>CM053504.1:54425833-54951493 GCA_028627145.1 Eidolon dupreanum | reverse complement strand
CACACACACACACACACACAGGGAGCTCCTGGCTTTGATAGACCCTCCATGGTTAGAGGCTTTGGGGATTTGCTAGGCTGTATCTCTCAAGCCTGATTTGGAATTTGGGTCAGCTTTTGGAGCTCTCTAGTCTAAGCCATAGTTACACCTCACCCCCCTTTTCCTTTTAACTAAATTGAATTATATAGTTTCAGCTTTTCCACACTCAGTTGTTTTATACCTATCTTCAGCTCTCTACTGCTAGTATCTCACATTTCATTGCTTTGGGTTTTGGTTCTTGTTATCTAGTTAGATGCTGTACCACTCTGGTAACCCAATATCCTCATTACCTAAGATGTTATCTGCAGTCAAGACTACATTTCCAGTCACTATCTACAGAGCTAACAGCTTTCTAAGTGCTGCAGGAAAGATTCTTTACAAATTCCATGTTCCCATGTTACAGGTTTTCAGAGAGGCTTTTCATGAAATACTGTGTCAAGAGGACCACATCTTTGCTAGATGATGGCAAAGTGGTTAGAGACTTAGAGCGGACAGACTAGGAGAGATTATCTAGTTAGAGTGTAACCCCCTCATGTCTCTTTCCACCCTTTTATGCATGAAGATATTGTGGCACCAGAATCAGGGTCTTATAAGTTTTAATCTATTACACTCATTACACTCTCACTCTGTCATGTCTCTTACCTCTCACTCATCAGTGCAGTGTGAAAGGGAGCCATTGGCCAATGTACTGAAGTAGACTCTTAGGGAAGAATTAACTTTATTGTAAAATTACCTAAATAATACCTAAAAATATATATATTTTTTCTCCATTTTTAGGAACAAGTAAGTCTAATTTAGGCTGGACACCTCTTCATCTGGCATGCTACTTTGGACATAGACAAGTGGCCCAGGATCTGTTACAGGTATATTTATGGCTTTAATTTTTAAATGAATATAATAAATATTGCTATTATAGAAATTATTATGTCTTAGAAAAGCCAACTGAGCTATAATGGCTTATTTGAAGCAATAGCTCTGCACTAATGACACTCAATTTTTCTTTATTAAATACTTAAATTAGGTTAGTTTGAATAATTAAAATTCAAAATTTTTAAGTCATTTGATTTTTTTTTTTACATTATTGACTTTTTAAAATTGCAAAATGGACATATGAGTTAATGAAGATACTATTTTCAGTTTTTTGAGTGTAACGGTTAAAGGAACCAAAGTACATTCCAAGTAACTTAAAAATAATGTCAGAATCTCTTAATGATAAGACTACATATTTCTTAATTCTCTAAACGATTTTTCACATACTGATATTTCTTGGGTTTCATCTTAAAATTGATCTATACATTTAAATGGTGACATCTTTTTATTTTTGAAAGCTGAATAAATTGGTGGAGAAAATACGGTAATTCATTCGTAGACGGTTTTCCTTTTTTTAATATGAGTGATTCTAAAATAGAGTTAAGGTGTATAGATTTTTAAAGAAAAGTGACTTTTTACTTTTTTACCTATCAGGTCAGTTTTTACCTTCAGAAGCTTACTCTTTTACTGTGAATTGAATTTATTTTTAGTAGTGACAACTAATTATCATTAGCAGTTATCTTAATTTTTGAAATATTTAATATATTTTTAAGAAATTATTTTCATGTTTGTATATATTTCTTGATATATGAAAGATGTTTAAAGTTTTCATGTTTACTAGGCTGGTGCAGAAGTAAATGTATTAAATGACATGGGAGACACACCTCTTCATCGAGCTGCCTTTACAGGACGAAAGGTAAACATTCTATATGCAGTGTTTGCGAGTGAAATGTTGGAAGAGCATTCACAAATGTTTTTATAACCACATGAATTGCAACTGGGAAAAGCCCCCAACATATATAAACCAGCACTTAGGGTCAAAAGGCCACAAACTCAACATTGGACAGTGAGGTCAAGTGTGAAGGTCATGGAGACTTCCACTCTAGCTTCCTTGATAAGAGCTCATTCAGTCTGCTTGTATACTACAAGATGGGGAACTCCTGGTTCTTTTTAAAAAAACACTTCATTGAGGAATAATTAACATTGCATAAAACTTAGGCTGTGAGTGTACATTTCAGTGATTTTTAGTGCATTTACAGTTGTATAGCCATCATAGTCCAGTTTCAGAAGATTTCCATTTGCCCTCAAAGTTTCCTCATGCCTATTCTCATTCATTCCCTGCTTCTATCCCAAGCCTCACTGATTTGTTTTCTGTTTGTGAGTATTCGCCTTTTCTAGATTTGTTTTTTTTTATAACTGCAGTTATATAAACTGTTGTGTCTGGTTTCTTTAAATTAGTATAATGTTTAGGTTCATCCAAGATGTAGTGTATATTGGTAATTTGTTCATTCTTATGGCTGAATAATATTCCATTGCATGGATATATCCATTTTAAAATTCACTGTTTGTTGGAAAGACTCTCTTCCTATTGTATTGCCTTGGCACCTTTGTCGAAAATGAATACAGGGGTTTATTTCAGGACTTTTCAATTTTCTTTAAGCTATATGTCTGTTGCTATATTAATACCATGCTTTCTTTATTACAGTAGCTTTATAACTAAATTTTAATGGTGGGTAGTGCAAGTTCTCCAACTATGATCTTTTAAAAAATATTTGGCTATTTTCAGTCAAAAGTCTCTTTCCATATAAATTTTAATATCTCAATTTCTATAAAAATACCTATTGGAATCTTGGTAGAGATCATGTTTTCTTAAGTCTTTAGATAGATTTGGGAAGAAATGCAATATTGACAATATTGAGTCTTCCAATCCATGAACGTGAAATGCCATTCCATTTAGATTTTCCTTATTTTTCTCTCAGCAATGTTTTGAAGTTTTCAGTGTACAGATTTTGTACTCATTTTGTTAAATTTATTCCTATGCATTGTATTCTTTTTGATGCTATTTTGAATGAATTTTTTTTCTTAATTTCCTTTGCTTTCTTATTGCTACTACATAGAAAGACAATTGATTTTTTTTAATGTTGATCTTGTATCTTGTGTCCTTGATGAACTTATTTGTTCTAGTAGGTTTTTGTAGATTCCATAGGATATCATCTGCAAATACAGATGTATTTCTTCCATTCCAATCTGGATGATTTTTCCCCTCTTTGTTTTACTTTATTTACTCTTTAATAAATATGGCGAGAACTGCAATCCTTGCCTTGTTTTTTGATATTAGGGGCATAGCATCTAGGTTTTTGTTTGTTTGTTTGTTTGTTTGTTTTTACTAGTAAGTATGATGTTAGTAATAAGTTTCTCTTAGGTGCTCTTTTTTTTTTAGTGAGGAAGTTTTCTTCTATTTCTAGTTTGTTGAGAGTTTTTATTATGAATGGACGTCAAGTGCTTTTCTCTGTCTTTTAGATGATTATGTGATTTTCATCAGTCTGTTAATATGGTATATATCATTAATTGATTTGGGGATGTTAAGCCAACCTTGCATTCCTGTATAAATCCCACTTGGTGCTTTAGTTAATGATTTTTATATGTTGCTGGATCTGTTTCCTAATCCTTTGTTGAAAATTTTTTGTGTTCATGAGAGACATCTCTCTATTCATGGGAGAGATCACTGTGTAGTTTTCTTGAGATATATTTCTCTGGCTTTGGTAACAGGGAAACACTGCCTTCGTGGAGTGAGTTGGAAAGTGTTCTTTCCTCTATTTTCTGCAATAGTTTGTGAAGGACTGGTATTATTTCTTCTTTAGATATTTGATAGTATTCACCAGCAAGACTAACTATTCTTAGACTTTCTGTGCGGGAAGATTTTAAATTACTAAAATCAAGTTAATTATTTTTATATAGGTCTGTTCAGATTTTCTCTTTTTTAATGATTTCTTTTGGTTATTTTGTCTTGGTATTTTTAAATTTTACCTAAGTTGTGTTAATTTGTTGATGTAAAGTTGTTAATATTCTCCTATAATTCTTTTTGTATCTGTAGTGTTAGTAATGATAGACTCGTGTTTCATTCTTGTTTTTGGTAATTTACATATATATATATATTTTGGTCTTGGCTGTTTGGCTAAAGATTTATCAATTTTGTTGACATTTCAAGGAACCAGCATTTGGTTTCATTGATTTTTTTTTTATTGTTTTTCTGTTTATTTCATTGGGTTGTACTTTTTCTCTGTTTTACTTATTAATTTAACTTTCTGTTTTCTTTTTTTGTTGTTTCTGAATGACTTAGGTTATAGATTTGAGTCTTTTGCTCTTTTTTAGTAGAGGCATTTTTTAAAGCTATAGTTTTTCTCTTAGCTACATATAATACATTTTGATATGTGTTTGTTTTTATTTTAAGATATTTTAAAATTTTCCTTGTGATTTCTTTGACCCATAGATTTAGAAGTGTGTGTTGGCTAAATATTTTGGGATTTCTCAAACTTTTTTCCATTGTTGATTTCTAATTTAATTTCTCTTAAAATTAAAATGATCATATAACTGAATTTGAATTATTTATTAAAGAGTATATTTTAAGTTCTTTTAAAATTTATTAGGAATTATTTTATGGTATAGCATTGATCTATCCTGGAGAAAGTTCTGTGACTGCTTTAAAAGGATGTATATTTTGCTCTTATGGGTTGGAGTATTCTATAAATGTGTATTAGGTTAAGTAAGTTGATAGGACTGTTTAAATTTTTTTATCCTTAACTGATTTTGTTTCATTTACTAAATATTGGGAGTGTACTATTGAAGTGTCCAATTATAATTCTTGAATTGTGTCTTTAAAATTTTTTTGCTTCAGGTCTTGCTTCATGAATTTTGGGGCTCTTAGGTAAATATCCATTTATAATGTGATTATTTGAGGCACATGAGATATGTCTTCCTGATGTATTGACCTTTTAAAATTTATTTTTATATTTTTTAAATGCAATTTATTTGGGTAACATTAGTTAATAACAACATGTAAGTTTCAAGTGTGCCATTCTAGTCTCCTTTCGTCACCATATATTTGTCCTCGTTTGCCCTCTTTATCCTCCCCAACCCCCTTTCCCTCTGATAACCACCATACTATTATCTGTGTCTGTGAGTTGTTTTGTTTGTTTGTTTGTTGCTTTCTGTTTTATATCCCACATATGAGTGAAATTATATGGTTCTTGTCCTTTTCTGTCTGACTTTGTAAACATGATGCTCTCAAGATCCATATATGTTGTTGCAAATGGCAATATTTCATCCTTTTTTATGGCTGAGTAGTATTTCATTGTATATTTATATACCACTTCTTTATCCAATCATCCATTGAAAAACACTTAGATTGTTTCCATGTCTTGGCTACTGTGAATAATGCTGCAGTGAACATAAGGATATATGTATCTTTGTGAATAAATGTTTTCAAATTTTATGGGTAGATACTGGAAGAGGGATTGCAGCATCATATGTTAGCTTTCTTCTTAATTTTTTTGAGTTATCTTCATACTGTTTTCCATAGTGGCTGTGAACAATTTACATTCCCACCAGCAGTGTGTGAAGGTTCCTTTCTCTCCACATCCTCTCAAACACTGATTTCTTGTCTTATCGATAATAGATATTCTAACAGGTGTGAGATGGTATCTCTTTGTGGTTTTGATTTGTATTTCCATTATAGCTAGTGAATTTGAGCATCTTTTCATATCTGTTGGCCATTTGTATTTTCATGTTAGGAAATGTCTGAGGTTTTCTGCCCTTTTTTTAATTGGATTATTTTTTTTTCTGTTGTTGAGTTCATTATGTATTTTGGATATTAGCCTCTTATCAGAGGGACTTTTTCCCATTCAATTCATTGCCCTTTTTGGTTGATTATTTCTTTTGCTGTGACAGAAGTTTTTAGTTTGATACAGTCTTATTCATTTATTTTTGCTTTTACTTCCCTTGCCTTTGAGGTTAAATTCATAAAATCCTCTCTAAGACCAAGGTCCTTAAGTTTAGTACCTATGTTTTCTTCTATGTATTTTGTTTCAGGTCTTAATATTTAGGTCTTTAAACCATTTTAATAAATTTTTGTGTGTGGTGTCAGATAGCTGTCTAGTTTCATTCTTCTCCAGTCTAATTTCATTTGTTCACATGTGGCTTTCCCATTTTCTGAATACCATTTATTGAAGAGGCTTTTCTTTTTCAATTGTATGTTTTTGGTACCTATGTTGAAAATTAGTTGCTCGACCTTTATTTTTAATTATTATTATGAAATGTTTTTCTTTGGCTTCAGTAATATTTGTCATAAAGTTTATTTTGTTTTATATTATTATAACCAATCTCTCTCTTATGGTTACTGGTTGTATTACATATTTTTTCCTTTTCCTTTCAAATTTTTTTGTGGTTGTATTACATATTTTTTTCTTTGCTTTTACTTTCAGATTTTTTGTCTTTGAATCTAATTTGTCTTTTGTTGATAGTATATAATTCAGTTGTTTTATCTAGTCTGAACATTTCTGCCTTTTGATTTAGTATTTAGTCTTATTTAAATATTAATAACTTTGGATTTACATCTTCCATTTCATATTTATTTTCTATGTCTCAGTCTTTTTGTACCTTTGTTTCTCCTTTACTGCTCTTTTCTATTATACAAATATTCTTTAGTGCACTATTTTAATTTCTCTGAATGCTAAATGTTTTGAACATATTTGTAACAGCAGCTTTGTATACTCTCTGTTAACTTCTGAAAGTCAGTTAACTTCTCTGTTAACCACTGAAAGTCAGTTTCTGTTACCTGTTTCTTTCTGACAATGCGTCATACATTCCTGTTTCTTCGAATGTCTAAGTTTTTTTAGTCATGTGCCACTTAGTGACTGGAATACTTTCTGAGAAATGTGTTATTAGGTGATTTGGTCATTGTGCGCATATTACAGAGAGCAGTTAAACCTAGATGTGTAGCCTACTGCTGTAATTGTAACTGCTGTTATAGGACTAGCAGTGCAGTGCGTGTGTTTATACAAGCATCACCACAAACACATGAACACTTGTAGCATAAGCCCTGACAGTTGGTGCTTCTTTTTGTAGTGCAAGTGCCTGGCTTAAGTTTTGATTGGCCAGGCATTTATTTCAAAGAGGCACCTACTTCAATGAAAGCTTTCTGGAATAAACATATCTATGGCCACTCAACTAGATAAACTGCCAGGCTACCTCCCCACACTGAGGCTCTTTTATTTTGGGAGATACTGATTTGATAACTGACCTTTTGGGCTACTTGGTTTTTTCTCTTCTCATCTTTTAAATGCTTACTCTTTTGTTTTAAATTCACTAACAAAAGGGTAAGCTAGAAACCCTAGGTCCCACCCTTGACTCCAATAAAAGCAGAATCAGTCAATCTCTTTCTTCCCCCCTTCTTCCATCTTTCCTTGCCTCCCTCGCTCTCTGCATGCCCCACCAAAACCTGGCCTCCTATTTCCTGGTGTACATCCTATGCTCCAAGGTTTGAAAGTGATAAACTTTTTTTCTTCAAAGTTTCCTAATGATCTTGAAGTGGTAATAAGAGCCTCAAGGGCTGGTTCAGTTTGTAATACTGATTCAGAAAGGGGAGGTGTCTGGGGAAGGCTTACCTGGGCCCAGGTGAAGCCCCTAGGCCTTTCTGGCAGATAGCAGTATTTTCTGTGGTAGGCTGAAACTGGCACGAAACAGTAATTCTCCCTATGACCTTAGGATGGCTAAGTCACTAAGTGATAGGAATTTTCCAGCTCCATTGTAATTTTATGGGACCATCATCATATATGTGGTCCCTTGTTGACAGAAGTATTGACGTGGCTTATGTGGCTTATGACTATATTGAAAACTGGACATTCTCTATAACATTTTAGCAACTCTGAATTCTGACTTTTCCCTATGAAGGTTTTTCTTCCTTTATTAACTTGTCTGGCCTTTATCTGTGAAATCTGATAATGCCACCATTTTTTTTAAAAATTGTTTTAATGTTTAACATGATTTTTGTTATGGATTGTTTATATCTCCATAGAGTTCGTATGTTGACATCCTAACCCTCCATGTGATGGCATCTGGAGATGGGGCCTTTGGGAGGTGTTAGGTCATAGTGGTAGAGCCTTCATCAGTGGGATTAATTCCCTTATAAAAGAGACCCCAGAGAGCTCTCTCACCCCTTCTGTCATGTGAGGACACCGCAAGAAGACAGTCATCTGTGAACCAGGAAAAGACTCTCATTAGTCACTGATTCTGCTTGTGTCTTGATACTTGGACTTCCCAGCCTCTAAAACTGAGAAATAAATGTTTTAAGCCACCCATCTGTGGTGTTTTTGCTATATCCCAAATGGGTTAAGACAGTTTCCTACAGTTCACCCCTTCATTTACATAGCTTAGTGGTCAGCCAGTGTTTGGGTAGAGGTTGTGCTTGAATACTCAATCTCATTAGGCTTCTACCCTCTGCCTATGGGTCTGTGTCTAGGTTTGGAGAGTGCTGTCACAATTCAGAATTCTCACTTCTGCCTCTGCTTTTACTTTTTGTGGTGCCTCCTCTTCTTCCTCCTGCATATGTGTGGAGGCTCCCAGTCAACCAGGAATGTGAGGGCAACTTAGTCCTCTGATTCTCTCATTGCCAGGCTGTTTTGACATTTGCCCTATGTGCATGGGCATAATAATGGCCCATTCAAATCCCCAAAACCTGTGGATATGTTAGGTTACTGGCAAGGGGGGAATTAAAGTTGCAGATAGACTTGAGCTTGCTAATCAGCTGACTTTAAGGTAGGAAGATTAAGCTGGGTTATCTAGGCAGGCCCAGTGTAATCATGGAGATCCTTAAAAGTTTAAGAGGGAGGCAGATGAGGCAAGAGAGAGAGGGAAATGTGCCTGTGAGAGAATGGTTGGAGAGATACCATATTTTTGGCTTGGAAAATGGGAGAAAGAGGCCATGAGCTAAGGAATGTGGGCAGCCTCCAGAAGCTGGAAAAAGCAAGAAAATGAATTCTCCAGAGCTCCCGAAAGGAATGTAGCCCTGCCTTATTATTTGCTAGCACCTTGCTGCTAGCCCAGTGAGACCCAATTCTGAAATAAATTTGTGTTGTTTTAAGTTGCCATGTTTGTGCTAATTTGTTATAGCAGCAATAGAAAGCTAATACATTTTAATGGGAAAAGCAGTCTCATGTTATCAAACCTGTAAGCTGTCCCATTTGTTTCCTACTGAATTAGCTACTTTTCCCAATAGTGCCTCCTGACCTTTTGCTCCAAATCAAATAAGTTCCCTCTGGCAGCAAAACTACTGGTTTTCACTGCCAGTCATGGCCTGGTCAGACTTCTGAGGGGAAGGAAAGGGGACTGGGAATAGCCTGTGACTAGAAGGCTAAAGACTCCTGATGTTCATATTTGAAGTTCTAGTTTCTGTTGAACATGCCTCTCAATTTGTCTTTCGTCGATATCCATTACCATGAAATGATTAGTTTTATAAGTTTGTCTAGTTTTGTAACTCATTTTTTAGTATGACAGTTCTCTGATCTCTTCACTCTACCATAGCCAAAAATTGCTTCACCCTTTTTCCTGATAATTTTTTTGATTATTTGAATGACCTAGTAAATTAACTATGATATAGTATATCTTTCTTGTGTATTCTGATTATTGACCATAGTCCAAAATGATCCTGAAAGGTTTTATACACCCATAGTTGAAAGATTTATGTGCAATTATCATGAATTAAGAATGAATTTATTATATAATCACACTTTTCATTCTGATGACAAGAGTTAACTAATTTTTATATAAATTCTTAACCCTGTAATTATGTGCTAAGCGTGTTTGAGTTGGTACATTTTACACCATTCCAGTATGTTTGTTCATATTTTGATACTTGGGAACCAGATATGGAGAAATATTAATGCTGAGAATAAAGTACAGTAAAACAGTAAAAAAATTAAGGTAGTGGGTTAATTGCTGTGCCTCACTCTACAAGGTTTCAAATTTGAGCTACAAATAGTTTAATTTGACCAATCACTTGCTTTCCTTTTATGGCTCTGCATTTCTTTTCTATGTACCTAAGAAAGTTCTTTGCCATCTATTTCCACATGGCCTAAGTCCACCACTTCTGGAAAGTGCAGCTCAAATGCCGTCTCCATAAGTTTTTTCTTGATTAACTGCAGCCAGAAGGAAGCTGTGCTTTTCCAGATTTCCCAAGTGAATTACAGAACTTTTATTCATCTTTCTTGTATTATAGTTGTTGTATGTGTCTTTACTACTAGATTGTATTAATCTTGCTCTTAAGAAATTAACACTTTATATTTTTTGTATCATCCACGAGTACAGGTCTTACTGCCCATCTCTGTAATTACCTAGATCAAATCAGTTCATTTATATATGCTACATTCTTCACTTATTTGACAATTTTGCTATTTTCTTGAACTTTGAACATGAGACTGTGCTAAGTTGGCCTTAGTCTGAACATTAGTATATATATTATGTTATCTCTTGTATTAGAAAATAAATTTAGCTGAAGCTAAAAGGTTACATCGCATAGGAAACATTAAAATTTTATGTGCTCAATATCACAATGATTGAATTTTGCAAAAAGTTTTAATTTCTAATTGTACTCACGAAAGGAATCAAATTATCTTATTCTATTGTAATCTTTTACCATGAAGATAATTTAAATTATCTTATGACAGCAAGAGTCTGTGATTTAATAAACAGAATGATGAATTGAATAGGAGTTTGCTTTTTTATAGAGCACGTGAAATTTTTGGAATATATAAAATACAGCTCCCAAATTTGGAGGACCTTGGGCTTTTCTTGGTACATTAGCGACCCCTAGTGTTCCTTAGTAAAAATTCATATATCAGAATTTTAAATGTATTTAACAGTTCCTTTACTTTTCAAATGTAGTTCAAATTCTATTTTATATCTTTTGTAATCACTTTGAAATAGGGATATAACCAATATGGTAAATAATAGGATTATGGTACTGACCTTTATTTTGACTTATTGTTTTCTAGTATGAGCTGAAAATACATTTAAAACAAATACTTCCTATGTTCTGTTTCTCAGGAATTGTGTATCTCTCACCTGACATAGAAGATGTGTATAAACCTGGGGTTTATATAAGCTTATCTATTTTGAATGCCTATTTGTGCTCTCACATGTACTAAAATTGAATGCCTGCTATGTGTTAGGCACTGTCAAAACAGCTAGACCTGTAGTTTCATTTAATAGAAAAAGATGATTCTGAAATATAGGTATAAAGTTGCCATTTCTTGTAAATGGAGCTTCCCAGGAAGTTGACAGATACAGATTACAATGCAACAGGTATATTGGAGTACTGTAGGATCACACCTGGAAGGTGTGGAAGGGAGGGGAGGCAACAGGAGAGGGCAGAGGCTGAAATCAAGCTGTGATTCCTTCAGCATCAAGGGTGGCCTCAGCCAGCTGTGGGGAGTTCTGCAGAAGAGATGATCCTTCATCTGATTTGCAGTGACAGGGCTTGGCCCCGGTCAGTGGATACAGGCTGCCCTGTGAGGCGGGTATGACTTTGTATGAGGCATCTTTCTTCAGCTAAGACGATATCTGAGGTAGCTGATAGCTAAAGGCTGCTTCGTTGGTACTCCCAGCATTTGGGGTAGTAAGTTTTTTATTCCTTAAGGGAAATCTGGGCAGCACATCTCAGCTTTCACCACAGCTCGCCTTTTATTTCTCTCAGATTGACTTCTTTATACATTTGTGGGAACAGCACCTTCAGGGTTCCAGGGCCTCTTCTCCTGGGAGAAACTTAGAAGAGGAAGGTTGGTGTGACAGACTGTAGCTTCTGTTGCTGTAGTTTTTCTTGGGATCACACCTGAATCATTTCTTCCAACCTCTACTATCTATTCTAGATTCCCTCTCCCCTTGGCTAGCACATCTGGTCTGCATGGCTAAGCTGGTGGGTGTGACTCAGGCCCATATCTCTAAAGGTCTGAGCCCCTGGTACATTGCCTTTCTTAGCCTGGGGTTGCTACACTTATCTATTCACTGTCAAAATAGGACGAAGGAATATCAAGAAACACCTAAGTGTATCTTCTGCATAGCAAACACATTCCTCCATGTCCCTACTGTGATTAGTTCTACTTTCTTTTAATGTTCAAGTTACCTCTGCCACGGTGGTGACTCTTATTTGCTGGACCTTTGATGCAGGAGTCTAGTATTCAGGCAGCCTTTCTCATTTCTTAGCATATGGATCAGAGCATTATCCTGAGGTATGGAAAATGCTGCCCCAGAACCCGATGAAGCTAGCCAGTCATTGTGCTTCCTTCTCTGTTTTTCTGCACTTGACCTGTATTGAGTTTTTGTATATTTTGGATATTAACTTTATCAGATGTATGATTTGCAAATATTTCCCCCCATTTTCTGGATTGCCTTTTCACCCTTGATAGTGCCCCTTGATGTACAAAGTTTTTAATTTTGATATAATCCAGTTTTCCTTGGTGTCATATCCAAGAAATCACTGCTAAATCCAGTGTCGTGAAGCTTTCTTCCTGTTTTCTTCTACAATTTTTATTGTATTAGGTCTTACATTTAGGTCCTTGATCTGTTTTGAGTTATTCTTTTGTGTATGGTATAAGATATGGGTTCAACTTTATTTTTTTGCGTGTGGATGTCCAGTTTTCCGTGCAATATTTGTTGAAAAGACTCTCCTTTCTTTTTTGAATGGTCTTGGCACCCTTGTCAAAAATCATTTGATCATGTATGTGATAGTTTATTTCTGGGCTCTCTATTCTTTTGGACTGATTGTTTTATGCCATTACCACACTGTTTTGATTGCTGTAGTTTTGAGGTAAGTTTTCAAATCAGGAAGTGTGAGATCTTCAATTTTGTTCTTTTTTTTTTTTTTCATTACTGTTTTGGTTATTCAGGGTTTCTTGAGATTATATATGGATTTTAGGATGGGATTACCAATTTCTGAGAAAAAAAGAAGCCACTGGGATATGATAGGATTTGCATTGAATTTGTAGATTGCTTTGGTTAGTATTTACATCTTAACAATATTAGGTCATCCCATCCGTGAACACTACATGTCTTCTTCTTTATGAAATTCTTTCAGCTGTTTGTACTTTTAGTGTATAAGTCTTTTGTCTCCATAGTTAGGTTTATTGCTAAGCATTTTATTCTTAATTTTTTTTCTGATTGTTTATTTTAATCTTTGTCCATTTTTAAATTGGGATATTCTTGGGTTGTTAGAAAATTTTAAAAATATATTCTGGATATAATTCCCTTATCAAATATATGATTTGTAAGTATTTTCTATCATTCTATGGATTGTTCTACTTTACTAATATGAACTCTTTACATAAAGTATGAAAACACTTCCCACAAAATGTTACCTTTAAAATGATAGGAAATGTTAAGATATTTTATAAGAATATACTTTATTAAAATATTAGGCTTCTTAACCATTTTTCTATTTTTAAAATATGGTAGTACATTATATAGAACAATATTCAGTCATGAAGTGTGTTTATAGATCCCATATAATATCCTGGAAAACATGATGTATTAGGTGAAAGGTATATAACATAAGCAGCTATATTATATATAAATAAAATTATGTTTAAAAAATTTCAAACTTATGCATAGGAAAATGATTAGAAAGAAATACACCAAAATGTTTATAGTGGTCATATAATGACTAGGACAGTCTTTTTTTTTTTTTTTTTTTTATTGTCTGTGTTTTTTAGATTTTATTTAAGCATTTTTTTACTACAAATTTTTTAAAAGACTGTAGGAAATTTTATGGCCCAAAGGAAAAATGAAACTCATGGTAAAACATAACATGTAATGACATAGGATATCACTTCATATGTATCATTGCACCACCAACCTAGAAGTGAGACTAGCACTGTATTTCATCCTGTATTAGTGTAGAGCTAAAGAGCAGAAGGGGGTGGTAGTAACAGCTCAGTAAAATTAAGCATCAGATCTCTAATATTTTCCTGAAAATCACCTGCATTCTTCATTTCTACAGTCCTGTTAAGTTGTATAACTGAACTGAACCAGTGCTACTGGACTTGTATACATTACCAATTAGTTTGAAATTTCTAGGGCAGTTAGCCTCTTAGGGTAAATATGAGTTATGTATTTTATTCTCCATTGTTGAATATTGACTTTAAGAGATAAGTTTGCTTCATTATAAACTATTCCTTTAATAGTGGTGTAGTCTGTCAGTCTACATCACTTTAGAAAATAATGTTCTATTTCTTATAAACATAAATTCTTAAAAAATCTAGGTTTGTTGGGGAAGTTACTTTCTTCTATAAGTTTGGAGGAATAATATTAAGTGAATGTCCTATTTGCTGTAATTTATATAATGGCTTTGTTAACATACACATTTAGTTTGGTTACATGAATCAATTTGGTAAAGCAACCAGATAATTTATTTAACAAATCAATTATAAGAGTTATCTGTGTTAACTGTGGATTGGCAATTGTTTAGGCAATCATCAACTATTATTACAATTAGTTGAATTGTAGTATTCAACTTACTATAGTTACTTAGTATTCACTTACTATAGACAAAACAGATGTGACATAAAAGTTCCTATATATACTTTTTTCCTGTTGTGGAAACTCCATAACAATTAGTAATTTGTAAAAGGGCTATAGTACGATAGTCTTAGTTTAATAATAACTAAAGTAATTTCTCTGCCTTTTCAGGAGTTGGTAATGCTTCTTTTAGAATACAATGCTGATACTACTGTTGTTAATGGGAGTGGACAGACACCAAAAGAAGTCACTCATGACAAAGAAATCAGAAACATGCTTGAAGGTAAATATTATGGATCTTAACATAAATAACACTTACTGCAATTATAGGCAAGGTCCAGAATATAAGAGGAAATGGTTTCTAAGATGACAAAATAGATGACACTGAGCATGCGCTCTAAAAATAATGTGATTTGGGAATCATTGATTAGATACAGAATTATCTGTATGAGAGTTTCCTCACAGCTTTTAAACTGTTACTTTGTGCAACATAATGGCAAATTATCAAATCTCCAACAGAATTAAAAGTAGGAAACTAGAGACATGAGAGAGTAAGGGTGAGGCTTCAGAGGCACAGTGATGGAGGAATACAGAAGTGCAGGACAAAACCTGTAAGAGGCACAGCTATCGGGAGTCACTTGCTGTTGGGGAAGATAATGGCCGGCTTCATTATCCTCAGGACTTCATTGTGGTACAGCAGCGGATAGTAATTTCTTGATGGATCAGCTTCATCGCTGTGAACCTCAAAGATTAAATTGCACTTAAGGGATTTCTCTAAAACAGTTTAAACCAAAAATATTTTGATGCTTACATTGGGAGGCCTTCATGCTTTAGGATTATCTTCTGAAAGTCCAGACCCTTTGCTGTAGTTACCTTTTGGTAGTATTTCTATGGTAGAGAGCAGAGGTTTTTTTAAGTACTATTTTATTAATAAAGATTGAATTAGAATGGCAGTTTTACACATATCCTGTGTTTCTTTGGAATTCAGAGAGGAGCAAGATAATTTTGTATTTAAAGGGTATTGATTTTCTAATCTTTAGTACTTTTATCTGTATAAAAACCAAGGTCTTGCTTTTTATTACTTTTCAGTTGGTCTTAAGAACTAAAATTTTTCTTTTTCTCCAATATAATGTATACTTGTCGGACATCTTTGGATCAGAGTCTGAGCTTGTTCTTGCATTTTAAATGAACCCTCTCGTTTTCAATAAGCAAATCAACGCGTAACATCTTCTATAAGGCTGTGTATTATGTGAATTTGGGGAGAATGAACATATTAGAAGTGATCCCTGCCCTTTGATATATTGTAACCTAATTCAGATGATGAGGTACTTTGACCTTGTTCTGTCATTTTAATTGTAACAAGATAAGAACACAGAACTGAAGTACTCCCACAACAGATTGGAAAGTTAGGTTAGCCTGACAAGTTGACACTTAATGTGGCCAGTTGTAAAGACATACTCTAACCCTACCACCCCAACACGAATTGCACTAAAGATGAGGGCTTAGTTGACTTTACAGCACTATATCACATGATATGGTCCTAGCCAGGAAAATAGAAGTAGAAACTTAATTGTGTGATTATGCTTTGAGATCACCTTAGCCAGATATATCATTTGTAGATAGCATGTCAGACTGCAGGAAGAATATCCACAGCCCACCAAGATCACAGGTACACCAGAAACTGTATCATAGGGTAATGTATGTAGAGACAGGAAATGTTTCATCTCAGAAAGATATCAGTAGACATAAGAAAATCATACTCAAGTATCTGAGGAGCTATTGAAGGAGGGAAAATCTTCTTTGTGTCAGACCAGGGTCAGTCGCTGTCCCAGTTGAGGGAGTGCCAGGGAGTTCTCTTTGGGTCGAGTGTATTGTAATAATGGCTTGGGTCATCTTGGAATGTTTAGTGAGTTTCCCACGATTTGAGGTATTTGGGGGAGGATAGATTACTAGTCGGGCACTGGAGAGGAATATCTTCTTTTTATCATTTGGCTTTTTATTTTGAGAAATTTCCAGCTTCTGGGAAAGTTTTAAGAATGGTACAATGAAAACTTTATACCTCCTTCACTTAACTTCACCAGTCTTTAACATTTTGCCACATGTGGTTTATACTTTTATATATGAATGTCATTTTTCACTTTAAATTTTTTTTTGTTTTGGCTGAACTATTTGGGAGTAATATGCAAGCATAGTGATGCTTTAGCACTAAATATTTAAGCATGTGTCTCCTGAGAACAAAGATATTTTCTTACATAATATATCAATTTCAGGAAATTTTACATTACTGTAATAATATTGTATAATATACAGTTTATATTCAAGTTTTACCAGTTGTTTTTTTTGGTTGCGTTTTTCCCCCCCTCAAACCAAGATCCAATCCTGAATCCCACATTGCTTTTAATTATCACATCTCTTTAGTCTTTTATCTGAAATAATTCCTTATGATTTGCCTTTCATCATCTTGACCTTTTAGACAAGGATGGCAATTATAGAATTGTTTGTAGGATGCCCTTCGGTTTGGGTTTTTCTTTTTTCATATAATTAGATTTAGGATGACCATTTTTGGCAGGAATATTATGTAGGTGAGGTTTTATCCTTTATGAGTACATCATATAGGAGGTAGATGATGTCATTTTGTTCCATTGCTGTTAATTCTGATCCCTTGGTGGTCCACTGAAAAGGTTCCTTCCCTCTTTTGTAATAACTAATCTGTGGGAAGAAAAGTTGAGACCATATGAATATCCTTTTTTACCAATAAATTCTTAATCACTGGCTTTAGCATTCGTTAATAGTTCTCGCCTGAAGCACTTATTACTGTAGAGATTGCAAAATGCTGATTTTCTGTTCTCAGTAAAGTACATTTGCCCAGTTCTTGCCTGCATTTCAAGTGCACTGTTATTTAACCTACCTGTGCTTGTATAAGTGTCTCATCAGGATAGATTTAGCCTTCATGATCTCTGTGATCCCTACTAACTCTGAAAAGAAAGATGAGAAGAGTTAGGCTATAGTCATATTAAATTTAAAATTTATAGGACAAATGATTTTTTGGATGGAGTATTTGCTTTAAAACCATTTATTGAGGTATAAAATAACGTGGATAAAAGTGTGTACCTTTAATGTACATCTTGCTATTTTCGCAAATGAAACACATCCATGTAAATGGCACCCACATCAAGGAACAGAACATCACCAGCACTTGAGAAGCCTCACCTCCCCAAACTGCAGTATTTATTTTTCATTGGCTGAATCAAGTCTTTTTTCAGTATCCTGAATGAACGTAGAACAGGAACACATGCAGGATTTTCGACTCTAAATCTCTGTATTCCTTCATTTATGAGTCTAGACAATCTAGAAGGAAACTTAGGGTACCCTTTACTTCCCTTAAATCTAGAACCAACATTATTAAGCATAATTTGATTATTCAATAAATATTTATTGGCCAAATATGCGTTGCGTCAGGCGCTGTCATAGACGTCATAGATCCTCAGGAGAGTAAGAACAGAGAGCTGACTTCAAGAATGACTGAGGGGTTGAATGAAACTGTGAGTAATACATGCAGCAGTAGAGGTCTGTACAAGAGGGATAGAGACATAACTGTTCTTAAAGAACTCACAGTCTAGTAGCCTTAGGACCAGTGAAAGGGAAGACTGAAGAGCATGAATCCCAGCAAAAGAAGTGGCATTGAGAGCCTATGTAGAGACTCGGCCGCCTTTCTCCGAGGTAGAGAAATAGTCTGGGTGTGAAAATGAAAACATGAGAGTAGAAGATAAGGGTATGTAGTAATGTTAGTCATTTCTTAAGAAAAAGCTAAACTAGTTCAGCTGTTTCTGTATTCAAAAGATATGTTCGTTGTAGTTGAAATGCTATGGCATGCATTGTTTCTGGAACAAGAGCGCATAGTAATTACTAACTATTTAATAAATGCCTTCTACTTGGCTGTGTGACCTTGATTAAGTTCGTTAACTACTTGGTGTCTCAGTTTCTTATAAAATCAGGGTAATAGGACCGCTTACTTCATAGGGTAGTTATGAGGATTTAATACTTTTAAAATGCTTTAAATAGTACTTGGCACATAGTACGTGCTATAGTATTTGTTAAAGAGATATATTCTTACGTGGAAGTATATAAGCATATGTAAATCTAAATACATTTATATGGTTTGTACATCTTTCTACCAACGCTGTTTCTTATTACTTTTAACACTCTAAGGTCCCCACTTATCTGCCTTCTGTCCTCACTTATCTACCTTTCCAAGGCAGGTATGTGAAGGTATTTCAGCATAGAAAAGTAATTCATAGTTATTTGTGATGGGTATTTTAATAATATACTTAAATTGAAAGCATGAATTCATCTCAACCTGAAATAAGTGGAAATCTGTAATCTAAACTGTAAGGCAATGAGAATAACAATAGTCTAACTATATTGGAATTACAATTCAAAACCTGTGCCTCTCCTCACCATGATCACCTTATTCTTTATACACCTTTGTAATGAATTTGCTAATAGGATCCTGACCAGAAGTAGAGTAACATATATGTATTTTCCTTTTGCAGCTGTCGAAAGGACTCAACAAAGAAAGCTTGAAGAATTACTTTTAGCAGCAGCAAGAGAAGGCAAAACAGCAGAACTTACAGCACTGGTAAAATAAAATAATTTCTTTACACTTCAGGAAAATTTTTGCTTAATGTTAACTTTATAATTTAGTAGAATTGTGGTAGAAAAATACTTGAGATCATAAAAATAGAAGAAAAGTCTTTACATATCTAAAAACACTTAGCATGGTATTAGTTTATACAGGCTGCATTTTAAATGGTAATGTTTTTCTCTGACTTTCTGATTTACATCTCTGTCCCCTACAGAAAACCTGATGGATTAAGAATCTGATTTTTCAAGGCACATACTTAATATAAGGAAAACTGAAAGTATAAAATCAAAGTATAATGTATAGGATCCTATAAAGGAATAAGGTTCTCTAATTTTGATGTACAATAACTTCTGAAAGGTAGCTATACTTCTAGAAAGTAACATACAGAGAAGGGACAGTATTTTGGAATATTTATATCATGTTAGAACAGACTAAAAGCTTTACTCATTTATTTTCTTAGGAGACCTACTTTCTAGTTTCCATTTCCTGCATGGTCTCATTAAACATGAGACTCTAAATTTGTTCTAAATTCACAACAAGCATTGCCATTTGCTTTAAAGTTATTTCAGCTCATTTGAAAGGCCTCTTTGGTTTCCAAATATAGTGCCTAAAACATTTTTTAACTTTGTGAAATGGAGCCTATCTAAAGAAGTTTTTAAAGCAGTGACTTGGGAACAACAATTCAGTTGAACTTCCAACATTTACACATTTAACATTTATGGTTTTAACTCTTTTGAGTGACTGTCTCTGGTTGACTGATTGTAATTTTACTGTCACAGGTGTGAATTGCAAGACTGGCAGGAATGAGCAGTCTCAGTGAAATCTTAATGTGGGTGGAATGGGTGGGGGGCACTGGTGTGTTGTGTGGTGTCTGTTGTCAGTGGAGTGTGGAACCTGAGATTTTATGGCATCTTGAGGAAAAGCATGGGGAGTAACATGGGTTGACTGGTTTAGTGAGCAAGAAGCCACTGCTAGTCCAGATGTCAAGGGGCCCAGCTGTATGTCAGGCTCTTTATAGTATGAGGATTTACCTGAACATTGTTATACCTTCATGTGTTTTATGGGAGAAAGTCTACTTCGATATATAATTCTGCATTCCATTTCTTGTTAGCTCAACAGGCCCAATCCTCCTGATGTTAACTGTTCGGATCAGTTAGGAAATACACCCTTGCATTGTGCAGCTTACCGGGCTCATAAGCAATGTGCCTTAAAGCTTCTAAAAAGTGGAGCAGACCCTAATCTGAAGAACAAAAATGGTAAGCATGTTGGCGAAAGCCATTGTTGGTCATTCTGAAGTTATAAAAAAAAAAAGTCAGTGCCATATAAAATTAAGTGTTTTGTTTTACTATCCAACTTTTGTTAAACTGTATGGTTCTTACTTAAATTTTGAAGTCAAGGCATTAATAAGCTTGTTAATTTACTTCCCAGTTAAAACCTAAATGTTTAATGATACCTCCTCCATAGGAGGCCCTAATAATAACTAAGCTTTCTACCCTCAAGGGAAAGAAAAGCCCAATTAGTTCTTATTATTTACACTACTTATGTTCTATAAAGTTGTCATGAATACTGAATTAGTGAATATTGATCCATTGTTCCTAGTGGAAGTACAGAGTTAGGTTCCTGCAAGCCCTGGATACAATATTTTTGCGTATTGATCATTACATAACCTCATTTTATGTGTGTTTCTGTTTACACACCTTATTTAATATATATTATTGATTCATTAACACTGAGCTCACTGCCAACAGCTCTATAACTTATGTCTGAACAAAGCTTATGTGACACATATTCTCTATATGATACATCATAGCCTTCTTGTGCTTACGAACTAGACAACACTTCACAGTATGCTTGGCAGCTAGTTTCAACAGCAAAATTATGAACAAAAGCCAAAAATGTGAAAAATGTGTCACTAGATAGACTGCGATGAGGACATTTGTTTACAGTATGAGAGCTGAAACAAGAAGGTAGAGATCACCTTGTTCTGCCTCAGCCAGGAATGTATACACCAGAAGACTCCAATGTTTCTCCACTCTGGGCATGCCTGGGAATGACTGAGAAATTTCCATGAGTATTGCTTTTGGAGTTATAAATAAATCTCAGCAATTAGGTGAATTAGCAAATATGAAATATACAGATAATGACTATCAACTGTACATGCATGATAGTATCAAAGACAGAATTAAAAAATCAGAAGAGAAGCTGCGAAAGGGGTCTTGCATATCCAAAGGGGGAACGTCCCTTTAGGGCCTTCACATATCATTTTTTAGGGTACTTTCCTCTGCCTGTCATGAACCTGGATTAGGACTTGTCAGTGGTCCCAAAGGACCTTGTGTTCATCTCTCTAGTATCCTAAATCATACTCCATGTTAACTGTAGGCTTATGTAGCTGTCTCCAATGAGACTGCACTCTTAAGGGCAGGGCTAATATTTCACTGTCTAGTTTACCCAGCACCTAGAGTAATGTATATAGTACATGACATCTACATGTTGCATGTTTATCAAAGGTTTGGATAATTAGAAATACCTTCATGAAGAAATAGATATTTGATATAGACCCTGAAGTCCTAGTAGGACTTAAAAAAATCATCTCTAAATACTTCAATTGGTATCTTTAACAAAGCCCTCTCCCAGTATGTTTTCTCTTTTGTAATATAAACAATACCATTATTATCTAGTAAGACTTTATCAACAGAAATTTGAGAAAGGGCATTCCAAGCAAAGGGAAGATGATGAGCAAAGGCAGTAAGGTGAAAAATGTAAGTCGATTTTAGGTGACAGCCCCAGCTTTGTGCATCCCAGTATATGAATGGAATAGTATTAGGTAATCCTATAAATGCAGATTAGGCTTGTATAATGGAAAGCCTTGAAATGCCAGACTGTTCACCCCTTAATTTGTAAAGTTGGGAGACCATGAAGAAGAAATAGGTGAGTAGTGGAGGGATGGGGCGCTTTAAAAAGATCAGTATGGTTAAGTATCTAACATAGGTTGTGACAGGCCCATGACTATGGGAGGAATCAGTAGGACCACTGAAGTGGTCTTAGATGAGAGGTAATTAGTACTTGAATTGTACTGACATCAGTGAAAGTAGAAAGAAGAAAGAAAATTAATGATAGAATCTCTTCCTTTGACTGGCCCTTATGCTCTAGACTGGCACTGTCCAATAGATATATAATGAGCCACATATGTAATTTTGAGTTTTCTAGTAGCCACATTAACCAAAGAAAAAGAAACATGAAATGAATTTTAATAATGAATTTTATTTAAATATATTGAAAATACCATGTCAACTTGTAATCAATAAAAAAATACTATCAGGGAGATTTTACATTCCTTTTTGGTACTGTCTTTGAAATCTGGTGTGTATTTTATACTTAACAGGACATCTCAGTTTGGACTAGCCACATTTCAAGTACTGAATAGTATGATTAGTGTCACTGTATTGGACAGTGCAACTCTAGACATACCCAACTATTTGAGGCTCTCTGGTTAACCATGTAGCCCTCACCCTGCATATGCTCTCTCTATCTGACCTGGTATACCCTAGTCTCACTTCAGGAGTTAGCTCAAATTCTTGCCTAGAGATTCTTTTCTTATATCTCTTAGATATAGGTTCTTCCTGGAATAAAGGAAGAGAAATTGAGGGATGGAGAAGAGGAAGCACTCAGGAGACATGAGGGAAATACCAGGTCCATGGAAGCCAAAGGAAGAGAAAATACAGAGTAAGGAGTAAGATGTTTTCATTGTAATGTGCAACTTAGACTGAGGAAGATGAACATTAAGAAAAGGCTGTGGAAACCAGTCACACAGTACTAAGTGGTCCTTCCTGAAAGCAATTTTCATAGGGTAGTTGAGCAAAAGCTGGGTTAGGGGTTAAGGATTGAGTAGGAAAGGAAAAACTGAGGCAGTATTACTTACCTTTTACTTTGTCATATTTAAGGACAGAAGGACTGGCTCCTTGGCCAAGTGGAAGATGTTTTAGGGAAAGAGAAATTTCAGCATGTTTAGGATAAAGAGGCCCAAGGCAATAGATAAAGAGCTTGATGATTTAATTGTGACAAAAATGTAATTTTTGAAAAGGTAGTGCTTTGGTAACAGCAGAAAAAAGTAGAAACGTATTTGATAAAAGATGCTTAATTTTTTATGGGAGCAATTATAAATATAACTAAAAGACAAAAAAAGTTCTAAAAAACAGACCAACCATGATTTTGGTGGGAAAAACTCAGCATTGAAAAGCTAATAGTTCTCTCCAAATTAATTTATAAATTCAAAGCAATTTCACCCAGAACCTCAAAGGGTTTTCACAGAACTTGACTAGGTGATTGTACATTTATACAGAAAAGCCCAGAGCAGAGAATTTTAAAGGGGAAAAGAAGCAGTGGGGCTTGTTCTGCTGCATAAAAAGACTAATTATGAATTTATAGTAAGTAAAATATATTTACCAAATATTTATTGAGTGCTTATGTGCCTGATACCATTCTTGGATGTGAATCTAGATCAGCGAAGAACAAAACCAAAAACAGGCAAAGTCCCACTTTCATGGAGCTTACATCTTAATAGGGGAGGGCCAGTAAAAAGCAAATATTTGATATGTCAGATGTGATAAGTGCTGTGAGGGGGATCAGTCAGGAGTGTGATGGGTATATGGAGAGTTGCTACTTCGTAAAGGGTGACAAGAAGCTCTCTGGTACACTATTTAAGACTCGAAGTGGGGGAGCAAGGCGTGCTGATCTGTGGGAGATGAGCATGGTTCCAGACAGAGGAAACAGGTTGGAGTGTACGTGTCTCAGAAAAAGCAAGGAGGCTAGTCTATTCAGAGCAGAGTGAGAGATGGAAAGTGGTTGGAGGAGGAGGTTAGAGAAGTGATGGGAACTGAATCATGAAAGACTTTGTGGGCTGTTGTAAGAATTTTGGCTTTGACTCAGTGTTAGATGGGAAGATGTGACAGGGTTTAGGGTGGAGCAGTGGTATGATCTGACTTATGTTATAAAAAGTGATCTCTCTGGTTATTGTGAGGAGAATAGATTCTAGAAGGGCAAGGAGAAAAAATGGATAGCAGTTAAGAGACTGTTGGAATAATCAGGGTGAGAAATGATATTGACTTGGGTCAGGATAGTGGCAAGGTCCCTGTACATGAGAGAAAGTTTTTATTTGTGTTCAAATATATTTTTACCCTGTAGTTTATATAAGTAACCAAAGTTGAATATTCCTGTTAAAGTGTCCTTGAAAAAAAGTCAAGATGGCACCTTTTGAAAAAGTATGTATATATTTTAAATCATAAGAGTAATATCTGCATTATAGAAAGTTTTAAAAATAGAGAAAAAACAGATTATCAAAATACAATCTCTGTTACTTTGGCATATTGTATATCCTGATCTATCTTCATACCTATTTTAGAGCATTTTAAAATTGCAAAACTAATGCTTATTTATGCTTGAAGTGAGAAAAATGAAGGCACCAAAAAAGTGTAATCACCTATGATACAAACATTCAAAGATTAAGTTTTTAGTTGTTAATGATTTATGGTAGACTAGCTTTTTAAAAATAGATTCTTCTCAGAGCATTCTTTGTTAAGTTTCTCACTTTTTTATTGACATATGATTGATATGTTAATTTGAGGTGTACAACATAATTGGTATTTGTGTATATTGCAAAATGATCACCATTTTGATCACCATTGCAATAATGAGTCATGGTTAATATCTGTCACCGTACATAGTTATAAATTTTTTTTGTGATGAGAACTTTTAAGATTTACTCTTAGCAATTTTCAAATATGCAGTATAATATTATTAATTATAGTCCTCATACTGTACACTACATTCCTATGACCTATTTATTTTATAACTGGAAGTTTGTACCTTTTGATCCCTGTTACCCATTTTGCTTAACCCCCTACCTCTTGCCTCTGGCAACCACTAATCTGTTCTTTGTTAGATTTTTTTTTTTTTTAAGTTTTGAGTAACAGATACCAACTCCAATATAAGCAAAAGAAAGGCCATGTATTATTAATATAAGAATACAGAGGTATCTCATGGTATTCCAAAGCAGGAAATGCTGTTAGGCATCAGAAGGGATGGTATCAGGAACTAGGAAGCTGTTAGGAACCAAGAATGCTGCCACTTAGTGTATGTGTGTCTTTCTCTCATTGCATGGTCTCTCATTTCAGTCTCTTAGCAGATCAGCTTTTTTTTTTTTTTTTTTTAAGCATACAAGATGGAAGGTGGTTGCCATGTTCTTCTATAGTCCAGGACCTCCTACCCTCAATTTAAAATTTCAATGGGAGATAATCTGATGGTACCCACTTGTGTTAGATGTCTGTCTCTGGGACTGTCAGGCCGGATGATGGGGACAGGGCCATATGGTACAAGCATGGCTGCTTGGGCCTTTCCTTGGGGGGTTGTGGGAATGGCAGTACTCAGAGAATGGTGAAAGGGTATGGTCTGGCCAACACCTCAGAAAGTGTCTACTACTCCTTTTAGTTTATGGTTTATAAGTAGAGTTGACATATTAAAATCCTGCTTTTTATGGAGCATTGACAGGTTTTCCATATTGTCTCTGGAAGCCTTCATGGCTCACCTTCTGGATAGTAGTATTTCACATGGATATAATATTTTTTTCCCCAAAAACTCCAGTGATAAGGACAACAATTATTTCTATATTTTTTCTATGATTGAATTTTCTTAGTCTTTTTTTTTTAAACAAGGATGTTTAAAATTTTGATTAAATTTGTTGATCTTCTTTGATTTCTTCAGATACTTCTTAGAGAGTTGGTAAATATGTATTTGATTGTTTTTTTCCTAATTTTTCTTAATCACATTTCATTTATTTGTCAAATTCTGAAACTTGTATGCCAAGAACTGTTGTATGCACTGGATGTCCAATAGTGAACAAAACCTAACAGTCCTGTGCTCTTGGAGCTTATATTCTGATGGGAGGAGATAGACAAAACATAAATGCGTGTGTAACGTCAGGTGATAAGGTGCAGAAAAATACAATAGGATGAAGGGGATAGAGAGGATCGCCCTGGGAAGTTACTGTTCTGGGTGGGAAGGCTCTCTGAAGTGAAGGAGGGAAGTGATGAATTGAGTAAAGAAGTTGCCCTGAGGATACTCGGCGGAAGAGCATTGAAAGCAAAGGACAAGCTCGTGTGAAAGCTCTGGGTTAGGTGAGCACTTGGAATATTTGAAAAAGAAAGCTGCCAGGGTGCCCAGAGCAGGGCAGGTTGGGGAGATAGGTAACTTCAGAAAAGTAGCTAGAGGCCCAGCCCTGTTTGTGGGTGTGTGGTTAGAGGGTTTGAACAGGAAAAGATATGAGTGTATGTTAGGATGTGAGACATTTGCTAACCATTTATCTTTACACTTACCCTTTATCAAGCAATCTCTCCCCTTCCGTTGTTTTGTTATGCCCTGCTCATACATTCGAAGAATTTTCTTTTTTTGTGTTTTCTGATCTCTTGCATTGCCTCATCTCTTTTTTCTTTTACCAGTATTGCATTTTTAATGATTATTTTTGTAATGTTTTAGTGTTTGATAAGGCTTCCCCTTACCACTCTTCTTTTTTGAGGATATTTTGGACCTTTTTATCTGTTTATTGTTCCAGATGGCATCTAAAATAATTTTTGTACATTCTTAGTAAAAACACTGTTGGTATTTAATTGGAGTTGCATTCTATGTAAATTAATTTGAGGATTATTGACAGTTTTATTTAGTTTTCTCATGACAGAACAAATTTATATTATGCAAAGTATTGGCTCATTCCTGTTTTTTCTTTTGTTGTGGTTGATAGGAGATGTAGTGCAATTTTGAAACGACTAGTTATGGTGCCCATCCAGGTAGGGAGGCTATTTCATTCAGTTCAAAAGCATTTTGTTGAATTTTTACTGTGTGACAAGCACTTTTGGCATTGAATTCAGAAATGAGGGCTCTTTACTGGGAATTCAGCTAGTTGGCAGGAGTTCAGAATTTATTTTTGGTATTAGGGCAGAATTCTATGAAAGAAATCATATTGTCATCCTCTCTGCTTAAAGGAATAATTTCTCAAATGCTCTAAAGATAGAATGAAAATAACAGTTTGCAGGCCTTTTTATAAGATATTTTCCTATGTCCTAGTAGAAAAACCTAAAATGATTATTAATTTCTCAGTTAACATTTTTAAAAGGTTTTTTCCCACTAAAGAAAAAATGGTCAGCTTTAGTTTCAATCATCAGCAGTTCTGCAAATCTGCTTCTGAAAGCTCAAACCCATGAACTTCTCTCCATATTTTCTACTGTCTCCATTTTACTGACTGTCTAGTACAATCTACCAGTATCTGCCACCTAGATAGTTTCTATTGCTATGACAAATCATTGCTTTTCTCTTGCCCACTTTTACAAGCCATTTTCTACACAGTACCCACAGTGATCTTTTTAAAAAAAATTTAGAAATTATCCAAGCTTAAAAAAATAGAATTGTGTAATTGATGTACTCATCACCCTCTTTCAGGAATTATCAATAATGATCACTATCTGAATATCATGTTATTTCATCTATAAATACTTTCTTATATTTATAAAAGATAGGGGTTCCTTTAAGAAAACCTTAACCACATGTGATAATTGCAGAACTCTGAATATATACTTAAAAGCAGGAGTCTCCAAACCCCAGGCTGTGGGCCAGTACTGGTCTCCCGCCTGTTGGGAACTAGCTGTAGAGCAAGAGGTGAGCGGCAGGCAAGCAAGCATAGTTCCGTCTGTATTTGTAGCTGCTCCCCAGCGCTAGCATCACCACCTCAGCTCTATCTCAGATCATCAGGCTTTAGATTCTCATAGGGGCACTAGTTCCTGGTGCCAAAAAGGTTGGGGACCACTTCTTAGAGTCATCGAATTGTATACTTTAAATGGGGGAATTGTATGTTATGTGAATTATATCAATAGAGCTATTAAACATAACTGTGCTAATGTTATCCTATTATTAATATTAAAATAATATCTCAAAATCATCAAATAGCCAAAGTTTACATTTCCCCAGTAATTCTTATAAAAAATTTTTAAACACTTTGACAACTCCTTATACGGGCTCGCAAAGGTCTGATCTACAAAGCCCTTACATAATGTGGCTCTCTCTACTTCTCTAACTGTATCTCTTGCCCACTAAATTGTTCCTACAGGGCCTTTGCGTTAGCTGTTCCCTTTGCTGGAATGCCCTTCCCCTATATTTTCATGAGGCTGAATTCTTTCTTTCAAATTTTTAAACATCCCTTCCTCACAGGTTTACCCTGATTGGTTCCCCAGCCTACAATCTAAAGTTGTATTGCAGTCATTCTGTTCATTAACTTAAAAAATATAGGCATATTGGCAAAATATTGTCAAGGTTTATTATCTGCTCTATATCCTTTTTTGTTAATTTATTGTCTGTCTTTCCCTTTTTCTGTCAGCCCCCCCTTTGCTTCTGTCATGTTCACTACTGAATCCCCAGTGCCTAAAATGTTAATTGGTATGTAATAGACTCTCATTAGGAGATATTTATACAAAAAATTGCCAACACATATCATCAAGTGTTTGGTATTTATAAAATGGTTATTTGTACATCGAAGCCTGCTCAGGTCCCAACCTGTCTGTGGTTTGGGGTTGCCGTCTGCTTCATTATATCTAAGCAAAGATGGTTGTCTTCTGAGAAGACAAAGTTGTCTTCTCTGAAAAAGCTTCCTCTGTAGGTGGCCTTGGCCTCTTCCAGGAATAGGATGGCAGGGAGTGAGGCCTCATGAGTCTGGCTCTTCAGTTGAGGTAGAGAGAGAAGACAATGGTTATAACCAGAAAGTCCAAAGTGAGGCTGTAGTTACCTCCAGAACAGGTCACTGTTAACCCCGCTTGTGCTCATGGCAGTCACAGAAGTGGACACTTTAATAATAAAATAATAATATAGTTGAAAAAAAAAGTTATTTGTAGAATATGTCACCTTATTGCATAAACACAGTTCCAGAGTTCCACTCTGATATGCTATTTCAGAAGGGCTACTTTTTGTTTTAAATTTTTACATGTGGCTTTTGTTTTCTCTAGCCATTAGAAGCTACCCGAGGTTAAGAGATGATTATTTTTTTCGCTTTATGTCTTTCATATAGTGGCCTGCTCACTTCAGAACTCAATAAGTAACTTTGATATCAACAAATTCTGCTTTTGTTGTCGCTTGGCAAAACATACAGTGCTTGCACATGTAAGCTTGAGAAAGTTACCATAATACCTTGCTGGTTTCATTTTTCATGTCATATTTTCCTTTTATCCTCAATGGTAGACCATCACACCCTTAGCTTCTGAGTTGTCTCTACTATCTGTCCTCCAGTGAAGTAACTTAAGAGTGGCTGTACTAGGCTGAATAATGGTCCCAAAAGATAAAATTAGTTAAGTATGTTGAGGTAGGGTAATAATTCTGAATTATTCAGGTGGGCTGAGTATAATGACATGGGTCCTTATAGGGAGGAGGCAGAAGGATCAGAATATCTCAAGAAAGAATGTAAAGATAGAAGCAGAGACTGGAACAATGCACTTTGCAGATGGAGGGAGGGATCACAAGTCAAAAGATATATAGGTGGCCTTTAAAGCTGGAAAACGCAAGGAAACATTCTCCTTTAGAGTCTCCAAAAGAAATGCAGTCCTGCTGACACCTTGACTTTAGCCCCATGAGACCCATTTCTGACTTCGGACCTCTAGAACTGTAAGAGAAGTATGTGTTCTTTTAAGCCAGTAAGGTGTGGCAATTTGTTACAGCAGCCATAGGAAACTAATACAGTGACTTAAGCAAGAAAGCTTGAATGGTCACAGAACCTGTACAGAGTGTTCTGTGGTTAATCTGATTTGTTGATTTAATAGCTACTGAAAAGGAGGCTGTAAATGATTGAGACGGCAATTTTAGGTAGGCAATTTTGGGAGAGAAGAAAAAGGTGTAGTTGATGGAATAATGGAAGAATATTATAATGCAATTGCAGTGTTAGTTAAGCTCTTAATGGCTTTTTTCCTTATATTTTACATAGATCAGAAGCCCCTTGACCTTGCCCAGGCCGCTGAAGTGAAACACGTTCTTGTTGGTAATAAGGTATATAATAATTAATGGATTACATTTATATATTAGTTTTTAGGGAAAAAATTGAATTCTTAAAACATGTAGATGTATTTTTAATGAAAGTACATTTTTCAATAGATCCTCTACAAAGCATTGAAACGGTATGAAGGCCCTCTCTGGAAGGTAGGTTTGGATGTTTTTTTAATTATAAACTGGAAAGAAGAATCCTCAAGTGTTCCATTTCTGTTAAAATTTTTAAAAAATTATTTCTGAAGTACATGTGATTTAATCTTTCTTGGATTTTTAGTGCAGCCAATTTTGTATTGCTGGACTTCATTAGGCGTCCACTTGTAGCAGTTACTGTCTAACACTTTTAGGTGACCAAGTTTACAAAGAACAGAGTGGGAGAAAATACATTTTTTCTTAATCATAGAATTATAGTATTTTTGTTATGAACATTGAACCTTGGAGGACATAGGAAGAATTTAATATTTGAATTGTCACAGAGCTCATTCTACAAATTTCTGTTTTAGAGTTATTTTCCATAATTAACTATTTTAGAGCATATAATTTCTTCTGCACTTTCAAGAACTCCCTCTATATATTTTTCTACATGTATGCTTTTATTGTATAAAATAAATTTAGGATAATTCTTTTTTTTTAGAAGTTCATTCAGGACTTTGAGGAAATTGTCTTTGAAGCCCACAACTGATATATTTCCTGTAAATATCCCTGAACAATATTGTCAGAACTATAAACTGTATTCATCGTTGATCTTATCAGTGTGGCATTTCTTCTGTTCCTGTCACCCTGTAGTGGTATGTTTTCATTACTGCACCTGGTACCTAAGTTCATGTTTGATCATTTTTTAATGTTCAGTATTACTGTTTAGTTGAAAGACTCAGATAGAACTATCATAACTTAATTATTTCTCACCAATCAAGTATTTGAATCTAGATGTGTCAGCTTGGAAAAATCTTTTTCATTTTTTCCTTAGAGTTCAAGATTTTTTGGCTGGAGATTATTCTGGATAGTGTTAGAACATGGAGTCCTTTCGTGGTATAGGAAACAGTAAGTTTTATGATCCTCATTAAATTTTGACATCTAAATTTTGAAAGATGAAATGTTTTCACTTATCTCTTTTCCTTTTACCTTGATAATTTAATATTTATTTTGAAGGCCTGATGCAGTCCATAATATTTATCGCCAGGGATGCAAACACCTAACTCAAGCAGTGTGCACGGTAGGATGACACATGCATATTTTGCTCAAACCCTGAAATCAGTTCTGCAAGTGATTGTCCTAAATCATTTGTATAATCTGCCTTGTAAATCTTGGGGTAGAAAGTACTTGTATATGTTTTTATTTGAGGAATCTTTGTTTTAAAACTACAATTACCTTTTGTTACATATTGTGGGATGAGAGATGAGTGATCAGAAAACATTTACGTAGAGCTTTGAACATTTCGTGTGTGTGTATGTATATAGTCATACATATATATGCATGTACAGATATGTATGTGTGTGTATATGTGTATTTGTACTTGGGTAAATCAGGACAATGGGAGATTTTCTGGTACTAAAGTTAAAGCCTATGTCAAAATTAGATTCTTAGGCTCTCTGTATTCACTTCAGGCTGTTTTATGTTACTTTTACCAACCAAGAGAAAAGGTGAGTTTTTCCTCTTTAGAGATTAGTCTAAGACCAGAGCAAGACACACTTTGTTTCCTTAAAGTCAGTTGTCAGCATGCCATGGCTGTCCATCCGCTTTTAAGAGCTCAGCACCTGCCTTTTCTCAGTATGAGCACTGTCAGACCAGCCGAATTTCCCTTAGGGAGTCACAGACGTAGTCCTGTTCCCTAGGAGTACAGACTAATAACACAAGCTGGTCCCTTCAGTGTCCTCACATCCCTTTGTCCTTTCACATTAGACCAGACCAGAGAACCTGTTTTTAATGTTACTAATCTAATCTTTTTGTTTCTTCTTTTGATATAATCCTGGCCATTCTTTTCTGTTCCCACTCTTGATTCTTCTCCTTAATACCGAGATGTTTCCTCAGTTTCCTCAGATTTATCTAATTCTTGTCTACCTTAAAACAACGAACAAGTTGCTACCACTGTCCTTTTAAAATATTTCGATCTTTAACTTCTCTGGAATTGATTAGCTCCTGCTATGTTATGCCTTACCTTGTTTTATAACTTTTGTTTCTTATATAAATGTCTACTTAAATGCTTCTTTTATGAATATCAGTACATATCTGTGCATATCAGTACAAGCTAACCCAGGCATTCATTGATTGACCACTATAAGGCAGGCTCTGTTCAAGAAGCTTAGGTTATTGATTTGAGATCTTTTTTCTAATATAGGTCTTTATAACTACAAGGTTTTTATGTTTTAAATAAAATGTGGTAAACTACACCTAACATAAAACTTACCATCTTAATTTTTTTTTTTTAGGTGAGGCAACCCTTGGTTGACCTCACAGATTGCAAGGACCTTGTCGGCTTACAATCCCTTCTTTTTCTTTTTTTTTTCTTTTTTTTTTTTTTTACACCTACAGTACCTGGTCTTCCTAAGTGGTTTCCCGTCCAATACTAACCAGGCCCAACCCTGCTTAGCTTCTGAGATTAGGCAGGATCGGGCTTGTTCAGGGTGGCATGGCCGTAGACACCATCTTAATTTTTTAATGTACAATTCAGTGACGATAAGTACATTCACATTATTTTGCAGCTATCAACACCGTCCATCTCCAGAACTCTTCTCATCTTCCCAAACTGAAACTTTGCACCTATTAAACAGCTCCCCATTCCTTTTCTCCCCTTAGCAATGGCAGCCACCATTTTACTTGTGTCTGTGGCATAATTTGACTACTCTAGATACCTCATATAAGTGAAATAATATAGTGTTTGGCCTTCTGTGAATAGCTGATTTCACTTAGCTTTATAGTACAAGGTAGAACCTCCAGTACAATTTTAAATAGAATTGGTGAAAATCGACATCCTTGTTTTGTTTCTTATGTTAGGTACAAAGCACTGAGCCTTTTATCATTGAGTTATTAGCTGTAGGTTTTTCATAGATGCCCTAAATCTAGTTTAGGAAGTTCTTTTCATTTCCTAGTTTACTGAAAGCTCTCATCCTAGAAAGCTGTTGAATTTCAATAAATGTTTCTTTCATATCATTAAAATGATCATGGGGTTTTACTCATTTATGCTATTAATGGTTAATTTCATTGACTTTAGGGTGTTAATAAAACAATGTCATATTGCTGGGATGAATTTTATTTGGTCATGATATATTATTTTAATATATTGTTTGCTAATATTTTGTTAAGAATTCTTCTGTGTTCACAATGGATATTGGTTTATATTCCCTTTGTGATATTTTTATCTGGGTTTGGAATCAAAATAATACGAGTCGCATATAATAAATTAGGAAATGTTCCTTTTCAGTTTTCTGATAGAGGTTTTTTTAGAATTATTTCTTCCTTAAATGCTTGATAGAATTCACCTGTGAAGTCACATGGGCCAGAGGGGGGGGAGGTTTGTGGGAAGGATTATAATTACAAATTTAATTTATTTAACTGCTATAGGACTATTAAAATTTGGAGGGTTTTTTAAGATTAGTGTTTGTAATTTTTGCCTTTCAAGAAATGTGTTCATTTTCTTTAGGTTATCAAATTTATTGTTAATATACCTATGTTATGTTTTTCATGTTTGTATGATAGGTAGTCTTTGCCCTCTTTCATTTTTTATATTGGTAATTTGTGTCTTTTTTTTCTTAGATCTGTCTGGCTAGCAGTTTATCAATTTCATTGATCTTTTAAAGGAAAAAACGGCTCTTGATTTATTAATTTTTTTCTGTTTTTATTTCATTGATTTTTGTTCTTTTAAGAAATTCTCCATGCTTTGGGTTTAATTTGCTCTCTTTTATAGTTTTCATAAGTTGAAAGCTTTGATTATTGATTGAGATATATCTTCTTTACTAATACAGCCATTTAAAGCTATACTTTTCCCCTTTGTAGCTGTTTTAGCTTTATCCTAATACTTTTGATAGATTTCATTTTCATTATTAGATCGAAATATTTTCTAATTTATATTGTGATACCTTCTTTGAACCAATGAATATTTAGATGTGTGTTGTTTAATTTCCAAATAATTGAAATTTTCCTGATTATCTTGTTTTGATTTATAATTTAATTCTATTTCAGTCACTGAACATATCCATATGATTTCTATCCTGTCAAATTTATTGAGATACTTATGGATTATCCTAGTAAATGCACTTGAAAATAACGTGTATTTTGCTATTATTGAATGCAGTGTCTTATAAATATTCAGTCATGGTGGTGGTTACTGTTGTTCTGATCTTATGTGTTTTTGCTGATTTGGGATAATCGTATCAGTTGCTGAGAGAAGAGTGTTTATGTTTGTGAAATTATTTCTTACTCTTATTAATCACATACATAAGACTTATTGACCTTTTTATCATTATGTGGTGACTCTCTTTATCTCCTATAATATATTTTGTTTTAAAATCTGTTTTGCCTGATACTAATATAACTACTCAGGCTTATTATACTTACTGTTTGCAGTGTCTTCTATTTATATGTTTTCAACCTATCTAAAATTTTGTATTTATTTTCTGTCTTTGTAGATAGTATATATACATATATAGAGGTCCTTAGCAACCATTCTGACAATTTTTGCCTTTTAATTAGATTTCTTTTGAAAATGTGTTCCATTTTCTTCTTCATGTGTCAGGTAATTATGGATCATATCTTTAATATTTTGAAAGTTAAGTTCCATAGATTCTGGATTCTGCTATTTTCCCCCATTAAATGTTATTTCCTTTGGTTTAGCAGGTCATTTTTCTTAGTTGGGTTTGGATTGTAAACTCCGTTTCTTGGACATTCAGAAAGGTTGTGTTTAAATGACTGCTTTCAATCTTTTCTGTGCATCAGTTACAGATGTGAATAGACAGAGTTTGGGGATCCTTCCTCTGTGTCTTTCCTTTGGAGTTTCCCCTACTCTACGTATTTATGGCTCCCCAGCTTTTTAAATTCCCCAAAATAGAAAGACTGGATTTTTTCACGTGTGCCCTTGCTGCCTGTCACCATGTGCATTGTACTTAGTCTTAGGTGAAAAACGTTGAGGATGGGCACTTATTCACAAAGCTCCTTGTTTCCTTTCCTCCAAAAGAATGTGCATGCCGCCTGCCTCCCCCCCTCTCCCCCCACCCCGCCTTCCTCCTCCTCAGCCCTAACCCCATCAGTCTGTCAACTTTTGCTCGCTTTCCAGTTCCTTCAGGTAGTTTCTATTTGTTTTGTGTCTAGATTTTATAGTCGTTTTCTGCAAGTGGGTGGGGAAGTCCTATGGTAGGGTCTTGAAGCAGAAGTCTTTATTTTTAGTTATTAAATCCCTTTACTTTCTAAATTTATATTTTAAAAAGACATAATTTTTTACCTTTTCTCCCTTCTGTATCAATCTTATCTACTTCTTGTTCTTTTATACTCAGTTCAAACATTTTTCTACACTCAACTCAAAGGTTTAGGAGAGTGGTATGGATAAGAAATTGGAGCTGTGGTTGTTAAAGGATTTTACAGCCCAAGTGCATACTAAACTATTTTAATTGAAAGGATAAACTAAAACTGCATACCTAGTGAACTATTAGTATTTTACTCTGAGTAAGACTATGAAAGATTTGACATAGATAAGTTACAATACATTTGATACTTCCATTCATCAGTTTTTGTCCCAGTTATTGTCAGTTGGTATTTTAAATGTTAGTGGAATATAATTAAGTCATGTTAATACTTTTAATTTTATGCGTAAATAACTTTAGGGTTCCATTTTATGTGCATGAATGGTATTATCTTACTGACTCTTTTTATATCCAAGGTAAAATCCACTGATAGCTGCCTCTTCTTTATTAAATGTTTTGATGACACTATTCATGGCTTCAGGGTTCCTAAGAATAGCCTTCAACAGTCAAGAGAGGTAATTTTTATGGATTCTTTTATCTTTCATAAAACTTAAAGAACATTTAGAAACAAAGAATATAAGATAGGTTTAATATCACCATCTAAAATCTTGTTGATTGTACCTTCTTAATGGGGGCAGTTCTTTGAAGCTTTTGAAATTTGGCTTATGAATTAGTTTTTTTATCAGTATACGCCTGTAGGGATTTTCTAGTCATAATTTTTTTCATTTTAATTTTGTTAATGTAAGGAGCCCTTACCAGTTTTAGAAAAAACCTAAATGATTGTTTAGTTTGTCCTTAATTTGTAGGCAAAGGAACTGAAGACGGTTAAGATTGGAGAGATCTCCCAAGGTCACACAGCTTGCAAGTGACAACCTGGACTCCAATCCAGGTGTTCTGATTTTTTACAGTTTAGGCTCAGTCTTCTTTTTGGTAAATTGAACAATAGCATCAAGAAAATTAGGATTCGTGTAATGGAAATTCACAGTGCAGTTATTTAATGAAGAATTCGTATTCCTTTAGATCAAAGTGATATTTATAGACCTCTTGTTTTTTTGTAAATTATGTAAGGGATTGAAAGAATCTGTCTTCCAAAGTGGTTAACTTTAGCCTGTAAAAAAAGCCCTAAACAATCCAAATCATAACTGTCCCAATATTTCATAAAATGGTAAGATTTGACCCTGAGTAATGCTATAAGAAATTAGGAAGTAATAAGACAGGTTTTTTAGGGTAAATATTCCATCTTTTTGTGAAATTGTTGATTTTTTGAAAACATAGTAAAAGTTAAAGCATTAGGGCAATTGTAGGCTCTCAAAGTGATTTGAGTTTCTGGCGCTTATAATTTGATTGCAAGTAAGTAAAATTGTTTCTGTATACATTATTATACAATAACTTACTCAATAGTTTTGAGAACCTGTAAGATTAAGTGAAAAATTCTCCACCCATTATTTAGTTATTATAATGCATTTGAGGAGGATTAATGTTAATGAAAATATGAACTTGTAGATGATATATTTTAAGTACTGGGAAACTTTTATCTAGACATGTCATGGACAAGAGATCTGCATCATTATTTCATTTTTTTTTTTTTTTTAGTACATAATATTTTTTTCCTCCATGTAAACTTTATGCTTTCCAGATCATTGTCAGATCACCTCTTTTGAGTAAAAATACATTTCACTTTATTTAAATCCTGGTATTATTTCAGGACTGGCTGGAAGCAATAGAAGAGCATTCTGCTTATAGCACTCACTACTGTTCCCAGGATCAGTTGACTGATGATGAAGAGGAAGATGCAGTTTCTGCTGTAGACTTGAAGGAATCCTTAGAGGTAAACAGGAAAACTTAATCTGACCTTTATGGCTAACTCTGTTATTCAGATTTTACTGTGAAATATTTTAATTTTTTTAATGTGAGATTTTGAAATTAAGGTTTCTGACCATGGAAATAGATTGCTTTTTGTCTAGTAATATTCTGTTGCTACTTATAATATCTGTTATGGAATACTATCACATGTCTATGTGGATGGGCTCTAAAGATGTAGGCATATGCCTATCTTTTTTGTTAAAATTTTTACATTGCTGTATTCAGATTGTCCTTCTTTTTGAAAACTTCTGCCAGTAGGGGGAGCATCCATGACTTGATGCTGTTTATGACTTCACTGCATATTTCAGAGCTTAAATAATGCAACCACAGTGATATATTTCTTGGTCATTAGTTTCATTTAAAACCACTTATAATCTATAAACTTCATTGATAAGGCAAAGTGGCAGTAATGAATGGAGAGGCCCTTATTGGAAGTGACTTGTCCACACAGAAGTATCAGCATTTGTATTGTAATTGAAATGAAATAGATATTTTTTTCTTGGCATAAGTTTTCTGGCAGTACCTTTTAATTGGGAATTGGGTATGGAAGAATTAGAACTATGAAAGGATGATGAATTTCAATCCAAATAATTATGTCAGAGCATATAAATTTGGCTACTAAATTTAATCATTTTTTTTAAAATAAATCACTTGTAGAATTTGAGTGTTTCTAAACAAAAACTTTAATGAAATTAAGTTTGCTAATATCTAAGGAGTTATATTAAGGAGCTATACATTTAAGTTAGAAAGAGATTTTTACTCTTTTGATCCCTAGTCATAATTTATGGTGTAACATTAAAGAATTTGAGATCTTTCATGTTCTGTAGAAGACATTCTTCAAATTTATTGATGGTGGCTTTACCAGTATTTCTGTTTTAAAGTCTAATGTGTAATATGACAGCCATACACATAATTTTCAGATCAGTGAACTTTGCAAAAATTAATCTACCATAGCATCTAAAGGCCATTAAGACTGTTTGGATAAATAAAGAACGCTTAAATATCTATGGCCTAAATCATGTCAAACAAGTAAAAGATAAAACTGTTAAATATTTTAACTTTCAGTCAGTATTCCCTAAGTGAAAAGAAATCCTTCCGTATTTAACTATCCTCAATATAAGGTAAATGATAAAACCTGGAAAAACTTAGAAAGCATACCATACAGTATCTTTCCAGGATTATGGTAAGTTTAAAACCTTTTTAACAGAAGCTACAGATAAAAATTTACTAATATGCATATCATTAAAAACTTTCTTGAAGAGATGTTTCTTTAGCCTCGTTTTCAAATTTTCGTGTTCTCAGCCTCAACTATGCCTTTCATTTTACTCATTTGAATATTGTGTTTCTGTGTTCACTTGAAAACCATGAAGTTTCTGCTGTCTAGATTTTATAGCACCTGAAGTCAGTGAGAGTTTTGCCAGCATGAAGCTCTTTCAAGTTTTGCTAGTTATAGACATATTTCTGTCCAAGAGAATTTGAATGCTAATTCCGTGCACCTTAACTCTGTCTCACCTTCTGAGGGTTGGTCCAACATAGGTAAAAACTGAAATGAGCTTTGAAGTATGTTGAATTGTAGCTTGTGAGATTCTGGCTCCAGAATGCCCTTGATCCTTGGGTGTTAAGATGCCAGGAAATTCTGGGACCAATTTGTTTACAGACTTTCTAAAGGAAATTCGGAACTCTAGGACTGGGATACTCTAAAACCATCTGAATTAATATGAACCTTGTTTTCTAAATATGCTTTTGGACTTGTAAGTAGACCTCTAAGAAATTAGGGGGAAAAATGTCCACACTCAAAAAGTCAACCATGTTGTATAATACTTTTGATTTCAATTTACTTCTACCTCAAACTAAGGCCTCCAAAAACTTCTCTCAGCTCTCTCTGTCACTGCCTGGAAGTTAGGCCTCCAGGGAGAAGAGCATTAGACAAATTATATAACTATTGGCCTCATGGTCATTGCCTTAATGATAACTTTAAAATATTTCAGAAATAAAAATTGGAAGATAAATTTAAACACAATTTTGGTATAGAACAATATGATGGCTAATAGATACACATAGCTATTCACATTTATTTGTTTATTTGTTTATTCATTCATTCATTTAATTTTTCGCCTACAGCACCTGGTCTTCCTAGGTGGTCTCCCATCCAAGTACTAACCAGGCCTGACCCTGCTTAGCTTCTGAGATCAGATAAGATTGGGCACATTCAGGGTGGCATGGCCGCAGACTAGCTATTTACATTTAAATAAATTAGAATCCAATTAAAAATTTAGTTCCTCGTTTTAACCAACCATATTTAAGCACTCAGTAGTCACATGTTGCTACCACCTTTGGACAGTGCAGATAGAATGTTTCCACCATCGTAGAAAGTTCTGTTGGACATAACTGGGATATGCTTAGATTTGGTGTGGTACTCGTAAAGTGGGGGTTTTATTTGTTGAATATATCTTGATTCTATAGAATCAGAACTCCTTCTTAAAAGAAGTAATGAGCAGATGATGCTAAATTTTAACAAAATGAGGAAATAATAAACTTTAGTGATTTCTAATGAATGTGCAGAAAGATGAATGATTCCTAATTAAAATGAATGTACAGAAAGATGGATGGATGGATGGATGTTAATACAGGGCTGGTAAAGATTGGTATATCCATATAAGAATGAGGCAGATTTATATATATTGACATATTTAAGATTTATATGTAAGTGAAAAGAACAAGGTATAAAATATGATATCTAATATGCTATTACTTGGGAGAAAAAAAGTAAAAATGTACGTAACACAGATTTGTGCAGGCTTAGATCATCCCTGGGAAGATGAGAAATGATTAGCAGTTTTTGCTTTGAGGCTGGTAAAGGGCAAAAACAGGAGCTCTAGGGCTGATAGGTATGTGAGGAAGAACTGCTTTTCTTTGTACATCCTTTTTTTTAACTTTATGTAAATACCTATTGCAAAATAAAACAAGATTATGGAGCAGGGCCATCATAATCACCAGGTACCAAAAATAATAAATGTGTTATGCGTTAGCTTAGATTGAGGAAGGATGTAATATGATCTTTACAGTGGATTTGGCTAGAGTTGGGAAGACTTAGAGATGGGTAATGGAGTACCAGTATTCACAGTACTGGCAATTTTCTGCAAAGAGGAGAGTTATCAGAGTTCTATAGTCTATTAGTTAAAAGTTTAATATATTGAGGCATAATTTTTAAACAATAAAATGAATGCAGTTTATGTTTTCAGTTTGATATTTCAACAAATGTATATACCCTGTGTAACCACTACTCCTGTCAAGATATACAACATTTTAATCTCTTCACAGTTCCTTTGTGCTCCTTCCCAGGCAGTGCCCTCCACCTCCATCTCAGGACACCACTGATGTGTTTTCTGTCATCATAGGCATTGTCAGTTTTGCCTATTCTAGAATTTCATGTAAATAGAATCATACCATATGTGCCATTTGGTGCCTGTCTCCTTTTTCTCGCTGTTGTATATTAGTAGTTTGTTACTAATTAGTAGTTTGACTGCTGAGTAGAAGGTGGTCTAACTGTTCTTAATGAACCTAATGTGGATTATCTGCAGTAAATAGCCTGGAATTAATGTCCCCTCTCCTACCCTGTCCACTCCTCCCTAGAAGCCCACCCCCTTGATGCACATTTTTAGCTCTCTTGTAGACAGAGATCCTAAAGCAGTTTAACATCAACGTAAAACCAACAGCTAAAATCTGGGCTGGCTAAGGTAGGAGCAGATCTGGGTTGTGAATGTGGCTCAGCTGCTTGCCTGGGAGCCTCTGGGCCCCCTGTCTGTGGGTGTGATCCTGTTCTTGTGTCCTGTGCCCAGATAACATGGGTTTGAAATACATTTTGGGTATTAGAACATTGCTCATAGTGGAATTCCATATATATAGAGTAAAAATGAAGACCTAAAAATAGTCCCTTATTTACCCTGAGGTTAATGAGGTAGAAATCAAGAATGAGATAGCATCCTGGGCTTTGCAAAAAACTCATAAGCATTAATCTTCATAAATAGATTTTTAGGTTTTCATGATATAATCAATAGCTAAGAAGAAATTATAGCAAATAAGAGAATATCTTATATTTATTGTTCCTTTTTCTTTTAGTTTCGGTTAAATGGCACTAATTATTTAGAAGAGAAGACACATACCCAACTATAAAATAATATATCTTGGAGATTGAACCATATCCAGCTGACCTATTGTGTACCTTTTAAAACAAATAAATAATCAATTAAGGAAACTCTCTTTAGTAGATAACTCTAAGGGAAGATGAATAGATTCAGGTGTTTGAGGATGATGCCATGGAGAATGATTCTTGTCTTTAATTATAACCTCAGAACTATCATATTTATTACAGATTTGCACTCTGCAAATGAAGCCAGTGCTTGCTTTTATGCATTCAGCTAACTATCACCATAAAAAGGAAAACTGTAATCTTGAACATGGGCAGGAGTATTAAATATGTATAGAGTGAAAATGACGATTTTGTATTAATAAATTATGAGCGTTACATTTGGTTGCAGTGCATGTTTTCAGTGCCCCCAGATGGACTTTTTTCCAGCCTTCAACCTGTATTCACTGGCTATATCTGAAAAAATTATCCAGCATACCATTTCACTTTCAATGAGGGTTTAAATTACATAGTGTAGATATTCTCTCTCTCTCTCAAAAAAAAAAAAAAAAAAAAAAAGTGATTTATATTTTTATGTTGTTAGAGCTCTCAAAACAGAGTAATTAGATTTTCAAGAGAACATTGCCTGACAATAATGTGGTAACATGAATAATTCTTCTGTGGTTGAGTTGAGCTTCATAAGCACTAAAAAATTTATAAGGTAAAAAAGGAGAAAAGAGTGCTTAACTATTTCACCTTGGCACATGGATCTGATTTGGGGGCATCAAAAGTGTTTAGTGATGGACCAGCTGAGGTTAGAAATACAAAGCAGGGAAGATTCATAAGGCTAAATATGTTATTCTTTCTACAACAGTGTGATTCTAATATCAATAAGGTCAGGTTCTCAGAGTAAATATTTTTTATTGCCATAATCTACCAATTTTACAATAATTTTATTCCTTACCTCTTTGAGGGGAAAGTATAAATGAAATTAACTCCAAAGTTATATTGTTAACATAATAAATGGATTTATCTGATTTTTCACCTTAGACTTCCAAATATACACTAAGATAAGATGCAACTTAAATCATGAAACTATGTTTTGCTTTTAAGGGTCTACATATGGAGAAACTTCAAATTACAAGGAATGATGCTTTCTGTAGTTGACTTTATTTTTATAAGATTTTTCTTACTAAGAAAATGTTCTTATTTGTCTGATTATATTGGGGCTGCATACACTTAGATTGCTGAACAAAAATCAGCTTGTGATTTCCAGATGATAGTGCCATCTGGTTTTGTTTTTTTTTAAGCAGTTTTAAAATATATTTTTAAGGAATGTATTTTATATCTCGGTGAATTTAATCTAGTCCGCTAAAAGTGTCAATAAATCAGAGTAATATAACTCCTCAGGTGTATGTGGGTTAATGAATTATTAGGCGTAATTAACGCAGTTGTATAGTATCTACATAGCAGATGAATATTAGAATATTGAATATTAGAAATATTTTTATTAATCTGTAAGGGAATAAATATATTCAATTTTTAAAGAAATTTTCTCATACCATTTTCTCTGTTACGAATAGGTTTCAATTATTACAGTGTACCAACTTATGAACTGAAAGTTTTGATGGAAATATTAAAGTATCTGTAATGTAAAAATTCTTTGTTTTTGTTTTTTTTTTTTGCTTTTCCAGAAAGCACAAAGATGCCAGCAGAAACTAGATAAAGAAATTTCCAGCTTTCTCAAAATGATTAAAGACTGTGACATGGCTGAAGGTAAAAACAAAACAAAACAAAACAAAACAAAAACAAAAAAAAACAAAAAAAAAAAGTACCCCTACCATTCTTTGAAACAACCCAATATCATAGATGTTGACCTTTGTAGTTTCATTTTACTACACATTTTAGATAATTTTTGGTTTTGAATTCAGCTGTTAAAGATTTCTATTCATATGGAGGCTTGCATTATAGATTAAAAATGGTTTTATTCTTTTAAGAAAAACAAAGTTAACATCTTGGGGCTGTATATTCATTTTGGCTGTGTAATGAGAATTCTGCTTATGAATCTCAGAAGATGGAATTCGGAGTCAAACTGTTTGAATCCTTGCTCTGTCACCTACTAGCTGTTATTTCGAACAGTACATTTAACTTCTCTGAGCCTCAGTTTCCTCATCTATAAATAAAGGTGTTGGTTGTTTCTAGGTCTTGACCTTTTATGAATCTGTTTATATATACATGAACTTGTCCAGCTAATGATTAATCTACTGTTAAACTTTTTATGTCTTCACTCTCTATTAGCTATGAATTACCATGAGTTGAGTATGAATACTTCAAAAGTCAAAATACAATCCAATACAGAATCCAATACAAAAATTAAGCATTGAGAAAAAATTGTTTTATTATTGTTAATTAAAAAAATTGTTTCTTAGACTTTATCTCTGATGTCTTTATAAATAACTCCACTAAAATATAATCGGTTTAGTTGTCTGAGTTTATTATTAACTGTCTGTTTTAATCATGAACTAGTTTCCCTCAGTGAACTCCTAGTTCAGTTTATATGTGCTCATGGGCTGTGTAGAAATCTTAGAATATCTGAGCATTAATATTCTGTATCTGTCCAAATGTACCTTGGGCATTCCTTTACTGCAATTCAGCAGTTATTTATATCAGCAGTGATAGCTTCGGGAAGGACAGCAGTTAAATCATTTTGATATTTGATTGCAGGCTGATTTATATTACTTAGCACGGTTCATTCTCAATAGGCTTTTTAAGTAATAACAGATTTATAGATGTAATTCATAGAACCTAAAATTCACCCATGCAAAATGTACAATTCAGTGTTTTTTTAAAAGTATATTCACAGTTATGCATCTAAAACCATCAACGAGCTTTTAAAACACCATCTTTACCAAGAACCGTTAAAAATAAGAGATACTAACATTTAAAAGGTGTAGAAAATGTCCAGAGTGAGGTGAAATATAAAGATTAATTTTTTTAACCTGGGTCAAAGAAAAATTATATCACAACTCTAACCAGATTAAGAATTTTTAAAGCTTGCTTCAAATCTCTTGGTTTAGATTAATCTATGTGCCATGTTACTCATAATGTTGGCACACATCATTAGTGCTCTTGGAGATATGCATAACATTCAGTACCACAAAAGAGGTATTTCCTTTTGGACAGGGCCATCTGGGATCTCTGAGATGTTTGACTGTGATCTGACAACCCTATTTCATATGTTTACAATAAAATTTAACAGACTTATACACAAATAATTCTAAGCATTATTTTCTGTAAGATTGGTGTAGATAAATATGTAAATAGTCATTAAATAGGGTCAAGATGTTTTTATGAATGGAATTGAAGAGTTGAAGGTAATAGTCACTCTTAATGTCAAGGGATTATACAGAATCATCTTACACCATATGCTTTATTAAAGGAAGCTGATAGATACACATCCCACTCCAGACTGTCTACATAGTTTGCCAATGATGTCTCAAGATGAAAAACTAAAATGTTCATGAACAGAATCCAGATCTTATGGTTGAAATTGTTTGTTGTCTTACAATTTAGTACAAAATTATATGAACTTTAAGACTCAGTCCTCTTCCTTCTTTTTCAGATTCTGCCATTATAGTTCAGCTCCATATCACCTCAAATCCCGATTACTGCAGAAGCCTTCCTTTTAGTCTCCCTGCCCTGTGGGATCCCCCTGAATTCTATCCTTAAAGGGAATTGAATCAGATGACTTTCAGGAACTCTTCCAACTTAAAATCTGTGTAATACTGCCTTATTGCCTGCCAGATTAATTTTAGAAATATACTTTTTAAGCATATTTTTTTTCTGTTGATAAAATCTTTCCGTGGGTTCTTGAAACTATAGAATAAATGCACTCTTTATCCTGGCATTTAAGGACTTTCAGAGCCTTATCTCAACCTGATTTTTCAGCTTTAATTACAATTATTCTCTCCCATGGTCCCTATAAACATTTTTGACCAAACATTGTGCTTTTGGTCTGAAATGTCCTCTACTGAAATGCTACTTTCATTTTCATGAGTGGACCTTAAACATAATTTCTCTCTGGATGAATGCCGATATTTATGTATTTGGCATTGGCAATACATCATTCAAGGTTCAAAGAATGCTGTACTGGAATCTCAACTATTTTATATTTACCAAAAGCCTGGTTGCAAAAATAAGTAAGTCACCCAAACTAATAAAACTTTTAGAAGACTTCCTGAAGGCTAGGAGTCAATCTCTTCTTCCATACAAGCCTAAATTTACCATTAAGTAGTAGCCAGTATTTTACTATTATAAATAATATTATATTATACATTCAAATTTGATCACATGACTTTATTACTGTAAGATTTTTGGAAGTGGGGTTAGTGAGTGAAAGTGTATTAATATTTTTGAGCATATTGATACATATTGCTAAATTACTCTCCAGGAAAGATATATTACTTTTTGTGCCATCTTTAATGCATACACTTTATTGCATGTTACTAGATGTACATAAGTGAATCCCTGGTAAAAGAAAATAGAAACATTTCACTTATCTAAAAGAAAAAATTTTAAAGGAAAAGCACTTTTGTTCAACCCACTTAAAACTCTTCCATCAAAATCCTAGGCTTCAAGTAAACACACTTATCACCACCTTCATTCACTGTTGCCATTGTCTCCCACATGGACTGTTAAAACAGCCTCCTAAACTGGTCCTCAGAGTCTACTCTTGCCCCTACAGTCCCTGCCCAGGATTCCTTCTAAAACACCAGTGTATGATGTCCTTTGCTCAAAACATGTTAGTTTCCAGGTCACCTCAGAATGAGAGACAGGTCCTTCTAATGACTCACAAACCTTTCCAGTCCCTTTTCCCTCTTTGCCTTCATCTCCTAGGTCCCCTTGCTTGCTCCTCTCTAGCCTCACCAGCCTCCCCTTGCTGTCCCTCAAAGAAACGTGGCTGACTCCTACCTCAGGCCTGGGCTGTGCTGGTCCCTCTGCATAGAAGGCTTTTCTCTAGGGTACTCATTTATTTCCTTACCTCCCCAGATCCTTACTCAAATAGAGCCTTCGGATTCCCTTCCCACCTGCACCAGTTTGCTCTTCCATATTCTTTTTCTGCCCTGCTTTGTGCCTTGGATCACTACAGACTTGATTGCTGGGGTTTCCTTGCCCTTGGACTTCTAATGGGATTCAGCAAAAACCAGACTCCTGTCAGGAAATTGGTGGAGGGGGTGTGAGGATATTTAGGTCAGGGGGTATCCTCACTCCCTCTAGCTGGGCTGTGGTATAACAGTACTGCTGTGTTCCTCCACCTGTCCCGTGGCCCCATTTTAATAATGCCAGCTTCTGCTGGCCTTAGCTGTATTGTCCCCTCCCTTCACTCCTCTGTTCCAGGATGCTAACTGCCTGTATGCCAGTTTGTTAGTTTACTGACCCCCTCCCGCTAAGTGAATAATTAAGATTCTTCTCAGCTCCCGTATGAGTTTGCCAGCAATTTCCTCCCAGGACCCTTACTGATACTTAATCCTGTCTAAACTTCAACTCCTCTGAATACTTTCTATTCTCTGCCTTACTTTACTTTATTAATTATCAGACTTCTATATATGTACATGTTGCTGATTATCTGCCTCTCCTGTTAAAATATAAACCACGAAGCCATGAATTTTTGTCTGTTTTATTTGCTGATTCTCTTCTGCATCTTAACTGTTCATGGCACACATAGGCATTTGATATATATATGTGTGTGTGTGTGTGTGTGTGTGTGTGTGTGTGTGTGTGTGTGTGTGTGTGTATCTATATAATGTTTTGAATGAATGAGTGGGTGAAAATGAGTGACCCACTTCTCTAGCTTATAAATGTATAATTTATTTCTCTTAAACTCAGGGAGAAACAAGTACTAAATTTGTTCTGTCAAGTTAGTAAGTATAAAGATTGTACAAGTCAATGAGACTTTATGGAGAGAAGCAAAACCGAAAAGAAGTGAGCAGCTCTGTGGAATGTTTTGCATTCTTTGACCAGTCAGAGGGGTTCCACAGTTAATGCCATTGGTTTTCATATCCTGTTTCTCTCCTCCGGATTCAGTTTTTTTTCTGAGGTAAATCTTTGACTAATTCTTTCATTCTAGGTCTGCAAGTGGTAAAATCTGCCTTATCTAAATCTTTATTTCACTCTTACTAGGTTATAGTTATCATCTATTACCATTTTGAAGATGCGATTCCAGCTTCTGGCTTCTAATATTCTAATGATGATTCTTTGATAGACAATCTGTTTAGTGTGTGCTTTTCTTTCTTTCTTTTTTTTTTTTTTTTTTTTAGTGTTCTCATTGCTTCAGAGATCCTCACTTTGTCTTTGGTGTTTGGTGTTCTGCAGTTTTATTCTGTCTTTGGTATTGACTTTTGTTGTTACTTATATATGCTTCTTGAGACTTCTTAATCTAAGAAGTCATTCATTATCTTACTTCAGACTAAGAAGGTTCTTATTATTTCTTCAAATTGTGCTTCTTCATTCTTTCTGTTCTCTTCTATCAGAACTCCTCATAGACATGTTTTATTTTACCTCTCACTTCTGAATTTTTCATTCATTTTCTATTTTCCCGTGTTTCATTCTGAGTAATTTCTCAGATCTGTTTTCTAGGTTTACTTTCTTTCTGAATTGGATCTATTTTTCTGTTTAATCCTTTGACTTTCTAATTTTTGTGACTGTATTTTATAATTCTAGAAATTCTAGGTGGTGATTTTTAAAGTTTTTATTTTTTCTATAGGGACATGTTCTTGCATAGGACATATATTTCTAATTTTATCTCAAATACTTTAAACATATAAGTTTTTAAAAGCCTTTTTCAAAATGTGTTTATATCTCAGGTAATTGTGTAGCTGATTCTGTTGTTTTGTCTGCTAAATGTCCCTGGAGATGGATTATAAATGTCCCTCACTATGGATTATAACTTTTTATTCAGAGCTCATCTTAGGAGGGCTTGTTTTTTTCTGCCTCTTGGATAATGGTTCCTCCTGCCTTCTGGTTCCAGACTAATGGTTTTAAAATTAGATTTCATACTTAGGTGTGATACAAGCTAGGAATTTCTATTTCTCATGATTCCTACCAGAGCAATGCCATTCTCCACTGCTTCCCTGAGCCCAAGGGCAGTTGTTCCATTCTTGCATTCACTGAGGGTCTAGTCCTAAACAAGGCCTTGCCCTTAGCTTCAGGAGACCAGAGCCATACCTCCTCTCCTCAGGTGGTTGGGAAAGCTCAGCTCTCAGTCCCCTGGGTTTATGTTCTGTTGACATCCACCTCTGTTCTTGGCTTTACTCACCCTACCTTCACTGGCCTATGCCTGTTTTAGTAGTTTTGATTGTCTTTCTTTTGGTTTCTAGCATATCAGGGACTTTGTTCTTTCAGACTCTGCTATATATTATTTTATTCAGCATCTTTATGGGATGGGGTTGAAGAGTGGTTTCCCATCAACTTAGACTGCCATGTCACAAGTGTCCCATTTTCTTTCTCATGTAAAACATATCAATAATTCACAAATTATATTATCTAGATTAACAGCAAACAGTTTTTTCTGTAAATTGTTCTGTGTGACTTACATGTGTTAACTTATTTCTTATAACTACCTGTGCGAGTACATACAACTATTACATCTATTTCTCAGATAAGCTAACTGAGGTGCAGAGGGCTTAGGTAACATGCCTCGCGTCACACAGCTAATAACCTAAGTCAGGGTTTGATTCTAGGCAGCCTGGCTCCAGAGTTTGTTCTTAACCAATAAAGAAAGAGTCTGGAATAAATAAAAAAATTGATATTTACCCCTAAACTTTGATGTGTGAACTAGAAAAGTTTACAGATTTATTCCTGGGTCGATAGTGAAAGGTAGAATTTATTGAAGACAATCACATGAGCTTGGCACCTGTAGTAGTGGTGTTGTTCAAATTCTATTCGGAAGTTCAAGGGTAAGGTGGGATTGATATAGAGAAATTTCCAAGTCACAACAAAGAAATCCTCTATTTTTCCTATCAATTTTTTCCTTCTCTTTTCTTGTCCTGATATTCATTCTTCATCTCATAGAATGTATCACTAACTCAGAAGCTCAAACCTTGAAGTCATCTTAAATTCTTGCTCAACTATATGTGTTTTATCTCTGATATAGCCCTCTACATTGTTCCCTTCTCTTTGTTTCCCTACCAGTACACTAAAATTGGCCACAGCCATCTTTCCTGTAAGTCACAGCAACAACTTCTTGTCTGGACATGCTACACCCTCTGGTTTTAGATTCCTCCATTTCCCTCCATGGAATGTACCAGTGTCTAGTTAGGTGCGGTTCAGTGGAGAAACTTCTGAAAATGATTATTATTTTCAGTATTCAAGGAAGAGAAAACATCCTGATCAAGTGTTTGGAGACAGTAAAATGGGAGAATATTTTAAGGAAAACAGATATTTCCAGAAAAACAGTCCAGCTGAAACTGATTGAGCTTATGGAGTGTCTTAAATGTTAGGCTAAGGAGTGTGGACGTTTTATATATTAGAACAATGGAGGTCATCTGTATTAGGGTTTAGTTTGTTAACAGGAAACAAGTATTTCTTTAATGGTTTTAAAAATTGTACAGTATAGCATGAAAACGACAGACTGTGAGCTTTTTATACATGTCTCTAAAGATAAACTTTTCACATGTGATCTAGCATCTTTCCTGAGTTCGAAAAATAATTTTAGTACAAAAAAATAACATTTTCCTCAAAATTAAGTGTTCAATTTGTGTAGTAGACCAAATATGGTAACATATTGGCCATTTTGCATTTATTCATGACAGCTTAGTCTCTAAATATTAATTGGCTAAAACATCTGCAGTGATTTCCAGTTGGTAACTTTTCTAGAAGCTTATCAGTTTTATTTTTATACAACCATATGCAAACATCGTTATATAAAAAGCATGCCTGCATGAACTGCCTGGCCCCGATGCACTGCACTCGAGTGCCTGCTCAAGGCTATCAGTTCTTGCACTGTGCCGCTGTGCAAGTTAACAGTAACCTCAACATCTTGTTTAAACACTAGATTGTCAGAGAAATTAGGTAACTTTTCACTTTGTTTTGGACAAAAGAATTTGGCACTCTCAATAATGAATTCTTATAAAAACTTAAATCTTAATATTTCTTGGAATGCCTTTTAAAAGCTTGCAGAATCAGTTTGTTTATAAAATTTTCTCAATTTTTTTGACATTTAATGTTTATTTTATGCTAATCAGCATATATCTAAAGTGTGAAGTATCTAAAACAGACAAAATTGGAGATGATAAAGCATATGATGGTATTTAATAAAAGCAATACATCCATGAATGACTATGCTTCCATCTTCCTATCATTTGTGCCATGAAAGTGGAAAATTACTAGATTACCCAGAACATTTATGGAAGGCAGAGCTGTGTCTGTTTTTTCCCTGTACATCTCCTCTTAGTACTCAGTCCGCAGCTCCGCATGAGACATCTGTTGAGGTACTATTTAAGTCATATGGCATCTAGCATATGGTATTCTCATTTGCTATTTAGCAACTAAGTACGAAATAAATCTTCACAATGTGTGTCAAAGATCCCAAATGAAAAACATTTAAGTCAAATTTATTTTAGTAAATTTAGTAGTTTTCAGTCATTTGGGCATTATTAAAAATAGTTAACCCTAGGAAACTACATTCCATAAGATGAAAAATATGATAAAATATCAGTTGGTCTTTATATCCAAATATTAATGAAAGGTTGTTTATACCTTTATTCACTCTGACCTTTTCCTTTTGTTGCCCACTTCTGCCTTAGGAATTTTGAGAAATAATTTTTCCAAGAAAAGGACCTTTCTTTGCTAAAGTAAATCACATTTATATGGAAATTTGGAAAATGAAAACATAAAGAAGAATATTCACAATTTTATCACCTAGAAATTTTGACCAAAAATAATTTGTTATATGTTCTTGATAGATTTTGTTTTCCTTTCTATTTCTTGTTTGAAAGTTTATGTTTCTTGATGGGTCCCTACTGTTTTATGGCCTAATGGATTGTAAATTGCTCGCATTTAGATTTACTTGATTGCTTTTGTTTATTGACCTTATTTACCATGTTTTCAGAACAGTGTTTTATTTAAGTCAAGGTTATTTAAAATATGAAGAATGCTACCAATTTAATTGTTCTCCTTTTATTTTTTTGGTGAAAAGCTTTCTTAATGTTATGATTTTTATTTGATAGAAGGGACTGATTTAAAGGATCTTAATGTATAGTTAACATAAAGTCCAAAACTATTTCAACCAAGTGTATTTCTCTCGAATTTTCTGGACAGGGTATGACATTTTACTTGTTTTTTAAGTGATGTGTGTGTGTTTTGCAGCTTTCTCTTGACAACATTCTGTTTTTTCTTTTTGTAGTGGGTAAATGGATTAAGATTTTCTTTAGGGGACCTGGGAAGATACTGATAGAGTAGTCTCTCATGGGGACTGATTCAGCATCCTGAGGATACCAAAATCTGCAGATACTCAAGACCGTTATATAAATGACTTAGTATTTGTATATAACATAAACACATCTTCCTGTATACTTTAAATCATCTCTAGGTTACTTACAATACCTAATATGATGCAAATGCTACGTAAGCAGTTGTATTTTGTTCAGGGAATAATGACAAGAAAGTCTGTACACACAACCATTGTAGACTTAACTACATTGTACATGTCAGCAACATGTCAGCATCGTACATGTAACTTTTTTCTCCTGAATATTTTCAGCCTACAGTTGGTTGAATCCCTGGATGTGGAACCTGTGGACATGGAGGGCCATCTGTACTACCATTTCTTTGTTCCCAATTTTAACATATACTAAAAGATACTGAAACTCTACAGGGACACATTTTTGAGAGTGAAAAGACCTATTATGCCAAACATTTATCCACATAAGAACTAGAGGAAGTTGAGTTAATGCCGCCTTCAGATATTTTAGCCATTATGTCAACTACAGAGTTATTTCTGTCTCATTTTAGCACTTTGCTTTTGAATAAAATTACTTATCTAATATAGAATATAATGGAAGGAAATGTTAATGATTTATAATTAGTGCTATTGGTCCTTCTTGTTAGCTGCTTTTCTTAAACATGTTATTTAGTTTATAAACATTTTTAGTTCTGGCTCTTCTTGTAGGAAAAAATCCTTTCTAGGACATGGCTTCATCTTTTTTTTTTTCTATACCAATTCATGTGCCCTGTATACAGTTGGTGTTTAATAATGATAATCAAGGAACATACTGTACTTTTTGTTTAAGACAGCTGGAAGGAAACATGAAGGTAGTGGTTATAAAAATATGTTTGTGATCTTAGTTTACATTGATTACTTAAATTCCCACTCATTTGATTTACCTTTTTTTTTTCTTTTTTATAGAGATGCTTCCATCATTTCTTCAGAAAGTTGAAGTTGTCTCTGAAGCTTCTAGAGAAACTTGTGTAGCTTTGAGTGATTGCCTTAATCTCTTCACTAAACAAGAAGGGGTAGGTAGTGTGGATTTGAATTTTTTAACAATTGTTCGTATGTCATATACTGGATCATCCAGCAAGTCTTTGCTTTCAGAATGTCCAAAGGTTGGAGAAGGTAGTCTTAATCTTAACAAAGGAAATGAAAACTTCATTCTTCACCGAAATTTAGCTTATTCGTTCTTGATTAAGCAGGATGATTCTGAAATAACTTCTCTTCATGCCATCTAATTCATTTACATAGCTGTATTTAACAAGTATGTTTTAAAGTTGTTCTACTCAGGGTTATTGTGGTATTTCAATAAGAAAGTTGTAAATACTCTAGAAGCCAAAGGTCATAATATGAAAAATACATAATACTTTTATTTAGAAAATAGAGTGTTATACTTACCTATTTGAACTGAGCTCAGTGGGTTAAATGTTTTTTTGTACTCGTCCCCCTCTGTCTTTCCCATGCAGAAATTTGCCATTTGCTTTCCCAAATGTGAGTAAGAGTGGTATACTTATCCATCAGCAATTCTTTTTCTAAGGACTGAAAAATTATAATGCTGTGTTTTGGTTTCCAGAACTAGAATTTTTGTTTTATGCTTTTCTTTCCCTTATTTTCATGATTTTAATGCAAGCCAAGTGGCAATAGGCTTTCTTTCCCATTTTTGTTAATTTCTACATATATGTACAATCTTTAACTTTTTAGATTAAGACACCAAATTTCTTACAATTTGTACTTTTTGGTTAGAGATTACGTTTTGGCAAAACTAGGTAGATCAAAATGGTTTTATTATGTTTCTCTAATATGTAAAGATCTAAAATTTTACTTTACCATAATTATAGTGAAAGCCTTGTGAATTCATACAAAAAATTTTAATGCTGTGTTTGCTAACCACAAATTTTGTATATTTTTTTGGAGGATAAGAAAAAATATGTGAATAATATGAATTCATTTAAAACAAACTTACAGAAAGTCTTCCAACAGAATTTTCTTAGTGCAGGAAAACATGTAATTGTTCCAACATTTTAAATGGTCGATTCTTCTAATATTGTTTGAAAATATCCCTTCTCAGCATTTCTGTTTTCGATGATGTGCAGATTTCATATTCTAGCTTATTTAAATGAGGAATGATTTAGCCATCTGAATAAATAGGATGATAACATTGCAGCACATCTTTGAAATACACAAATTATGATGTCGTGGGATTCAAGTAGTATTTAGTACATTATAAAACCAGATTTCATTTACATCTCTTATGTAGTATTTGATAGATGTGTTGATAACTTTTTTTTGTTGTTTTAGAGATGTATAGTTTTAAGGGGAACACTAGATTAGAAGTAAGTTAATTTCTGGAGAAGCTAACCTATGCTAATTTTTAAACTATTTGCTTAAAAAAAGTAGCCTAGATAATCATCACTCTGAAAATTGAGATGTGCAAGATTATTAGCTTAAAATTTAGATTAATTAACCTCTTTTAGCCTTTTAAATTTGTCATAAGGTTTAAGTAAGATAGTATAAGCAAAATGCGTAGTATAGTTTGTGACACATAGTCAGCCCTGAGTAAGTCAACAGTTACTATTGTAGGATGTGACCCCTTTCTCTGATGGTATCCTTGAGCTTTTGTGTCTTTAACATTGGAATTATTTCATTCTGAGAGGAGGTGGTGGTATCTAAAGAAAATTTAACTATTTATGGAATGATTGCATTGTTTACATCCTTATCACTAATTATTTAAGTGATGATGGACTACTTAAGTTCTTTGAACCTTGATATCTTCATCTTTCAAATAAGGGAGACCATATTGGATCTCTTTTAAATGTGTCTTTTCCCTCTAACTAATTGTGGTATGTTGGGCAACTTTCTGTAAAATGAAACTATATAAACACCTTAAAGATGGGTGTGGGGCTAAAATGTATTTAGATGAATAATATGTATTCAGAGCATATTAACATATTTCCTGGCACACAGTATTCATTTAGTAAATATTATTTACTGCTTCAAACTTTTAGAGTATCTTTAAGATTTCTTTTCAGTGATTCTATGATATATCAACTCTGAGACCGTCAGTAGAAAACATGGATTTTCCTATGAGAAATATGATTATAGACAATGAGAAGGCCTTAAAAATATTTGAAAGATAAATGGCATCATTGAAGTCTTTCAAATGGCTGAGAATTACAACATAGGAATTTAATTGAGGTCATAATGGAATAATTATGTACTCTAATGCCTTATCTGGCATCATAAATTATATTTCTGTTATCTGGAAATTTTATTAAAAGAGCAATCTTTATTAAATTTTATTAAATTTTATTAAAAGAGCAAGCTTTAAACTCACATAGACATGGGTCTAGTTCTTGGCTCTGCTATTTAATCTCAATTTGCCTCGTTTTAAACACAATCTCCTTTTTAAAGTGATGACCAAAAAAGTGTTTTGAAGAGTAAATGAAATCATATTGGCAAAACATCTTGTATAGTACCTGGCAAAAAGTTAGGGACCCAATAGGTATAGATATAAGTGATCCCAGACCCTAGGACAGTGCAGCTGTTTTTATTCTAATCTTTTGTTGATGACAGTTATTCTAAATGTTACACATTTATTTCTTAAGCTTTTCTGGGTACCTCAGAATTATCCTTTTGTATGTTTGTAATTACTCTGCACCTTAACACAGAGGTGCCTTTAGGGGATAACGTTTATAGGACTTCGTGCCTTTTTACGAAATCTCCCAGTCCTGCTAATGCTTTTTGAACTCCCTTTTGTTCCTTATGGTGTTTTTTTTTTTTTTAAATATGCCAAAATTTTTATTATTGAATTCAAAATATCTTGTAAGTACTACTATGATTTCTTTTTAAAAATTTTTATTAAAGTATAGTCGACATACAAATTAATTAGCTTCAGGCATATGACATTGATTCAACATTTATATACTTTATGACCATCACAATAAGTCTAGTGACCATCTGTCACCATACAAAGTTATTATGATATTATTTGGCTGTTTTCTCTTTGTTTCCTATGAGTTTTTTAAAAAAAATTCTCTGATTTTTAGATCCACTGTTTTCCTGTCTCTAGCACTGAAATACTGATCCCTTCTGATTCACTCTTTAAATCTCCTGTTTGTTAAAATGAAAGCCAGGTAATCAAACTTGGTAAAATTATATCCACAGTCAGAGTAATCTGGCTCCATGTGGGAAACTTAGGAGTTTACAGTGAGCACAGGCCTTAGTGCCTGCATCTGGGGCCCTTTATTTCTGTGGTACGTGGGTGTTCTTTGCTTATTTGGAAATGCTCTGATGGCCCAGATGCTTGAGGTTTCCATATGACCTCCACATAAATGAGACATTAGTAGGCATATTTTGCTTGTAAATAACACTACTTATGTTGAATAAAACAAACAAACAAACCAAAAAACTGTAAAGTTTGTGATTAATTTAGAAAAGGGAAACTGAACAGATATTTTTAGGGTGATATACTTGGGAAAAATAATATAACAATGTAAATGCTGTGATTTTTCTTTAAATTTGAAGTTCTGTTCAAAAGGCTAGACACTGGTTTCATGAATTTTTTTTTCTGTAATTTTCCTCACCAGAGGATGGTATCAGAGGAGTTAAAATGTCACACATAAGCCATGATTGATGCCATACTTGTGTGTATTTTTGAACTCCTCTTGGTATTAGTCAAACCTGTTTTTCCAAGGTAGGAACTTGCCTATTTAAAGTTAGTATAAGCTCACTTATAAAGTATTTTATACTTCCATGTTAAATCTCTTAACTGCTAAAGAGCCACAACCCAAATATGTGATTGAGATGATAGTGATGCTAGTTTGTGATGTAGTAGAAAGGTTCAGACTCTAAATTGTAGCCAACCAAAAGGTACTGCTACTCTGAACCAGATGATGTCTTTGCAGAGAAATTATATCCTCACATGAGCTTGTAACTCTACAACATCATGGTCTCCAGTGTTCATTTAGCTTCCTGTGCTGCGGAGGTCTTTAGTCATTTTGTGTCCCTAATTTTTTTTTCATTTTCTAATGTTTATATCTCTCAGGCCTTTACCTCTCTGTCTTTTATCTTTACAGTTTCCTCATCTCTTTCTACCCTGAGCAAAATTCTTTGTTGAATATTAGGCAATCATTGAACATGCTGTCAACTCCCTACCACTCCCTTACCTCAATTTTTATTTTCTTTCCTTTTATTGGAGGAAACTGTCTCCTTCCATCATGCTTCAAAGTCAGTGCCTCTCTTTTTGAGTTCTCTACTCCCTTATAGCACCTATCTCCCTACATCTCTTTCCAATTCCATTTTTGAAAATGTGATACTTTGTTTCTACTTCTTTATTTCTCAACTAGACCACTGAAACCATTCTTGCCAATATCTCATTTCTGAATCAGAGGACACCCTTAAATTGTCTTGTTTGTCCTTGGAAGGATCTGGCTTGCTTGTTGGGATTCTCTGTGATTTCCATGGGGTCTTCCTCTTAGGGATTCTCTTTCCTTTATAGCAGCTCCTTGTCAGTTTTCTTCTAAAGCATCTTTTCTTCTGCATGAGCCTTGAATGTTAGTATTCCCTAGGTTTCTGTGGGTGGCCTTCTCACTCAGCATTCTCCGTGGATGATCTCACCTACTCCTCCAACCAGAAATCCATGATGACTCATATATCTTCGCCTTAGATCTCTCCTGAGCTATGAACCAGTATGTCCAGCTGCCTTTTGAACTTTTACATTTGGTTATGTCAGGTATTTCAAGAGCAATGTGTCTAAAACCAAGTTATCATTTCACCTCAAAGAATTACCACCCATTCCATACCTCAAGTCAGAAACATGAGAGCTATCTTCTGTTCATCCTTCTTTCTCATCCCTATCTTTATTCAAGTCCTATCATTTTTAATTTCTGTATCTCAGTTGTCTATCCCCCTTTACTTTCTCTTTCCACCCAAATGTGCAATTCTGCATTGCCACTCTAGTAGATACAGTTCTCAGGACAGCTGTTGGATGACTGCCACCATTTCTTAAACTCAGGTTCTATGCCTCAAAACTGGATTAGATGTCCCTCCTATTCCATGAGTTTTTGCTATTAAAGCATTATCACATTGTATCATTATGTATTTCCTTGTCTATATATTTACCACACTGGCACTCCTTAAGTAAGCAACTATGTGTTTTTTTGTAGCATCTGTGTCTAGCATAGTACTTGGCAAGTAGCAGACAATTAATAAATATTTGGATGAATGAATAATGAATGTACAAATGGAGGAATGGAAGCTTTTTGGTTAGACCAACCAGGATCGAAACTCCGCTTTCTTGACCTTGAGCAAATTAATATGTTCAGGAATTCCATTTCTGAAATTCCATTTCCAGAATACAAATGAATTATTTTATGTGTAATTCCTCAGTACAGTGCCTAGAACATTTTAGGTGCTCTGTAAGTTGCCTTCTAATACAAAGTAGCCTGTATTGTTCATTGTTTTGTTTTTGCTGCCTAGTATTGCTTTATAAAACTAAATTCATTCCCTAATTTAGGGAGAAAGTTTCTGTAGCAGGGACTCCTTTTAAAGTGCCAAATAAGACTTTTCAAAATATAATACTAGTTAATTATAAATTTAGAATAAAAAGAAAAAGAAAGCAAACCGGCTTTTCAAAGACACCATGAAACCTCATGGACATTAATTCCAAATTTTCTGAGTATGGCAATATATCATCTTCTACACATTCTACATCTGTAGTGCAAATACAGCCATCACTGTTGGAAAGGCGAACTTACCCTGGGATCTCGTCAAAGAAATAATTAATTTTGTTCAGTATTACTTTGTTCCCTAAAGTTTAAGGACAGTTTTATACATGTTAGAAGGGTTTGGAACAAAAAGTAGGTCCCGCTGCCCCTCAGCTTCATAGTTAAACCAGGATTTTCATTAACCTGAACATTCCTGTCCTTGGGGCCTTTTGTCTACCCTTCAGGCCTGGCTGGAATCAGAAACCGTGTATTTCCTATAAGTAGGTTTCACATTAGTAGGATTAATACCACTGTTTTTCCTCATTGTTCAAATGGTAGCCCAGAAAGTATATAAAAAATAAATATGTAAAGACTTGCTTAGTCTTCATTTTGGAATTGGAGACACTAACTCTTAAGTGTAAGCACCAGTGTCAGTTATCTTTGAGGTAGAAGACTCCAGAAGAGAGGATTTCTCTGTTCTTCCCAGGGGCCAGCAGGCCATTTAAAAGTTGTCAGGGCAGTCATCTCCAGCAGAGGGCTTGAGCACACAGCCCACTCTAGGACCTCGCAGGAGCCTCCGCAGGATGCACGCAGAGCACGAGTAGCAGTTTTCTTACTTCCTTCCCCCAAAATTCCCGGCCAGCAGTTCGCTACCTTGCTCGGAGGGACAGAGTGCAGGCTCTTGCTGCCCCCTGGCAGGTCTCTACCTGCGCCTCCAGGCGACGCGGGGGGAGGGCAGGGGAGGAGGGACTGGACGACGACAGCAGCAGCGCGAGCCGCCCGCTGCAGGCCATCCCCTCGCGCTCGTTCCACTGTCCCCAGCGAGCCCTGGAGGGCGGCTCTGCGGCTGAGCGGAGCTGTGCCGATCTCTGGCGGCCCGGGAGTCCTGGGCCGCAGGCGGCCGGACCTGCCGCGCCTCTGCTCGACCTCACTGGAGTCAGGGGCGGGCCCAGCAGCTCAAAGGTGACTTAGGGAGACCTTGCGGTGCCGCCCTGGGTCGCGCCTCCGGGCTCGGCTGGAGGGGAGGTGGAGGAACAGGCCGAGCACAATTGTGCTGGAGCTGGCAGAGGAGCGCAGGGTGGAGCGCGAGCTGGGATCCCCAGATCCGGCCCAGGTGGGTGGGTGTATGTTCCTGCTGGGAGCTTTGCTGGGTGAGTCTCCAGACAACGGAGGACACGGGAAGCGAAGGGGGGGGGGGGTGATGAGGGTGGGGGCCGGCGGCCAGACGAGATCGAGGGATGTGAGTAGATCCAAGAATAGTTGGACGGGTGTGTGCTGAGAGGAGTGCAGCTGTGGGAGTGTGGGGAGGGGTGTGGGGACCTGGGAGACCCTGCCCGGGTGAGGGGTCTTCCAGCCGCTCTGTGTTTGCATTGGGTTCCCACAGGAAGAGTCCCTGGGGGGAAAGCCTGTGGACTAATATTTTTTTCCAGCTAAATATTGGTAGTAGGTCAACTGGAGCTGGAGTGGGAGGAGTAAGGCAGTGAAAGACATTATTGTCCTAAATAACCTTCCAAGTTAGTGATTTTTTGCATGTCTCTGCTGTGGCTGACATTGAGATGAACTTACCATTGGCTGTACAGAGGCCACTAAAATTCCAAGAAAACGAGGGGAAATGCATAAGTGGATTGAGGAGAGAAAGGGAAGTTATACTGGGGTTGGGAGTGGGGAGGTGGCATTCAACTTTGTTTTGATTAAGGATTTTTGATTACTCATAGGCTTTCTTTGTAGCCTAAACCAGAGGAGAAACACGTTCCCTAGCGTTCAGAGCATGTGGCTAGTTGTTTTGTGTTTTCTGTAGTGCTGGTATTTTTCTGGTTTGCAGAGTGGGGGGTAAGGAGAGAAATGCCCTGGAAGAGTTTAGAACAGCTTCTGAGTTATTAAAGCTTTAAAAGTCTCTTAATTTGAATTAGGTTCACAGACAGAATGAGAGTATTTCATTTTGAAGACATAGCATTGCTTAACACGAATCTTTTTCAAAAGAGAAAAATTCTTGAAATGCATGTTGGTGGAGTAATGTGTAGGCTAGAATATTGGAATCTAAATGTAAATTTTCTTTTTAGTTTGAGGACACACCAGAGTTAATCACTGGTCCAAATAATACTTGATTTCAGCCCCAAAGCTGATGACTTTGGCAAGTTAACTCAGTTTTGATTGAGTAAAGTTTAATCTGAGCATGAAGAGAGGTATTTTATCCTTTGTCCCAACACTGTTTTTACTAGATTCTGGAATCTTAAAGGAATTTCCATCACTGTGAATGATTGTAGAACTCTAGTTTCCCCTCTTCAGAAGCCCTTTAAAGGTTTATTTTCAGGAATTTCATTGCTGGAGAAAGTGACCCAAATAATCTCTCTACCCTCAGTTGTACACCTTGCAGAATGGGGGAAAATTAAAAAGCTTATTAGATTTTCCATATTGAAAGCTAATGGATTCAAGGTAGTATATAAATATAGTTCAAGTACATTTTAAATATTGTACACAAAATAACTGATAACATTATGCAATGCTGTAGGCCCTATGTACAATTTATGATGTTTACTGTTTACATTTTTTAAAAAAGGTTTTATAAATTTATTATTTGTATTTCTGGCATTCAGATATGTAATTGTGTTTATCAGCTCCATGAGGATTATAATAAAACGTTAATTCCTTTAAAAACTAGAAATTTAGAATTCTTACTTGGTCTATATTATTCAACATATGTTTCTAAATTTTTAGCTTGTATATGTAATCCAGAAATACACTGACGCATGTTAATTTTGGAATCTGCTAAGACATAAGTTAAACATAAAGACGAAGTTTATGTGAAATGAATATGGTTTTTACTTGGATAACTTTTGTGGAGTTTTGAACAAAAATACATAAGGTTTTAATTAGTAGCAGGCAGTAAGTGTGCGTGTGTGTGTGTGTGTGTGTGTGTGCGCGCGCATGCATGTGTGCGTGTGCGTGCTAGGCTTATTATGCTTGGTATGTATGACCCAAGATCTGTCCTGATAAATTTTTGTATCTCACAATGGTACCAAGACTATAGCCTGCTTGCAACTATGTTTGTCTTTTTCCCTATCATATTCCTATTAGAGAGTACAGGGCCTGACTGGGACTCTTTCTGGTGAATTCTGAATGAGTTATATAGCCAGATATAATTTTTACTCCAGAGTGTTAAGGATGTAACTCATACATTTTTTATAATGGTCCACCATAGACTCTATCTCTTTTACTTTGTGTAACTTTCCATGCATTATGTAATATTTGAGTAAATTGTTTTCCTTAATTCAATAGTATTTGCAAAATGTTTACCTTGTCAGATACTACTATGCTGGTCTCTTCATAAAACTTAGGGCTTACTGTAGAAGACAGGTGACTAAAAAGTTTCTCAAAGCGGGTACAGCATACCCAGAGGGAACAGAAAAGGATGAATTCTAGCAAATCGTTCATTGAAACTGGAAGAGAAGGGGCTGGGGATTAAGGCTAGATGAATAGAAACAGGGTCTTCTCGAAAGACTTAGTAAAATAAGCTTAAAGAGTTTGAATCTTAATTTGGGCAGTTAGAATCACTGAAAGATTTTAATCAGAGGAGAGACATTATCAGATTTGCTTTTTATGAGAAGGATTAGAAGACAGGCCTTGAAGCAGGGCAACCAGGTACAGGAATTCAGGGGAGATTAATCAGTTGGAACCAAGCTGGTGGTTGTAGAAAAGGAAAGGAAGATAACAGAGTAGAGAGAGACTTCAAAAATAAACAATATAAATAAGATCTGATAATGGGCCGAATATGAGGAATGAGGGAGAAGGTGGAGTTATAGATGACTTCCAGGTTTAGGGCATAAGTCACTAGATAGAAAGTGATTAAAGTAGGTAATAAAGGGAGTAGGGAAGGAGGGGTTTTCCTTTGGACATGATGATATGCAAGTAAGGTCATCGTCTTTCTTGTCCAATAAAAATTTGGGCATCATTAGTATTGGGAACCACCTGAATAAACATCATGATGGAGTCTGAACGAATAAATAGTTATCACCTAGGAGACGTATAGCTTGAAAGAGTATGAATTGAAAAGATCTCATACTGACATTAAAAGACAAGTGGAAGAAAGGGAGCTGGTGGTGAGCATTGAGAAAAAGCCACCAGAGGGGCAGAAGAAGTCTAGAAGAGGGGATGCCAGGGGCAACAAGCAGTTCAAGAAGGTGAGATAATAGCAGAAACATGTCCATCAGATTTGGTAGCCAGGTGGTCATTGCAGTCCTTGAGGGTAGTTTTAGAAACATGTCATAGGAAGAAGTCAGACTGCAGAGGAGTGAATGGAAAGTGAGAGAGTAGAAATAATGAAGCTAGACTGTGATTCCATCTCTGTAGACAGTCATAATCTGTGACTAATTACAATTTTGTTCTTTTAATCCTTATACCTCCATTTATTTTTCTTGTTCCTAATGAAAGCAGAATGACCAGGCTAAAATTTTAGGACAGTGTTGATTAGAAGCTGAAATGGTGGAAATCCATGTTCATCCCTGATTTTTAAGAAATTTGTTCTAATGTCTAATGATTCAGTGCTGAGAATGATACTTAGTAAATACCATTTATCAAATTAATGAAATTCTCTTTCATTCTTATATTGTTGAATTTTTTTTTTTTATCACGAAAGGGGAATTGAATTTTATCAGCTGTTTTTTTCTACATTAAGAGACTCTTAAGCTTTAAAAAAAAATGTTAAGGTGGCACATTATATTTTTAGACTTTTTCTAATGATGAGCTGTCCTCATGTACCTAGAATAAACCCAATTTGGTTACGATGCATTATCTTTAACGTTCTCCTCTATTGTGTTTCTTTTGGATTTTAACATCTGTTTATGAGTGAGATTGGCTAGTAATTTCTCTTTTTGTTTTGTCCTCTTCAGGATTTAGTATCAAAGGTAAACTGGTCTCATAAAATGAGCTTGGGAGTATTCCCTTTTTTGCTTTTCTCTTGAAGAGCTTGTATAAAACAGTCTGTTTCTTAAAAATTTACTAGAACTTTCTTACAAAATCATTTTATTTTTGTGAGTTTAAAAAATTGCTAATTAGATGTGTTTAATGGTTCTAGGACTATTTTAGTTTTTTATTTCTTTTTGGATCAGTTTTTGACAAGTTATGTGTTTCTAGGAATTTCTTTCTATTTCAGTTTTGAAATTTATTGTTATAAAGATGTTCATAATATTTTATCATCTTTTTAACTTACGTTGGATTTGTAATAATGATTATCTTTTCTAATCTTTTTTCATTTTCTTTTTCATAATATTTATTTGGACATTTTCAAATAAATTTCTCTCTCAAAAATCAGCCCCATTAAAGGTTTGTTGTTTGGAGAATTGCCTTAGTTTTATCCATTTCATCTTTAAAAAAATTTTTTATCTCTGTCACTTTTCTTTGGGTTTGTTTTCTTCCTTAGGATCTTTACATTTCTTATCCTTTGTCCCTTAAAAAATGACAATTTGTTCAAAGTTTGTTCTTTTCCATATTTCAGTTTTTGTATTTCTTAGTTCTAGTATTTTCTAATTAGTGAATATATATCACTGCTAGCTTTGTCCATTACTTTATCTTACAGACTTAATGACGTTATTTTCTATACTTCATGTTTCCAGACTGTGGACTGCTAATGTATAGAGTACTGCCCTCCTAACATTTAAAACACCTAAAACTTTTGGAAGGCCTTGACACATACATATTTTTTCTATTACCTAGCTCTTTCTTGATTTCATTGCTTGGTATTTATCTCCTTTTCTTTTTCTCACCTCGATGCTCACCTTTTCCCTCTTTTTCCCTTAACCCCTCACAACTTCTCTCTATCCTGTGAAACTTTGATTAGTGGAAGAATGATCATCATTCTCTTGTTTTTTTTTCTTCTGTGCTCCCAGTTTTCTGTCCCCCTCCCCTCAATACTTGGAGGATTTTTCCATAATCTGCTCAATACATTCCATCTCATTCTTTCCTTTTCCTCAGAACCTTGGCTCCAGCACCAAAGAGGAAAATGGATAAGCTGTACCTACTTTTCTTCTGATGTTCAAAGGTTCACCATTATTTATCATGTGATCTTTTTTATTCCTTATACAATTCAGATGTTACAAAGTTAGGGAGAGTATGGGGAAGGCCTAGGAAGCAAGCATAGCTGGTAGACTATGAACCTGTTATTACCTGGAGTCCTGGGGTATGGGCTTCAGTATTAGTGACCCTTTTCTTGTCATCTAACTCTGGGCAACTTATTCCAAGGCTTCACATTCCTCCTGTGTGATATAAGATGATTAACATAAAACCCTACTCTCTACTTCTTGAGTTGCTGTGAGACTCAAATGAGATAAGGATAAACCCATCAGTTTAAGATAGTCTTCTCTTCCCATACTTTACTTTCAGAAAAATATCTTGAAAGGGTTTTGTGCTCAATTCAGGGACAGAGAAGTGGAGTGAAAATGGTTTGTGGCATGGGGTGTTGGATCAAAAAAACCCTGATGGGAAGCAGTAGGTGGTAACAGGAGTGACAAGAAGTATAGGAGTTCTGCCTGCTCAGTGGTTGCGAGGATGGGGAAGGTATCTGTCCTCTAGTAGAAGGGAGCATATGACCTCCCAGGCTGGAGACGTGGACACGATGTTCCATCTGGTGGCTGGATACTAGCCTGTAGTGGCATCATCTATTCCTTTAACTGGTTGTTATTTGCTACATATAAAATAAAACACTGTTTTTGTGAGCTTGTTTGAGAAATCAACTTTCACTTACAATAATATTTGAGGGAGATTTTTTGTTCCGAATTCTAAACAACCAAATTAAAAATGAAGCTTGTGAATATAATTCTCCTTAGTAAAATTTCTTCCTTGTGATAGAAATGATTTAATTTTGAATACTTATTTTTGTTGTTTTACTTTGTGTTATGGATTAGTTTAAAATCTCAAAATCATAGGCTTAGTTTTAGATTGTAGAGTATCTAGTCTAGGAATTTTCAAACATTTAATGGGCGAAGGCAATGCCAGGACATAAGACAGATCCTCCACTAAGACACCTCCATAAAACGCAGCTTGAAATCACTGATTCCTTTCGATCTGTTCTCCTTTATTTTACGGAAGGGGAGAGAAGGGAGGGTCAGCTACTTCCCCAAATTTATGTAGTTAGGAGGGGGCCACACTTAGAGCTAAATCCAGTATTCCGCCTTCATATTTATAGTCCTACTATATCACACATGGCTTGATTTAGGAAAATTCATCCATTAGAGAAGACAGACTACTTTGTTTCAAAGCTGATGTAGCCACATATAAGCTAATTTCTCAATTCGATAAAAGGATATATTTTAGAAATAAGCAGATGGCCAAGAATATTTCAGTTTCTGCAGATTTTGCACAGAATACCTGTATTCCAGGTTCTCAACAGGAAATGTCTTTTTTGTGAAAATTTTGCTAGGTACAGGTCACATTTTTGGATGATACAGAATTTGTCTATTTCTCTAGATCACCTAAATTTAATCTTTAAATTAAACTAGACTAACAAAATTCTAGTGTCTAGGCTATATTTTCTTGATTTTCTGAAAAGTGGCCCTCATTGAGTTGTAAATTTGAATTACATACTTAATTTTTATTGAGGGGCATTTTTTAAAAAAGGCTTCAATGACATTACTAATTATTTTGCCTTCAAATACTCATATTCCCCTACATATTACTCTGAGAAATTAGAGCTAAAGGCAAAGAGGGAGTTTGTTTTCCCTTAAGAACTGATATCTTTCTTTCATTTTGGACAATTAGAAGGGCATAATTATATTTCTCACTCTGTTTTGGCCTTAAGAGAATTCAAAGCCAGGTTTTGTGGCTCGTCCACAGTACCTGTGTAGTAGGCTCCATTGCTTATAGGACCTGCCCTAGTACTATATCAGAAATTGCCTATATTTTCATAGCCATTTTTCCAATTCAGAAATCACTGGATTACAGCATTCTCTTGTAGATTAGTTGAATGTGGTTGTGCACTAGAGTGCATTCAGGTATGATTTTATTTTGGGATTTTTCTATAAGTAGTAAGTACAAAGTAAATGTTAACATGTTAGGAATAGATTTGTACTTTATACTATGGTTTTATTTTATGTCAAGAATATGTGCATTTTGATAGTGACTTTGTAATAGATAATTTGAAGGACCCAAGTTAAATAAATGGCAAATGTTACAATGGGAGCTTTTTTTCATGTTAATGCAAATCAAACTATGTATTTTAGACCAATATTTGGAGAAAAAAAATTTCTTATTTGTGGTAAAATTCACATAGCATAAAATTTACTGTCCTAATCATTTATAAGTGTATAGTTCAGTGGCATTCAATACATTCACATTGTCGTACAACCATCACCACATCCGTCTCCATAACTCTTTTTGTCTTTCTAAATTAAAACTCTACCCATTAAACAACTCCCTATCCTTTCCTCCCCACCTCCTGGCATCCAGTGTTCTACTTTGTCTCTTTGAATTTGACTACTTTAGAAACCTTATATAAATAGTCATAAAATATTCGTTTTGTGACTGTCTTATCTCACTTAGCATAATGCCTTCAAAGAATCATCCATGTTGAGCATGTTTCAGAATTTTCTTCTTTTTAAAGGCCGAATAATATTCCATTGTATGTGGACACCACATTTTGTTTATCCTTTCATCTCTCAGTGGTGCACTTGCGTTGATTCCACCTTTTCGCTGTTGTGAATAATGCTGCTATGAACATGAGTGTACAAATATCTCTTTGTGTCTCTATTTTCATTTCTTTGGGGTATGTACTCAAAAGTGGAATTACTGAATCATATGGTGACTTTAATTTTTTGAGGACTCACCACACTGTTTTTCCACAGTGGCTGCACCATTTTACATTCCCACCAACAGTGCATGAGTGTTCCCACTTTCTCTATATCCTCACCAATACTTATTTTCTGATTTTTTTTTTGATAGTAGCCATCCTGGTGGGTGTGAGGTATCGAGAAATATTTTTATACATAGAGTTAATCCCTTTTTCTATCCAAGTGTTAACTCTAGGGTTGCCAGACTATCTCTTTTTACATTGTCCCGTAATTGCACTACAGAGCAATGATTTTTCTTTGTTTTTCAGACCATTCAGAAGTCGCTCTGGTTGAAGTGTGGCAGAGGGTGCATAGCTCCAGTCCTCCTTAGTCCTCTCTTTTTTCTCCAGTTGGTAAAAAACAACTACACAAAGCAGGGATGAATCTTGAGGTTTCCATGGACCTAAGACTTAGTTTTAGCCTACATGTCTGTATTCTACTTTTATATTTACTATCTTTCTGGACTTTAGTTAACCAGATGTTGATTTGCTATTGTATTTTGAAGGATAATTACTTAATTGAAAATAACTTTTCTTGTCTGCAGAGTTAACCTAGGAAAATGAAGATACATTTGAAACACACAGATATAAAATATGAGACAGGGAAATTAGTATACATGAGAAAAGCCAAGCTTACCTTCACTTGTACATGGGACCTAACAAAGTAAAATATGTCACTGAAAACCAGGGAATGATTTACCTTAGCATTAGAATTGAATAGGAAATTTAATATACTCTATAATGAAATTATTACTTGATTTTTAGCCATATTTAAAGTACAAAATATCTTATACCATGAAGTCAAAGGAAAATTTTGACAATAAGATGGAAATGTGGGAGAAATGTAACCACAAAATTATAAAAGGGATCTTAGAGATCATCTCATTTTTCTTCATTTGTAAGAATCTTTTCTCCAACTTGCTGCTTGCTAGATGGTTATTTTATGTGCTATGTAAACATACAGGCAATATAAACATATAGGTTACAAGCTTGGAGCCTGAGTAAGACAGACTTGGATTTGAGTATTGGCATTGTCATCTACTAGTTATGTGATTGTAGGCAGGGTATGTAATCTGAATAAGTTTGAGTTTCTTCATCATTAATAATGCTACGTCACAGGATGGTGGGAGGATATGAGATAGTATTCCAAGTGTTCATAACTTTTGGCACATAGTAAACATACCTGGATATTAGCTCCTGCTCTTCCTGCTGCTACTACTGTTGTACATGAATTCTCTCTTAGGGCCAGCTATTCCATTGTAGGGAAACTATAAATAGTAGGAAGTTGAACCTTACATTAAGACGAAGTTTTTCAATTTTTTAAAAAAATTAATAGATCCAATTCTGTGCTCTGCAGCATCACAAAAAAAAGTATGTTTTCTCTCTGTCACAGTTTCTCAGCTCTTTGGAGCAACTAGTAAATTCTTCCTTTCTCCAGGACAACATCTCTAGGTTTCTTCAACTGTCACTCTGTCAGGCTTTCTAAAGCCTTCGTTTTCTCAGTATTCACTGATCCCTCAGTTTTTTTTCCTCCAAATGTGTCATCCAAAAATGAGTCTAGTGTTGCACATGAGGCCTGCATGCAGAGCATAGTACTATCCATCCTGCTCAGGGGAAAGAGCCTCAATTGCTCCAGTGACCTACAAAGCTCATGGGATAGGCTTGGCACCTACCTCTCCGACCTCCCCTTGGCTTCATTCTCACCTACTCACTTTGTCCTGAGGAGCGTGGCTTCCTATTGTTCCACAGATTCGTGAGCCCATTTCTTCCTAAGAACTTCTGTTGTTCTGCTTCCCAGAACTCTCTTCTCCCAGATGCTTACCTGGCACTCTCCTCACCTTTGTCAGCCTTTAATCCAGTGACACCTGCTCAGTGAGACCTCTGGCTATCCTATCTCTCAGGACTCCCTTTCCCTTTCCCAGTTTTATTTTTGTCTTTCATGTTTTCCACCACTTAACATTTTAAACATTTCACTTATTTACCTGTTTTCTTTCCCACAGTAGATTGTTAAGTTCTCTGTGTACAGGGATTTTTGTCTATTTTGTTCACTGCTGACTCCCTGTGGCCTGCAATGCCTGGCATGGTGTAGGTGGTTGATGAGTATCTGTTACATGAAGAGCAGATGAAATGATTGATTCCTCTCTGCTTGGAAGTTGCATCATACTGGGCTTGGAAGGGGCATGTGGGCACCAGGTCACAGTCAGTGGTCACACCAGAAAAATGTTAAGTGCACTTGAAGAAGGAAAAATAAGCCATGTTCACTGTTTAGGAATTTGTGAACTTTCAAATCACTTTGCTTGCTTAAGCAATATTTTATTTTACATATAATTTTTTTTGCTTACAAGACTTTTGTATTTTGTAAAAATATAGATTATTAAAATAAGAACACTTGCTCTTAAAATATATCTTAACAGAGCTTTCCAAGTAATGGGCTTAAGATAAATTATCTTTTCAGCCTTTGGAGTGGCCGGAGCCCCCAAATCAGGTGCTCGATCTCTCCTGTGTGCCCTACAAAGATCATTTTCTGTGTGTGCCATGACTTGTAAAATGCTGGAAGCACTGCTTTAAGATATTTTAATTGTGTTCTTCAGATGGAGTTCTAACCTACTGAGATGTGATTTTACTATATTCTAGGTTTTTTCCTCCCTTGTTTGAGAACTGTGAAAGTACTTATCAAAATAGAATAAGACATCAAAATTCCATAAAAGTTATTGTCTTTCTGGATTTAACCATGTTCAGCATATACAGAAGAAAGATATTTCCAGAGACTGAGCCAAAAGCATTAGAAAAGTGGAGTTGGAAATCAAGGTATAGTTGTGCAGTGGAATGGTCTTCAGGAGGAAAAAAGGAAAGAACTGCTTATACAGTCATACACCACACAATGATGTTTTGGTCGACAGCAGACTGCATATGCTATGGTAGTCCCATAAGATTATAATGGAGCTGAAAAATTCCTGTCACTTAGTGACATCATAGCTGTCATAACATTGTAGCACAACACGTTACTCGTGTTTGTGGGGATGCTGGTGTAAATAAACCTACTGTGCTGCCAGTCATATAAAAGTATAGCACATTGAATTAAGTACAGTATATAATACTTGATAATAAACCACTGTTACTGGCTTATATATGTACTATTATTATTTTAGAATGTACTCTTCTACTTATTAAAAGAAAGTTTGCTGTAAAACAGGATATCGTGTTACACCAGCAGCAGCCTCATACATCTCGTGTTTATAGCATCTCTTGATTGCATCATTTTCTCTTGTGCTTGGTTTAATCTCCTGTTTAATATAGTGGCACACTATACAGGCTTATAGCCTTGGAGCAATAGGCTATACCTTATAGACTAGGTGTGTAGTAGGCTGTACCACCCAGGTTCATGTTAATCACCCTGTGATGTTCACACAATGATGAAATCACCTAATGATGCATGTCTCAGAACGTGTCTGCATTGTTAAGTGGCTTATAAATAAGCTTGCAACAACATGAATGAATCTGAAAAATGTACTGAAAGAAGCCAGACCAAAAGAAAACATCCTACCTTATTCTATTTATTTGACCTTCAAGAACAGACAAACTTAATGCATGGTTATAGAAATCAGAGCAGTGGTTGCCTGGAGTGGGGGGGAATGGGGCTAGTGACTGTAAAGGGACACAGGAGAATCTGGGGAAGAGGAGAATAGAAATGTTCTATGTCTTTATAGTGGTGCTAGTTATGTGGGGTTTATATTTCTGGAAATTCATTGAACTATATGTCTAAAATGAATATATTTTATTGTATATAAATCAAAATTCATATAAAAAATTAGAGCTGGTAGGGTGTTACTTCTGCTATATTTAACTTTTTCTAATTATTTTTAGAACTATCAACTACAGAGCTGTTGAATAACTTATGAAAATAAGGTTTGGTTAGATTATGATTAACTTTGTCTGCTTTTAAAAATGATTGTTTACTTCTTGTTGTGCATATCACTAAGAAAGAAATTTACTTCCAGGATGGATAAAACATATAAATTGGTGGTGAGTGGTTATATAAGAGTAAGCTATTTTTAGAAGCTTTGGAACCATGACGAGACAGGAGTGTGTTTAACAGAACTTCAGATTGGGTTCCTATTCTAGATGACTGAGAGAGCCACGTACTATTTGAGAGTACCTTGCACACATTGTTCTGTGTTTGATTCAACGCAAAGTTTTGCAAACTTGCAAATTATATGCAAATATATGATGATGCAAATATCAGTTCCTAAACTGATGTATTTAAAAATATTTCTCTAACTGTAAAATTATGAGAGAGCTATGGAAGATATACAGGAGTATACGGAAAGCTATTTTCGGTAAAGTATAGAGAAGAATATAAAAACCAGAACCTGGTAACCACTGGCAGGATTTTGGTGTCTTAGTTTATTCATATTGGTAAACACACAAATGCAGTATACATTACTGTTTAATATCCTATATTTTTGGTGATAATCACAGCATTTTGTCATATATATTCTTTGAAAATGTTTGCATAAGAAACATATCACTTTAACTCCATTGTCAGTATATGATGTCTTTTTACTATGCCCTTACTATTGCTAAATATTATCATTTTGCAGTTTTATTGAGATATAATTGACATACAATAAACTACACATATTTAAACTGTAATTTAGTGGGTTTTGACGTATGTTTACGTTAGTGAAACCATCACCACAATCAAGATAAGGAATACTTCTGTTAATTCTGAAAGTTTCTTCCTGCCTTTTGTAATACCTCCCACTTTTTTACTTATCCCTATCTACAGGCAACTATTGATCAGCTTTCTATCACTAGAGAGTAATAGGCATTTTATAGAATTTTATATAAATGGAATCATATAATTTATACTTTTGGAGGGGCTAGAGGGGGATTGGCTTCTCTAATTCATAATTATTTTGAGGTTCATCCATGTTGCATGTTTCAGTAGTTCATTCCTTTTTATTACTGAATAGCATTCCATTTTTTGGCTATGTAGCACAATTTATGTGTTCACCTATTATGAACATTTGGGTTGTTTCCAGTTTTTGGCTTTTACAAATAAAGCTATGCATATTTGTAGGGATATAATATTTCATTTCTCTTAGATAATACATAGAAGTAGAGTGGCTGGGTCATGTGGAGAATGTATGTTATGAGGCTTTTTTTAATTTTTAAAAAATTGAGATAGCATTCACATAACATAAAATTAACTATTTTGAGCGTACAATTCAGTAGCATTTAGTAATTCACAGTGCTGTGTAATCATTACCTTTAGCTACTTACAAAACATTTTCATCACCCCAAAAGGGAACCTTATAGCGATTGAGCTCTGGTGTCTGGCTTCTTTTCACTTAGTATAATGTTTTTGAAATTCATATATATTGTGGCATGTGTCAGTACTTTGTTCCTTTTTATGGAGGAATAGTATTACATTCTATGTATATAATATATCTGTCCATTTATCCATTTATGGACATTTGAGTTGTTTCTACCTTTTGGCTGTTGTAAATAGTGTTGCTTTGAAAATTTTTGTATAAGTATTTGTTTCAATATGTTTCAGTTCTTGGTATATACCTAAGAGTGAATTTTCTAGTTATACGGTTAGCTTTTTGAGGAACCACCAAACTGTTTTCCATGGCATCTGCACTATTTTATAGTCCCACCAGCAATGCACAAGGGTGCCATTTTCTCCACATCCTTGCCAACACTTATTTTCCTTTATTTATTTATTTTTTAAATTATAGCCATCCTAGTGGGTTCAAAGTAGTATCTCATTGTGGTAATGATTTACCTCCTCTAATGATTAAAGATGTTGTGCATCTTTTCATATACTTGGTGGCCATTTGTATATGCTTGGAGAAATGTCTGTTCATGTCCTTTGCCCATTTTTAAATTGGCTTGTTTGTCATTCTGTTGCTGAGTTACAAGAGATCTTTATGTAGTCTAGATACAGATCCTTCACTGGATATAAGGTTTGCATATGCTTTCTCCCAATCTCTTGCTTGTCTTTCATTTCCTTAACATTACCTTTTGAAAATCAAAAGTTTTCATTTTGGTGATGTCCAAGTTTCATTTTTTTCTTTTATACTTATTGCCGTTTGTGAACTTTTAAAGAAATCTCTGCCAAACCCATGCTTACTAAGATTTCCTCCTGTTTTCTTCCAGAATTTTTCTAATTTTAGCCTTACATTTGGGTCTATGATCCATTAAGAGTTTTTGCTTTTATTCTCTTTTGGTATATTGCTGAGAGAAACTAAAGACCTAAATAAACAGAGATATTTTTCATTTCTGTCAGAAGACCTAATGTTATTAAGATGTCAGGTCTCCCCAAATTGATCTACACAATTGTAATTTTTTTAAAACTTCACTTTTCAATTGGTTTGCTTTTACCAATATTTGTATATATTGTAATGATTTTATGTTTTTACATTAATTAGAAATGTACAAATCTATTAATTTAATTATGTAGGATTGTATTGACAGATTTATTCCTAGAATTAATACCCAACTTGGTTGTGATGCATTTTCTTTTTATGTATAATTCGTTGCTAATATTTTGCTTATAATTTTTACTCTATATTGCTGATTAAGATTGACTTGTAATTTTGATATCAGATTTATTAGAGTCTCTTGAAAGTTTGGTCAAAATAACTACTGTATAGTGCATTATATTTATACCTATATACACAGTTTTCCATAAAATATTTTAAATTAGTCACTTATTGAGAATTTATTTTCTTTGGTACATTTTCCCCTTAGAGTTTTATAAAATAGCTAGTTCTCGTAGTTCATTATTCAAACATGGTTTAGCAGAGACATGTTCAAAGCATCTGTAATTTTCCATATGGTATAAATATCCCACACTAAATTATTTTTTAAAAATATTTTTAGCAGTTTTTTCTGTGCATCTTACAGCAATATTTTTTGACAGTGTAATATATTTTAGGTTTTTATCACACTATTTTGTGACTATTATTTCAGACTTTTTTTGTAGTGATTTGTAGCTTTTTTTGCCCTTTCTGTTAAATAAGCTTAAAGGAGTTTCTAAGCATTTTATTACATTTAGTGAATAAATTTAAAAGTAAAGTTGTGGACTGGATTTCATGTGACTTTAAAAAAATCACTAAAAATTTTGGGAGGTTTATTTTTACCCTCTGGAGGCTTTGACTTTAAAAGTTGAGCCATATGGCTTCATATGCTCATTAGTTTATATCTCAACGAATAATAACAAATACAGGGTGGTCTATATTATACACATACATCTATAATTCATATGGTCTTCTGGAGAACTGGCTTGTTGTTATCTGATTATATATGACCTGTTTTTCCCAGGGAAACTAGCAAAAAACTCATACTCGTACTAGCAGTAGAAGCCTTTGCTATTCATTTCCTGTTTGTTGACTTTGTGTCATTAGTATTATTGAGTCTGAAGTTCTTTTGGAGTGGTCTTTATGATATAGGTGTATTTTGTAAGTTAACTAAAACTAGATAATATAGTCTGTAAATCTTGGTAACCAAGCTCTCATCAACTGCAGTCCAGCTCAGTCCCCCGAAAGCAGGTGCATCTGTCTGGCTCTGACCGGTAGTTGCCATTCTTCCCCGAAGTTACTGTACTTCCTGCACTTGTCCTTTGACCATGTGATGTGTAGACCATGTGAGGGCACATTGTCAATGTGTATGTGTCATATTTTGTTTAATATTTTAAACAAAAATAAATGTAAATGACTTTCGAATATTCCCATATCTCATGGGTGTATACTGCACTTTGAGACTAACCGAAGGCAGTAAGGAAGAAAGCTTTAAATAAGGAAGTAATGCTGTGTTTGGATTTTTGGTAGATGAGTTAGGTAGGAATACAAAATGTTTTTTCCTCCTGTTAGATTATAATCTCTCCAATGAGTAACCAATTCTATTTTATCTCTAGAACTTACTTAAAATAGTAGTAGGTGTTCAGTAAATAGTTTTAAACTAAACTAAAAATCTTCTAAATCAGTAATTCTTATCCAGGAACCATATCAGAATAATCTGTGGTGGTTTGAAAAAACATTACATGTATTAGTATTAGCATTGAAGAAATATAAATCCCCCAGTCCAAATGACATGAGCTTAAATAATTAGAGATTTTTTTTTCCCACCTTAAAGAAGACAAGGTGTGGGCAGTGTGGACCTGGTGTAGCAGTTTCAGATATTAGGGGCTGTTCCAAATATTCTAGTCAGCAGGAAGGAGGAAGGGGCAAAAGTAGGAGTGTACCCTTCCCTTTAAGTAGATCTGGCAAATGTCTCACAGAACCTCCATTTTTCTTGGGCAGAACTTAGCCATATAGCCACAGTTGCAAGAGAGAATGAGAACTAGTTTTCTAGCTGAAAGACAATGTAGCCAACTAACAAATTGGGGTTCTTACTAAGGAAGGAAAGGAAAATAAATAGTGTGAGAAATTAGCAATCTCTGTCACAATACATAGACCTACTTCATTCTTGGAAGTACTGATTTCAGTAAGTCTGTGTTAGAACTGGGCCTTCTAATTTAAAAAAAAAAAAAAAAGCAAAATGGAACAAACTCTATAGTTGATTCAGATATACTTTTTGTGATAGAGAACCTTGGCTCTTAGCCAGGTTTTGAACAAGATAGATCTACTAATTCTTGGAATGAGAAACCTTCCTCCTGGAGGGCATGGATTCAGCCAGGTTCCTAATCTACCATTTTACCATTTTACAGTGATGTAATTCTTGACAGGGGCACTCGGGGTGATTTTAACAAATGCTTTACTGTGGTCCAGGTAATTCTGCTTTCCCTTCTGCATTTGCCTGGTCCACCAGTCTAGTAATCAGCAAGCATCTCCCTTCCCAAAGTGAGACCCTCTGCTTCTACGACTCGTGATCATGTATTTTCATCCTCAGTGTTATTAGGCCATATAGTTCAATGACAATACCGTGGGTTGAAAAGCTTATGGGATTTGGTGTTAAAAGATTTTGGGTTTCAGCTCTTATTTCTCTGCTAACCTTTGGTTAGTAACTTAAACTGTATAGTCTTCACTTTATACACACATACATGTACATTTCTCATAGGGTTGTTAGGGAGATTTATTAAACTAACAGTGTGTAAAAATGCCCTTTAAACTATAAAGATGCTATGTATATACTTTATCAGTAATAGATATAGAAATAGCTCTCTGTATGCAGAACCATTGTTTACACAAATGGTTAAGAAGTTAATTTTTTTTTTGCTAAATAAATTCATATTGAAGTTAAGAATAATGGAACTTATAGAGACATCTTTGCTCAGGGTCCTACACTTCATTCTTGATAAACTTTGAAATGTGTATTAATATTAGGTAAAGAGATCTTACCAAAAAAAGTTATTTTGCCTTGCTTCCATCCCACGTCTACCTTTCCTGTTCTTGTACACCTTGATATTTTTTAAAATATTATTTCCATACTTCAAGCATGTTCCAGCCACCATTCCAGGCAGTAGGGAATACAATCTTAAACAAATATTTAATGGAGAGTTGAAAAGATGTGATTTTAAAAATAGACTTTTAAGAATTCAGAATCTTAACAAATAGGTTGATTTAGAATTTTACCATTATTATATGGTCAAAATTGATTTGTTACATTACATCAAAAGTTGTTTGCAGTGTATTTGATATATATCATTATATGGCAGTTCAACATTCTGTTCTTTAATTTACATGATGATGCATAAAAACCTTCTGAAACTTTGGATACATTTTACTATTATTTAGGATATTATACATTGGAAATTACACATTGAAACAGGTAGCACTTTTAGTAATATAATCCTGTAAGTGCTACTTCTGGAATGTAAAATGTGCATTATAGTTATGGAAATTTTAATTTATTGTACATTTATTTAACATTCCTTATTTGAATGTTATAATCGGTGTCAAGTGATTCAACTTCGCAATCAAAAGAAAATTATTGCGAGATCTTACTTGTACCAAATTATTTTAAATGGCAGACCCACTGAACAAGGCAGTGGAGTAAATGTGTATCGAATCTATTGTTAGTAGTGTACTGTGGAAGTGAACAGTATTTTTGTTTCAAAGACATATTTCTCTTTCTTATTTTTCTTAAAGAATATAAAAACAATTTTCTAAAATAAATTTATTTAATTTAGTATCAAGTATACAGTACATTGGTTAGATATCTATAATGTTCATAAAATGATACCCTCAATTGCTCCCTCCCTCCCCCGGCCCTCCACTTAACCATCATATTAATGCTAACTGCATTCCCTCTGCCATGCTTCCCATACCCTATTCTCCCAACCCCTTTGTCCGTCATGAAATTGTCCACTATATTTGTGAGACTGTTTTTGATTAGTTTGTTCTTTTTGTTCCTTAGATACCTCATATAAGTGAAATCATATGGTATTTTTCTTTCTCTGACTTATTTCACTCAGCATAATAACCTCTAGGTCCATCCATGTCTTTGCAGATGGCAGGATTTCATTTTTTTTAATGGCTGAGTAATATTAAAAACAATTTATTTTTATATCATTTGTATGTAAAACTAGTCTCCAGTTGATTTTATTTTTATGGAAGGTTATTTTTAAATTAGTCTGACAAAAATAAGTATAAATTATTCTGGGTTTATATTTATTCTTCCAAGTATCTTTTTCACCTTTTAAAATCCCCCATTTTAGTTACCAAATATTTAAGTGCCTATTTATTGGGCTCTGTCCTAGATACAGGAGTAGCCAGTTATCCCCCAAATTCCTTCTTGGTTTAAAGGTCTGAGGATAAATTTGGAAGTCCATAACAGATTATTAGTAGAAACTTAAGTTTAACAAGCTCCCTTCAGGTTCTTTTACTTAGAGCGATTCAGTAAGTCAACAAGCAGGTAGATATAAGTCATCTTCTTTCCCAAGGCAGAGCCTAAGGGCAGAAAGGTAAAGAGGAATTTTCCAGTGAGATTTCCTTTTCGCGTGGCTTGACCAGATTGAAGAAGATGGCAGTGTCAGTAAGAAAGAGGCTTTTTTTTTTTTTTTTTTAATGACGCTGGGAGCTGCTCACAATCTGCTATAAGCAACAGTAAAATCCTTGACCAGCTGCCCTGTTTTGGGTTGGCCAGATTAGTATGAATGAGACTTTGGAGGGCCTTGGAAGTGACCTCATTTTTAATCTCAGGGTAAACTTTTTTACATTGTGTATAATGAAATGTTAACGAGAGGCTTCTTCCTACATCACATGCTGGGACCCCTAGATTGATGACTTCTTTGTCTAATTTCTGTTCTCTATCTCTTACATTCATTGAGACAAATTATGAGAAGAAAACTTCATCACACAGCCTGCCTATCTGAATCTGTACACATACATGCTGCCTTTTCTCCTGCAACTAAGGATGTATTTTTTATGCCCTTAGCAAAGGCCAACTGAATACTTGTGGATTAGATCCCATCCTTTTTGCAAATTTAAGAACATGATGCCAGCAATTCTGTCCCCTCACTCCTACATCATTAATTTCCCTCTCTCTATTGAATCTTCCCCCTCAGTGTGGAAATTTGCTGGGTTGTCTTCCATAACAAAGCCTTTTGGACCCCCACATTCCCTTCCAGCAGTTGCTCCCATTTTCTCCTTCCCTTTGAACATATTTCTTAAGAATGGGCTATGCTCTCTCCAGGTTTTCTTCTCTCATTTTCTGGACCCGCTCTGTCAGGTCTTTGCCAACGTCCTCTCAAGACTCCGCTGAAACTGCCTTTGTTGAGTTCCTCATTGACCTCCAAATCACCAAATCTAAGGTCTTTCTTCTCATGTTATTTGATCTGTCATCAGGGTTTGATATAGTTAATCACTTTTTTCTTCTTGAAGTACTTCCTCTAGGCTTCCAGGGTACTACACACTCCTGGTTTTCCTTCTATCTCTGTCTCTTTTTTTAGTTTCTTTTGTTGATTTCTTTCTCATCAGAAGGAAATCTCAGTTCTTGGATTTATTCTTATTTCTACCTCACTTTCTCCTTTAGTGATTCTGTCTAGTCCTACGGCTTAAAGTATAATCTATTCAAATGACTCCCAGAGTTATATCTCTTGGACCTCTTCCTTAAATGCCTGATTTAACATCTAATTGCCTACTTGACATTTACACTTGGATATCTGATAGCATCTCACACTTACCATATATGAAACTGAGTTTCTGATTGTCTCTGTTCCTCCTGCAGCCTTCCTCATGTTAGGTAATGATTAGTCTATCTTTAGTTGCCTAGGCCAAAACTGTGGAGTCATCCATGATTCCTCTTTTCTCTCACCTCCCGTCATCATTCTGTCAGCAAATCATTTAGACCTTCCTTCAAAATATATCCAGAATCTGACTTCTCAAACACCTCCATTGCTATTACGCATCTCTTATCTGGATTTTTGCATTAGCCCCTTGAGGGATCTTTTCGACTTCTCCCCATCTCTTCTTCAGTATATCAGCCACAAAGATCGTATTAAAATGAAAATCACATAATGTTACTCTTCCCAGAACCCTTCAGTGGCTTCCCATCTCAGTTAAAGCCGGAGCTCTTACAGCAGTCTGCAAGCCCCGTGCAGTCCTCCCACCCACGACCTCCTTGCACATCCTATCTCATCTTCATCTTCCTATCACACAAGTCTGCTTTGATCACAGAGGCATATTTATTTTTGAATAAGTATCTTAGTAATAACAAAGACTGAAAGAAAAGCTTCAGGAACATAAGGAAATTTATTACATTTAAAAAGGCAGTGATGAGATGGCATGGAAGGGCCTTAGAGTCAGTGAAAACCCTAAAATATAATGTGTGCACAGGTTCTTTTAAACCTATAAAACAAAGCAAGTGTCTGTTATACGGTCGTGGGGATATATTTCTATACCTGATCTTGCGTCAGACAGGGGATCAAGTGTTAATTTTCCTGGACCCTGGAGGTGAATATGTGATTCCAGTTTGGCTGTGCGTTCACATGAGAGCTCCCTTCTCTTTTTCCACAAGAACACTGCTGTGGTCTTCTGTGAGAAGAAGCGCCCTTACCAGCTCTAAATGACCAGCCCCACTTTTAAACAGCTATGTGGCAATAGCAGGGAGTCACCTAAAGCACATATTTTTAAAAAAGTTTCAGAGTCACTATATTGTTGGTCCTATAACCATAGAAATAAGTGTCAATGTTATTCCTTATCTGAGAGATAAAATTAGATATTTTAAAATGAAAGATCTAGTATTTCAGTCTTAACATTCTTTGTTATGGTAGCCATTCATCCAATAACAAAGAAGAAATGAGTTAGGCTAATGCAGTTGAACTGACCTGAGTGTGGCCAGTTGAAAGACCTTCAGCAGATTACTCATCAAGGCCAGGATTTCACCTGTCTCATAATTGTATAATTGGACACAGTGTTCTGTGAATGCTCATCCTTCCTCCCCAGTTAGTGGTATGTCTTTGCCAGATTTATTATGTCTGCCTGATATAACCCCTTAGAAACATAGTTAAATAACAGGGTACTTGATAGAATGAGGGAGCAGATAAAGAAGTGTGTAGACACTGGCTAGCACTTGACTTTTGATAACTCTGGATTCTTTTGCTGTCATTCATTCACTGTCGATGGGAAGAACACTTTGGAAGTATTCATTGTGAATTTCACCTGCCAGCATGAGATGGAGTAAGGTGAGAGATTTTCCTGATGAAGTGGTTTGAATAGACTACTGGAAAAACTTGGATTGGCATTAGTCTTAAGGGGCTACAGACATGGAGCAGTGTATGTTTACTAAGTGTATGGTGGTTCAGTTATTAGTTTTTTCCTAATGAAGAGTTTGACATTTATGTTCACTTGGTCATATGTTTGCTTTTGTTGTGGGAAAGTCACTGGGTTGAGGGTATAAATTTTATATGTGAATTTAAAAAATGTCAGCTGTATTCTAGAAATGTTCTAATGTAATTATAAGCACATATGTTGGGCTTTACTAATTTTGTGAAGGAAGTTCTTTATTCTTTTAATAACTAGGGTGATTATTATAGTTTGAGGATTTAAAAAACCATCATCAATATGTATATATTGTTACATAATATAAATGAAGCGCTGTGCCCAGACTTGCAAAGAGGTATTACATAAAAGGTACTATTTCTATTACAGCATACTTTCTAAGCTAACAAATAAGAATTTGGAAACAGAGTTTAAAAGTAACATGAAGATTTTTGGAACTTGCACTCTGCATAACCTTTTCAGGAGTTCTATACTAATTTGTAAATGCAGGGTATCCCCTGGGTACTTCTGAAATACTGAGATTGTGGAGGATTTGGAATTGCATTGTTTCAGTGATCTTTCTAATCGATTAAAAGGTATTAATGGCAGTTAAATGTTTTTAGATGCTTCTCTAAAGCAGTAAGCTGTTTACTAGTGCAGTTTCTGTGGTATATATACCTGCTCTCTCAGATACATCCATGTACTGAAGAGAGGAATCGCCATTTTGTGGGTAGTTTTAGAGTAAGATATCTTTAGTGCAGAAGATCATGTTATGGTTAAAACTAATACAAGTGCACTCACCTCAAGTGACAGATAAAAACAAGGTATAAACTAGAACGTGGGTAGAGCCTCTTCTCCCCCCTCTGCTTCCCATTCCTATCACTCCTTCTCTGAAGAACTAGTGAGAACAGATGCCGAGGTGGCAGAGATGAAGGGATGCTTATTTTAGGTGGATAAAGATAAATTGGATTTTGAAAAAGATTCTGTTGAGGGAAGGTGATACCTTTACCTCGATCATTTCTTTGCCACTTTTCTGAAATCTGCTAGACGAAGTTAGGTATTAAAACTAGTGTATTTGTTAACTGGAAGGGATAATTTAGTTGATTGTTATATTGTAAGATATAGTCTCAATAGCACATTTGCATTTTCATATTTGCATAGCAAAAAAGATAAAGCCAAGGGAGCAGGTGGGCAGTGGTAATTTGGATCTTCCTGTACTGGTGTTTTTGTAATCTGCAAATCTAACAGTGCTGATAGAGCTTTTCCTTTCAAAGAAAAGATCATTTTGGACATTGATGCTCAAATTTGTAGTTTTTATTTATAGATAAATGAGTGTCTGATACATCAAATAGAGGAAGAACAACTTTTTTTTTTTTTTTTTTTTAAAGTTGACTCCAGCCATAGAAAAGTATTTTCTGCTCTGGTGATGAAATTTATTTGTTTATTAAATTTTTAATTAGGTTCATTGTGATAACATTGGTTAATACAATTATATAATTTTTAGGTGAACATTATCATTTGACATCTATATATTCTATTGTGTGTTTACCACCGAAAGTCCAGTTTCCTTCAGCAACCATATATTTGATCCCCTTTACCCACTTCACCCTCCCCTTAAACCCTATATTTGACTCCTTTTATCCCGTCTACATCCCACCCCACTAGTAACCACTAGTCTATATTCCATGTCCATAAATCTGTTTGTCCTGCTCATTTGTTGCTTTTAGGTTCATATCCCACATGTAAGTGATATCATGTGATTTTCAACTTTTTCTGTCTGGCTTATTTTGCTTAGCATGATTATCTCAAGGTCCATCTATGTTGTTGCAAACGGCAGTATTTCATCTCTTCTTATCGCTGAGTAATATTCCATTGTATGTATGTACCACGGCTTCTTTAGCCAGTCACCTATCATAGGACACTTCGGTTGCTTCCATGTCCTGGCCACTGTGAATAATGCTGCTATGAACATTGGTGTGCAAATTTCTTTTTGGATATGGGTTTTCAAGTCTTTGGGGTAAATACCCAGTAGAGGGATTGCTGGATCATATGGTAGATCAATTCTTAGTTTTTTGAGGAACCTCCATATTGTTTTCCATAGTGGCTATACCAATTTGTAGTCCCACCAGCAGTGTATGAGGGTTCCTTTTTCTCCATATCCTCCCCGACATTTGTTATTACTTGTCCTGTTGATTATAGCTATTCTAACAGGTGTGAGATGGTATGGAGATTAAATTTAGATTATAGGAATATTAGCAAATATTTTGTAATTTCTTAAAAATTAGAATTATCAGTATTAAATTTTTTTCAAGTATTACATGTCTGCTCATTATTTCTTAATCATTTATTGATATTTTTCTCTAATATTAATAATGTCATTGCTAAAATGATAAACACTTGAGGCACCTGAGGACTGGAGCTATTCCCAAGATAAGGTTTAAATATTTATGTTATGAACTTAGCATTTCAGTAAAGCTGTATTTTAGGTTATATCCAGAAGTCTTGGAGTATTGTACCTAATGTGTGGCTCTCAGAGTCACAAAGGGCTCTGGAGTCAGAACAGAGGAGATTGCTGCATCATTGGGGGCCAACCAGAGTAGAATGTTAGGGAAAGTCTGGAAGTGAAAGGGTGCGATGCCACAGACAGAGTAATGGACAGCAGTTGTGAGAGACTTTTACAGCTCCCAAGACCCAGAGACCAAACTTCTAAGATGGACAAGGTTTGGGAGGGTCACCCCTTCCAGAGCTTCTCAAACTGTTAGAACAGCCCCTGGCTTTGAGTCTTGAGGGGACCTCTGGGAGGGAGTCGTGGCTCCCGATCCACACCGGTGCCACTCGGCACAGTTCTGCTTTCTACGACATCTCTTTATATGTAGGGATTCTATCTGAGAAATAGACTCTGCTGCTAAAGTTAAAAAAAAAAAAAGTTTGAAGACCACTCAGTTGAAGACTGCCTATTAGGTTATTAGACGGTAGTGGAGTCTTAGTCTTATTTTAAAGGTAAGCCAACAGGAACATGAGACTTCTGAGATTACACAGAGGGTGACAGTAGATCTCAGCTTCTCTGCATCCTGTCTGAAGTGCACATGGACACTGAAATGGAGGGAGGTTATGGAATAGTTGTGATTTCTAAAGTTCAGGTACAGAAATAGGTGGAATTGTCTGCACCAAATTCAGTACCTACTATTTTCTATGAGGATTAGGTTACTTAAATTTTGGAAGGTTTTTAGTTAACTGCAAAGTTTTGGATGCTCCTGAGTCAGATAGGAAGAATAAATTTTATCTTCAAGGGATGAAAAATTAAAGGAGGCTTTGCCTTTTCTGTTTTCTATAATCTCTTTCATTTATTTATTTTTTATTATTTTTTATTTTATTATTTTTTTTTTACGCCTACAGTACCTGGTCTTCCTAGGTGGTCTCCCACCCAAGTACTGACCAGGCCCTACCCTGCTTAGCTTCTGAGATTGGATGGGATTGGGCTTGTTTAGGGTGACATGGCCGTAGACTGTCTTTTATTTTTTGAGTACTAAATTCAAGATAAACTATAGAATCGAGCAGAATGTGGAATTTAAGAATGAAAATTAAAATGTAGTGTCCTGGTAACTTATTCCCCTTCATTCAGTATGCCAGCTATCTTGGAAGTAAACTGGAAGATTATGTCTTATGCTGTGACGTGATACACATTTTAATATTTAAAATGTTTTAATTCTTTATTTTGTTCAGAAACTCACTGATGGTTTTAATTATTCAAAAACTGGCTTCCTGATTTCATGATTAATGTTGAGACAGTCTCTTAAAAAATTTGTATGATTTCTGAATTGGCTAATGGTCTTATACTAGGATCTTGATCATTTGAGCTGAATTTGTTTGCTAGTTCTTAATCTATTTTCATTAGTTAGAGCTGTTGTGAGAAAAGGCCCCATGGGAAGATCAGACTTAGCTTAGTAATTTTGCTCATTCATCCATGTGTATATAACACGCCTATTTTCATTTCTGACATTGCAATTGAACTGGATTGAAAGCAAATAATTTTCACATTCTTCTGAGTAAGTCTCTGTCTTCTGTCACTCTGAAGTCTTTTTTGTATATCTGTTTTCTTTCAGGTGAGGAATTTTAAATTGGAACAGGAGCAAGAAAAAAACAAGATTTTGTCAGAAGCACTGGAGACTCTAGCGACTGAACACCATGAATTAGAGCAGTCTCTGGTAAAAGGCTCACCTCCTCTCAGCATCCTCAGTGAGGACGAATTCTATGATGCCCTGTCAGGTAATTCTAGAATCCTGCCCTCTGTATTGTTGCTGATTTAAAGTCTGCCACCTAACTGTTGTCTTAGCGTGGATGTCACCATGAGTTTCTTGGAATGAACAGATAGAGATGTGTCACTACAGCTTCCCAAACTAGCTGTTTTTTATGTTGTGTTATTAAGGCAGGAGCCTGAAAGTTTGGAATGAAAGTAATTGCTGAGTCTGCCTGTGTTGATGGTGTATGCTGTGCTAGGGATGGAGTGCTATTTAAACTATGAATTTATTTGCTTATTCAATGACCATTAAATACCTCCTAGTTCTAGATGCTATTATGTGTTTAAGGATAGAGAGATGGACAGTTTCTGTCCTCAGAGAGTACTCTGTATCTTTAGAGTAAACGATACAGAGAAGTCTCGGTTAACAGTACCATATGCTAAGTGCAAAGTAGAGGTGAGACCATCCTGTAGCTGGAGCAGAGAAGAGTAAGTACTTTGCCTCAGAAGTACATGCCAAAGCACAGTAGGAAACTGGCAATGAGTATGGACTCCAGAGCCAGGTTCTCTGAGTTGGAATTCTGCCTCTGACAGTAGCCAGCCATGTGACCTTCTACAGGTTCCCTGAACTCTCTGGTTCTCAGTTTACATGTATTTAAAATTGGGATAATTATAGTACCCATTTCAACAAGTTGAGTCAGGATTAACTAAATTTGTATGTTTAAATATTGTTTAGGACAGCATGTGACATGTACTAGGTGCTCAAAAAATGGGAGATGTGGGGAGCTGAGAATGACTTGCAAGAGGGGGTATTACTAAGTAGTTTTTACCTTTTAGGAATTTACTTTAAAATGTGTGAAGTGAGTGTAGGCAGGGGAGTGGAAGGAACACGGAGGCGGGGAGAGGTTGAAGATCAGTGGGATTGAGAACAAGTAATTCTTTTATGTAAGGAAGTTAAGTGCTTATATAATAGGTGAACATATATAATTACTGGATCTCACAAAATTTGACCATAGAAGCAGGAGACCTTGGTGGATAGCGAGTTAAAGGATGAAATTCATATTAGGAAATTAAAAGAAATACAGTGAGAGGTCATAGAAATGAGAACTAAAGATTAGGTAAGGAAGTTAAAGAAAATATAATATAGGACAAGGAAAATTATGTTGGTAGACTTATGGAGTAGAGATTCATTACACAAGGTAAACAGTAAAGAGGAACATTATGATTGGAAATGTGATCTAATCAAAAACGGGGAAAGTAATTTCAGTAGCCAGATTTGGGAATAATTAGAGAAAAGATGATGATGATAATGATACTGTCAATTACACATGGTATTTGTGAAAGAGTGACTCATGCTCGGACAAGAAAGCAAAGATAGGATTTGAAAGTGGAGTCAGTGACAGGGTAAAGGAAGTATGTAACATGTTCGAGGAAAGTGGGGGGAACGTGAATGACATTCACATTTACCCTGCGCCAAGTCCAGTAGTGTTCCCTCCTTGATTCCTTGTGTTTGGGGCATTCAAAAAGGAAAGTTGCTAGAGGGATTACAGCATTAAATGCAAAGATGTATGACTAAAAGAGCCTGGATACTTCATCTGCTCATCTTTTATGTCCTTTATAAAGAAAAGAAAAAATGTTTAATTTCCATAAAAAAAAACAACCCATATTTGTTATAAGCAATTCAGTATAAAAGTACATTCAGTACTCAGTGAAATTTCCCTTTCATTCCTTATCCTAATTATGCACTCTTCTTCAGAAGTTCTTATTAATAGCCTGACATACTCTCTTCCAGACCTTTTTAAAGCATTCACATGTATATGTGCATGTGTACAAATGGTTTTTTAAGAATCATGAATGGAATTAGCTGCTTAATTGTTCTGGATCTGCTTTTTCATGTCGCAACATAGTTTGGAAATCTTTCTCATCAGTACTGCTCATTCTTTTTAAAGGTTGCATAAAAGTTCACGATATGATTACCAGTTTTCTTAATCATTCTCCTCTTGATAGACACTTAGCAATTATTGTCATCTTTCTGTTCCTTAGTCATATTTTAACACTCATCTCCACAGTTGTTTCCTCTGTGAGGAGGAGATAAAAAACTGTATTCCCTGAGTCAAGATTGGCAAATACATTTCATCTCAAGTGTTAATTCAGTTTGCTTTGCAGTACTGCTGCTTTATGGATTGCTGGATTGAGAAGGATCCTGAGGCTGAGTCCAAGTGCCTCGCTTAATCTGCACGTTCCACTGTGGCTATAGGAAATGAAGGAAAGGGACAGGTGCTGTACATTTGTTCTTCCCTGCCCTAAATGACCACCTGAGTTTTGTTATATTTGCCTGAACACAGTAGCCTCTCTGTGGCCACTCCTACTATTCCCTAGTACAAATCTTGGGAATCATTTGGTACAGTGTAGAACTCCATTAAAATTAAGTCAGATGCTCTGGGTTCAAGTCTTCACCTGCTGATAACTTTGCCACATAAGTCACCGAGATCATAAAAGCCATCCTTTGAGAATGACTTAGTCTTCTTGCTACAGTCTCTACATACACATCAACCTCCATTCCCACTGCCTTCTTCCCTTCTGTTACAAAAAAAAGAAATATCCCCCCTTAATTACAGCCATCCCCTCTTCGTTTGTTCAGGTACCTATCTCCTTGTGCCTACTCAAGAACCTCTGTTTATTATTCCTCCCACCTACGCTGTCAATACCACATCATTTTAAAAACTAACTTTAAAAATTCTGTAATAGTTTCCTGTTGCTTATATAACATTATAACAAATGTAGTAGTTTAAACAATATGTAGACTTATTCTCATATAGTCCCAAATAAAACTCAGAAGTCCCAAAGCCAAGGTGTTGGTAGGACTGTGTTCTTTCTGGAGGATCTAGGAGAGGATCTGTTTCCTTACTATTTCCAGCTTCTAAGACACCTGCATCCCTCAGCTGGAGGCCCCACCCTCCATCTTCAAAGCCAGCAGTGTGACATCTTCCAATCTGACCGTCCTCCCTATTTTAAGGACGCTAGGGATTACAGTGGGCCCACCTGGATAATCCAGGATAACCCTCCAGGTCAAGGTCCTTAATCATGTCTGTAGAGGCCTTGTATCATGTAAGGTAACCTGTCTACAGGTTCCAGAGACTAGGACATGGACATCTTTGGGGCTAGTTCCTCACTACCACAATTCCCACATTTATATCTTCAACTCTGACTTCTTGTTAGAGATTTATATATTTAACTATCAGCTAGATAAATTAAAAATGAATTCTGGATCTCTCCAAGATCCTCTTCCTTCTAGGATTTGACTCATGTAGTAAATGGCACCTCATTCATCTCCTAAAGCCAGAAACGTAGGAGTGATTCATGACATTCATTTGCCACAGCTGTGAAACCCAGACCAGTCCCTGTCCATTTTACCTTTATGCTTTGAATCCATCTGTATTCTGTTACTATAGTGCAGTGGTTTAAAAAGTAGGCTGTCGATAAATTATGGCTCTACCAATTTCTATGCCCTGTGGAAAGTTGCTTCACTTTTCCATGCCTCGTTTCTTATCTGCAAATAAGTCATAGGATTCTTGTGAGGAATAAATTCATAAATATTTTTACTTAAAACAGTAACTCTAACAGGCTGACAAATGTAATTAGCTCATTATCATCAGCTGTGCTGTACATGCTCTTCTCCAGCTTCTTAACTGAGTGCTGTGCTTCCAGCATGCCCACCTGAAGTTCACTCTATGCACCATCCAAAATGACACTTTGTAGATGATCACATCATTGCATTCCCCTGTCCAAAATTCTTCAGTGGCTTCTCCTTGCACCTAGAGAAAATTCAGACTCCTTAACTCGGCCTTCAAGGCTCTCGACATGATCCAGATTCTGCCTGTCTCTTCAGACCAGTGTTGTCTCCTTCACTTACTGCACTCCTGCACGCTTCCTCCACTCCTCAGGTGCAACAGTGATAGAGTTAAACGAGAACAAGAAAAGTATAGAACCCATGTTTTATTTAAAGCTGATATTTAATTGCTGAATCAGAATAATAGATTAAATCAAGCCTATCTTAATGTTTAAAAAATATGAAAAAAGGTTTTTAGAGATACTTCTCTTAAAATATTTGTAAATTATTTAAATGCTGAATCTTTTTAAAAATTGCTAATAGCTTATGTTACTTTCTTTAAAATGAAAGCATACTTTTATTTAGAGGTGAAGTTTATGTGACTTCCTGTTTTCCCTTATGTCAGTATTTTCAGATAAGCAGGGTCGATGGAAATCTAATACAGTGGATGAGACAAACCTTGAGGCATGCATGGATTGTAGTATAATTTTTCCAGTCCCATGAGATCTTTTGATTATTTAAAAAATTTTTTTCTAGTATGCTCAATGACTAAGGATTTCATAAAATTCCCTAAGGCAAACATTTCTTTCTCACAATATGGTTGAATTTCATTGTGTAAAATTATTTAAAAAGAGCTCAGTCTAATGCAGCCCAACATTTTGTCCTCATTTGGTTGTGAGTGTGTGTGTGTGTGTGTGTGTGTGTGTGTGTAAGGAATGAAATGGTTATGTTGAGTGAAATTCCTGATATTACTATAAATAATCCCAAGTCAAGGGCTAAACATTAATGTGTATCGAGCAAAATGATTTAATGAGAAACTAACTAGTTCTGTGGAAAAATTCCATTCTGCCAGCAAATAAAGTGTAGATATATGTAGAAAGATACACTTTCGAGAAAAAGAAAGTGGTCCCTTCTGTATATTCCTACCATATTTCTCCCCTTTCAATTTTACCTTTATTATATGCTACCCTCTTCTACCAAAGCTTTCAAGTATCTCTAAATTATACCCTCCTAGCTTGTCTTTCTTGACTCCCTCAAGCAGAATTAATCATTTTTCCTTTTGTGTTCCTTCATTTGCACCTCATTTATAGCCCATTCATTGTATTGTATTGTGCTGTTTATGATGGTTGGAACCATATCTATTTATATCCCTGAAGTACTTAGCTTGCAGTCATAGTTGCTCTCTAAATGTTTGTTGAAAGCAGGTTGTTGAACAAATGTCATTGATGTTTCTGTCCTCCCTGAAAGTATATTGGTACTTAAGAAAGCACAAGAGAATCAGTAATACTGATTCATACAGTCCGCACACACCACTTTAGATGCCATGCAGGAGAGGACGTATAGTGACAAAGGAGTGAGTGGGGATGAGAGTATTAAAGGTAAAATTTGTTCACAAGGAACTTACAATCAAGTTGGAACTGTGACATCTACTCACATAGAGGTGGGGAATGAAAAATTAGCTAAAGGTGAGAAAACTAAAGGTGCAGGACTTTATGCATCTCTAATAATCTTTTAAGGAATTATTTTTGAAACATTACCAGTTAAATAGTTTCATGGTTGTTATTTTTCAATACTGGTCTTAGATAGCAGCTTCATGAAAATATCTGCCTTTTCAATAATATAACTTCAAACAGTATTATTTTTCTTGCTGTCCATTTACTCTCATTTTTAGAAACATGTTGAGATCAGTTGCTCAAGCAAGGCTTTCTTGCTAGATTTTCCTCTTAATGCTATTTTGGTCAAAATATGCATGAATAATGCATACAATCCAATAGTATGGAATGGCAAAACCAGTAGCTATATCACAAAATTAAAGCCAGGTTTAGCATTTCTCAGTTGCAACAGTAGGGTACTCATGTCTTTTTAAATCAAAACTTTCAAAAGGGAAGGTGGTATACTATAACGACTTTGGCTTTTCTGGGGCAGAGGAACAATTATGACCTGTGTCAAATAAAGTTTAATCCAGTGACTACAACTAGTAATAGTTGAGAAAAGCAGTAACATCTGTGCTGACATTTTACGTATAGAAGACACAGGATTTGACCCAGGTCAGTGTTGTTGGAAAGAAGGCGGCAATGCCTCTAGGCCATTTATTAGGACACTGTGCATGCTGTTCCTCATGTTCTCAAGCCCAGTGTTCTCCCCTTCTCAAGTTTATTTTTAGAATAGCTGTACATTTCTTATCTGGGCCTTTTCTGTGTCTCTTTTTTTATAGTTTGGACCTGCCTAGTACTTGGCAATCTGTATCACATCTGTATTCCTAGAACTTTTTTCCTCTCCTGTCTTCCTCACCCCCTTTTTTCTTGACAGTTAGCCATACTGCCTTGTTCTTGCCCTTTTTCTTGTTATATAACCTTTTGTGTATTTCTTCATCTCCCCAACAACACTGAATGTCCCTTAAGGGCAGAGACCTTGTTTTATTAACTTCAGTTTTTCCTCTATTGCCCAGCACAAAACAGGTTGATTAGTTGATGTGATGTACAGCCAATTAACTGCTATAGAATATAACTTATTAAACACCTTCTATATTCACTATATGGTACAACATTTTGAGAAAATCTAAGTAGTGGCAGGGACTGTTAATCTAGTTTTTGTGTTTATAGCATTAAAAAATAACCCAGCAGCTTACTCATACTATATGTATGTTTTAGGTAAACACTGGTGAATGGAATCTCTGTTAAGTATTTTTTGGAAAACCATGTGGATTTAGTATTGTCCTTAGCATTGAGAGGATTTAATTAACCAGGCACATTTACTGAGTGTCCACTGTGTGTGAGGTGCTTTGTTAGGCTCAGTGATACCGACATCAGTAACATCTAGTCTCTGAATTGGGGTTTGTAGTCAATCTAGGGGAAGAGACTAACATACAGAAAAATGGTTACAATGGAATGTAAAGGGATCTGGTCCTGCAGCCCTCTGGCCCATCTCACTCCCAAGATCAGACCCTAGAGTTTGCGTCAGTTTCATACATCTCACAGTCGGAATGACCACTGACTCCTGTCTTCAACCCACCCTCTCTGAAGCCCTGATCCTTCTTTGACCATATCATGACATCTGCTTTACCTTTTCACTGACCACACTCCACTCATATCCCTCCTTACAGGCTTAGCTTGCATGGGATATCATGTAATCAATCACTCCCCTGCCTTTCTCTCCCTGCATAATACTCACCAGGCAAAACTCCAGTCCCTCCCTCTCTGCCTGTCACACCAGTCCTCAGGCAACTGACTGTGTGAAAGCGGAGACTAAATGCAAGGCCACACTTCCGTGGCTGTTAACTTCTGTTGCCCTTTGGCTGCTTAGCAATCCTACTACATTTTTCTAGTCAGTTCCTTTTACAGGCTTATTTCATACAGATCTCACCTAAAATTTCTAATACTTCTCTGTCCTGCTCCATCAGAGGACATTGTGTCACTGAGAAACTCCCAGTGTTTCCACATTAATGCTTGAGCAACATTGTCTTACATGACCTCTAGTCTCATGCCTGTAAATATTATCTGTATTCTGATAAATCCGTAATATCATGTCTCCAGCCTCAGTCTTCCCCCTGAATTTCATCCCCCTGAATTTCAGACTCATGTCAAACTATTTGTCATATTCACTTAAATGTATAATGAGCCCAATGTCTTAACAATGTCTAGATGAGAACTCTTTATTTCTACTCACAAGCCCACCCCTTCTGCAGTCTTCGTGTTTTTGATATGTGGAAGATCTGTCGTTCCAGTTGCTTCAGCCAACTCTGAGAACCGTAGAATTATCAATCACAGATGGTTTTGTTTTTTGTCTCACAGCCACATTCAATCCCTCAGAAAATTCTGTCAGATCTATCTTCAAAATATAGCAGAATCTAACCACTTCTCATAATTCCACTCCTATCACCCAAACCCAAGCTCCCATCGTCCCTCACCTGGATTATCACAGTAACTTTCTGATTGTCTCTCTGCACCCTTATTTCTGACAATATTTTAAACACAACTTTCAGAGGGATAATTTTGAAATATGAATTTGTTCATGTCAGTTCTCTGCACAAAACTCTCCAAAGGTTTCTTGGCTGGAATGAAAACCAAAGTCTTAGATGACCTGGCTCTCTTCCACCTTTCTGGAATCTTCCTCTGTCCTCACTCTCTTCTATCACTCTGATCTCAGTGCTAGGTTTTGAACTTGCTAAGCATGTTCTCCCTCAGACCTTTGCTTTTCATTATTTCCTCTGCCTGGAACTCTCTTGCCCTAGATATCCTCAGTGCTCACTCTCTCACTTCCTTCATTTTTCTGCTCAGACAGACTTTCACTATCGTTTCTATCCCTTAGTCTTGCCATTAAAAAAACCCAGCGCCTTTCACATAATATTAATTTATTTGTCGACCTCCCACAATTAAAATGATGTAAGCTTCTCAGTGAGGGAGGGATATATTACAGCCCTGAGATGGTGCTAGACAAAGAGGTGCTCACTCAATAAATATTTGTTGGACAAGTTAATGAGTAAGTACTACCAAATGGTATATAAAGAGTGTTGCAGAAATTCAGAGCAGAGACAGCTAATAACCAACTGCTTTGAAAAGTTGTAGACAGCATCACAAAACAAATGATATTCCGGAGGTGTTTTGAAGAGTCATTAGAGTTCTCCAGACTGATAAAATGGGAGAAGAATATGATTTGTGGAAGAAGACAACACATGCAAAGGCGGAGAAAAGTTGTTTTCAAAAACATCATGAAATGTGCTATGACCGAAGCAGGGGTGAGTGTTTTGGATGCTGAGAGGTAGTAACGAAGTGAAGCCAAGAAACTAGTTTAAGACTAATGAGTCTTATAAGATTGTGCTGAAAAATTTAAATTTTAGCATATAGGTGGTAGGGAGCCAACAGACGCAATTATGCATATAGAGTGGTATAGATTAGTATTTATAAGTTCACTTTTAAAAATAAAGATTGTGGAATTATTAATATATACTTGCATTTTACTGAGAAGAATTCAGAGAAAATAAGATGTGGCCCCTACTTAGAAGTTCACATTCTAGTAGAATACAAGTTTTTTAAGAGTAAAGATTGATTCGAGGTCCTACTGTCCTAGATGAGAGATGACAAGAGTTTGAATAAAAGCAGTGTAAATGAGAATGGGACATTTCACTTCACTTCCTTTATATTTTTGGTAAGCAAGTATCTTTCTGACCTTTTCTCAAGGATCAGAAGCTTCTTCAAGGAAGCCTGGTTAACTTTCACATCCCAGTTATGTAGGTTCTTCGTGCACCACAGTACCATAGCATTTCCTGTAGTTGACATTTTGTACTTGTTTGTATGATTATTTGATTCTTGTCAGCCTTGCCACTCAACAGGAAATTCCATGAGGAATTCTGCATCCCTAGCAATTAGTGTACATTCTAGCACATACTAGTTCATATGTTTGAGAGAATGAATTTGAGATATACTTTTAAAGCTAACTTGACTGAACTTGAAGGCCATTTGGTTGTGGAGGATAATAATACCCTTATGCTTCTCATCTGTTTATTGAAAATTCCCACTTTGGCCCAAAGCATCTCAAACTCTGTGTGATGGAAACTAGACTTGTCATTATGTTCTCTCCCTTGCTGCATTCCCTGTCTTGGTAATTGGCATTATCCACCCACAGCAAACCTTGCAAATGTGGAAGTCATCTTTTATGTCCTTTCTTGACCTCTCCCCCAATATCTAGGTATCTAGTCTTTTTCATTTTTTCTGTTTTCTTCCTGCATTTAGTTCAACTTCCCCCTTGTTTTGACCCCAAAGATGATGACAGTCTACTGTTTTTCCCTTACAACCCGTCTTCCACATTGCTTATTGTCGAGTGTGGGAGGGTGAAAAATGACCCTCGAAAGATATGTTTACCTTCTAATCCCAGGAATCTGTAACCTTTTATTTTGGAAAAAAAGATCTTTTCAGATATGATTGAGTTTTGAAATGAGGGGATCATCATGGTTTGTATGGCTGAGCCCTGAATGCCGTCCCAAGTATCCGTATAAGAGAATTGTAGAAGGAGATTAGATAGAAGAAGGCCATGTGCAGTTGGAGACAGAAATAAGAGTGATGTGACCACAAGCACAGAAATGATGGCAGCCACCAGAGCTGGAAGAGATAAGGAACATATTCTTCTCTAAAGCTCCCAGAAGGACAATGGTCCTGCCAACACTTTGATTTTTGTCCATTGAAACTAATTGTGGACTCCTGGCCTCCAGAATTTTGAAACAGTAAATTTTTGTTGTTTTAAGACACCAAGGCTGTGGTAATTGTTACAGTGGCCATGGGGCATTGATATATATCAGAGTTGTCTGTAAAGTCTAAAACTGGTCTTATCACTCTGGAGGACTATCCGATGACTTCCCGTTACTACAGGCTAAGTCTAAACTCTCTCTGACTCGCTTTAAAGCTTTCTCTTTGATAACCCCGTCTTTGCCATCTGGCCACCTTTCTCTCAAGCTATGCCAAATATTCTTGGATACATACCTTGCTCTTTCTGGCCTTAGGGCTCTTTATTCTTTCCCTCACACCAGTGTTCTCTTTGCTGCCTTAAACTTTTTTTATCATTGCAGTTCAGATGTCATTTTTGCTTGGAAACTTACCCTGTGTTCCCTAAGAGTGACTTCTTCTACTGTTCCCACAAACACTTTATATAAATACGTTTACTTGTGTATTTTTCACTAAATTGGACTTTGAATACTTGAAGGGCAGCAATCATATTAATCTTTCTAAATAATTTCAGCACTAGCCCTTAACCTGGTGTGTTATAGGTACTTGGTATATGTTAATTTCTTAAATTGAATTACGTAAAAATACTTTTTTATAACTATGGATTATTCTGTAACTGGTCTTTAGTTCCAGAATGTTTGTCTTTGTAAAGTGCATGCATAGATGACCTTCTTGAAAATAATTTTTAAGGATGTCAATAAGACAAAGCTCTCTGGATTTAATAGTCTAAAATAGATAGAAAATTTCCAGTAGCCCACACACTATGGTTTGCATAGTTCTTCATCCTCAATTCAGTGTACAGATTTTGCAATTTGCGGAAAACAGTAATAGATTTAGTTGCTTGGGGAAAGGTCACTACTTTAAGAAACTTTTGTCATAAGCAACACTATACGATTCAACTGATTTTGACTTTGGACATTATGTCTAGAATGTGTCTGACTCTGGTTGCTTACTGCCAAAATTCTGTTTCAAGTTTTTTTCACTTCCTCAGTAGATTATTATAGCAGCCTCTTGGCAGCCCCTTCTGGACTCATCTTGATTTTCACTTCATAGTTTATTTTAAATGTGGTAGGTTTTTAAATTTTTTTTGTGTGTTCTTCATATCTATTATCTTATTTTTGATTTTACGCAATTGTACTTTAAAGCTAAATAAAAATTTAGCACTGATATTTTAAGCTTGGGTTACCCTGGGTTACTCTAGACATTTTTAGAACATGCCTAGTTTGTGGGAAACTGTAAACAGTAAGGTATTAAATTGAGTGTGTGTGCCTGACCATTTCCTGTTACCTTCAGTAATAGGGGGAGGGGTTATCTGGACATGATCCACAGTTCTCCCACGGGTTGCTCCTTTGTACTGTTTGTTCTTAAGCTAGTTTTCCAAGGTCATGTTAAAAAAAATGTTTATCAGAATAACTTGTAAAAATTACTGGCTTGTATATATTGTTAACTTCATAACCTTCTTTCAGCCTTTTAATAGGAGAAAAAAACTCAAAGTCGGTTGGAGGTAATGAACCTCTTAATTTCATTTTTCTTTTTTAAACCACTTTATTAAGATATGACTGACATACAGAAAGCTGTACTTATTTAAAATATACTTGACGAGTAAAGTTTTAGTCACGTTAACCCAATTACAACCATTAGCTTTCATGCTATTTGAATGAGAGAGGGGATTGTGTTCAATCTGAAATGTGTTCAAAAATAATCTAAATCCTAACGTTGACTGAACTTCAAAGATCTGAATCATTGGAAATTTGTGACATTAAACTTTCTTTTAATACTGCCATTTTAACAGAAGTTAATCAGGCAAAGATTCTAACTTAAATGCTTGTCTGTAGTCTAGAGTATTTATCTTGTAAAATATAGTCTGTTTTTCAGTGTTACTCTTGACACCTTTTTCTATAATGTATAATTATCACATAAGCATCCCAAATCCTTTCAGAACTAGATAGGAATAAACAAACCTACAAATAAAAAATACCTACTAAATATTTCATTTGCAATCATTACTCAGGGCTATACAAATTTTCCCAATTGCCTATCAAAAGTTCAGTAAATATAAGCTATTTTGTAAATCCCTTACCCTGTTTTTCAGAGGTGGATGAAGTATTCTGAAAATTCTGATGACTTTACTTACTATAGAAATGTATACGTTTGTAAGGAGAAAAAGTGGGAAATAAAAGGAAAAATGAAAGGCTAATAACTTTGTCTGAAATCCAGCCATGCATGTTGTTAAAATAAATTTCTAATACATTTAAAAATTTATCTGTATGAAAATCTGTATGAAAATCAACCAATTTTGCTTCTATGTGGTTTTATTGTATTATTGACTTTGAGATGAGAGATGACAGGACCAGAATGTAGCTCATGCATCTTTCATGATAGATCTTTGGGTTTGACTTGATAGCTTTTTGTTTGCTTGTGTTTTTTTTTTTTTATTGTGGTAAAATATATGTAACACATTTACCTCTTTAACCATTTTGAAGTGCACAGTTCAGTGGCATTAACTAAAGTCATATTATTGTGCAGCCATCACCACCATCCATCTCCAGAAAGTTTTCATCATCCCAAAATGAAACTTAGTACCCATTAAACACGAAGTCCTCATCCTCTCCCTTGTTTTTAAAGCATGAGTATGATGGCCTCATACTGTTATAAAAGAGCAATGGGCCCACCAAATAGGCATTAACACACTCTTTTCAATACTTTATCCTTTCCTCTAAAGAATTACTATATTGCCCAGTAACACTGAATGTTAGATAAGGTATGGCCTATTTAATATGTGTATATAAGGGCAAAATTGAAAACCTGAAATTTTAAGATTGAATTATAACCTCAGAGGCACTAAGATTCATCACTGATGTTCAGGGAGACTTGAAAATTACTTTCATGGGCAGGCTTTACCTTAATCAGTAAGCCTCCACAGTGGTTATGGTCTCTTTGGCACTTAGGTGAATATGTTTGAATTTAAATATCTGGAACTATAGGTCTCCAAATGAAATGATGCTATCCTGGAACAAAATTGGTATGACTAATGCTATGAAGGCATAGAATTTAAGAACGGCTCCCTGTTGCCAATAGAGTAAGTCCAAACTATTTCACACTATATATAGTAGACAGCTTTCTGTTCATGGTACTTTAAATAACTGAGCTTTTGTTTTTAAGCAGCTAGTGAATTTTTATCTTATGGGCACTGTATATCATGTAATTGATCATGTTTCCTTCTTTGCCTCTGAAGCTATAATAGTCAGAGTTAAGTTTATGATTTGCCTCTAGCAAGAATACAGAACCTCATGGAATGTATTAGGATACGACATCATTTCTAGCTTCATTTTGTATTTTCTTTGTCCTATTGCCTGTCTTTGATTTTTGTTTTTATTCTGTATAGTCAGCTTCCTGACTGACTCCTTGCTTCATTTCCATCCAGCCGCCTCTATCACTCCTTTCTTGTCTCTTCCATTCCCATCTTCCTGAATACTTTATTCCTTCCTATGTTGGGTCATGCTGTTCCCTTTGCTTGGAACCTTTCCTCTACAATAACTCTCTCTCCCATCCTCACTCTTCTTCCTTGTAAACTTAGCTAAGTCATCAGTCACAATCCTTTCTAGACACCCTGTCTTTCACTATTTAAAATTGACCGATCTCCTCTTTATGGCCCACTGTCCCCATCTAGACTTCTGTTATTGCATTGAGGAAAATTTACTTAACTCGTGTTCACAAAACACAACCATGGCCATGAGCAGGGATCAGATGTTACTGTTCTTTGAATCCCATCATGCCTTGTACATGATAAAGTAGGGGAGAATTGAATTAAGCAGTATCAATGGAGGTGGTGGATGTCATGGTAAGAATTGAAAAATGGCCATTGGACTTTGCACTATGAAGGTAATTGATGACCTTTGTCAGAGCCCTTTGTGGGAAAGGATGAGGGTATAGCCTAATTGTATTGGAGAGGGAAGGAGGTTGGGAACAAGGTAGAAAGGAATAAGGATTAGGGGAGAAAGAGAGTAGAAGAGAGGACTGAGAGGAGGGACAGAGAGAGAGTCAAGTACCTCCACTCTCAGGAGTACAGGGGTCTGTGCTGCCATCTGATGAGGTACCCCTAAGGGTAGGCACCTTGTTCCCATGATATAAATGAAGGTAGTATGTTTTTGGCTTGTATTCACTGAGCTGAAAGCTTGTTTTAAGGAGTCTGTCTTTGTGTCATAGAAGCTCTTACTGCCTTACCTCTTATTTGTTGTTTACTATATATCTGCTTTTTGGAGCTTTCTTTTTAGATGGATACGTCCTGTCTTATGATTTATATCTTTTAAATAGCAAACACAGTATCCTATGCACCGTATTAAATGCTTGAACTGTAATAAATGCTTGAGGTTTTCTGTTCCAGTATTTGGTTTTCAAGATGTGAAGGAGGAAGGTTTTTTCAGTTCATCTAATAATTAAATCAAAATGAGACAGATTAACTAAATTTAATTATGTACATATGAATGGGAAGCCCACATGCATGAGTCAGAGACTCCATATACATGAGAGGTTCAGAGACAGAAAGGGAAAATGAGATACACACACACACACACACACACACACACACACACATGTATAGATGTGTGTGTGTGTGTGTGTGTGTGTGTGTGTGTGTGTGTGTGTGTGTGTGTGTGTGTGTGTGATATTCTGAGCCAAGGAATGAAATAAGGTACGTGGGGCTTCAGAAGGGAGGAAAGTCATAAGAAGAGCAGATGTTCAGTAATTAGATGTTTGTCCTGCTCTGTAGGTAGACTATAAAAGGTTTTCTCTTATATTAACTCTTATTGTGGACAAGGCCCCCAATTTAGATTCTTCTAGGTAGTTAAAGGAGGGACAGAAGTTGCCTGTAGAGTCTCAGTTGCCTTCGGCTGAAAATTACATGCTAGACTAGCACATCTAGGAAGGCCTGTTCTAAACCCCTTCAATGAAATCTAAATTATAAAATAATAATGAAACTTAAATAATACTGACCAGTACAGACAAGATTATTTTGTTTGACTCTTAAAATTCATATTTTTTTTCATACGAAACAAATTTGAAAATGTAGATGTTAAAAAGCCACCCCGATCCATCACCCCAAGACCGCTGTCACCATGTTTTCTTCAGGTTTTGTTCATGCTGCTCCTTCTGAACAACAACTCTCTCCCTCCACCTGAGCACCATTTTCATTTTTAAAAGATTTATCAGTAGTTCCCTCTCTCTGAGGAAGTCTTTTCTGTTACCCATTTGCCTACCCTAGAAAGTGGACCAATCTCTCTTTGCCTCACTGTGCTGTAGACAGGTTTCTGTCCTGTTACCGCTCTTGTTTGTATAGGTATCTATTTATCTGAACCAGACTGGTCTTTCTTTCAGACAGAGTAAAATTATTATTTTGCTTATATTTTTGATTTCTGAAATGGTGTCATGACTTTTTGTTTTAGCATTAAGTTAAATGCATTTTCTATTTTATTAAGTTGTTTTTGCATGTATAATTTTAGCAACTGCTTATTTCATCTCATGGGTGACTGACCCCTTGATATTGACTATACAGGTTGTCTTTAACTTTTTTTTCAATAAAATATTGTGACTATGTGCCAAAATTGATACTGATAAGTAAATCTCTTTTTAAATTTATTATTAAAATATCTGTTACTTTGTTATGAATACATGATAGAACAAAACTATATTTTAAATTCCAGTAATATTATATTTAAATAAAATAAAAATAAGTTTACCAGCATTGAAAGTCTTTCCGTAAGTAACTTAAACCAAATGAAATAAAAATAAGGTTCTGTGGTTTTGGCTGAATTATAGAATGCAGTAGTTTGGGAAGAAACTAATAAAAAAATTTTTTTAACTTTTTAGCTATAAGGCATACTAAGCAGATGGTCGAAAATTTATTTAAGAATGTTTGCTTGAGTGTGTGTAAGAGTGCATTTCTAGAGCCAAGGACAGTTGAGTGTATAGTGATCTGCTTATGGCAAGTTAGAAGTTACATCGAATTTATATTTTAATAAAAACTTAGGCACCATTTAAAGAGTTCTAGAGATTGAGTGACTACTCCTTTGAGCTAAAGTACACAGAGTGTTAAGAAGTCAGAGAGAACCTGGGTTCATGGCCTGTTTTCCCCAGCTCACAAGCCATGAGGCCATTAGCATCCTTGTCAGACCCATAGTCCTGCCTCACCTTCACCAAAGCACCCTGGAGAAGCTAAAAGGAGATGAGGAATGTGAACGTGCCTGAAAAGTATAATGTACTGTACAAAAATAAGCTGTCTTATTCCCAAACAGGCAGATGGCTTCACTCTGAATACACAGCCAATTGGGAAAGTGGCATTTTCATCCTAAAAATGCCTGCCTGATAATTAGATTTTATATGGACACTTCTGGCTTTAACTCTTGAGGATTTAAGTAATATCATACCAGTAGAAGTACCTTTGAAAGTATTTTTAAATTACCTTTGCTTTTTGTGTCTGTAGTGTCAGATGTAATTTATGCTTCCCACAAGTACAGTCACTAGCTTTTTCCTTATAATGAATGAAAAAACTAAATGTTTTTTTTGTAAATTATATAAGTATGCTTTGAGAGGGAAAATTAAAATAGAAATTTTTTTTAGGGGGGAGCTACTGACTATTTCTTAAAGAATTAAGTACTTTTTGGAAATCTCTTTTAATATATAAAATGTTTAATTATAAGTTGATATAAACCTATATCTGTTTCATAAATTCTCTTTGGCCTTATTGGATGCCGGTTCTCTGAAATCCCTTAGGAGGTAGTTAACGGGTGGATTGTTGAAGGACAAAATAGGCTGCTTAAGTTTCAAAGCCTGATGCATTAAGGGAGATATCCATTGTTACCGAGGCCAAGTTCAATTCATTTACTATGAACCTGCTCTGCCACAGATTCTGAGTCTGAACGGTCCCTGAGTAAATTGGAAGCAGTGACAGCGCACTCCTTTGAAGAGGAAGGAGAGCATCTGAGCAGTAGAAAACACAGAATGTCTGAAGACAAAGATTGTGGTGGGGGAGACGCTCTCTCCAATGGCATCAAAAAGCACAGGTAGGAGAGCCATTAATAGTTACAACCATTGCTGACTTTTTATTATCAAGTACACTTGGGTGATAAAAGTATGCCTTCTGTTCTTTTTTTTATCTCTCTCTATCAGATATTTATATTGCTATATCACTTCACAGAAAGGATTTCTCTTTGTCCACTTAGAGTGAACATCATCATTTGTAATCGTAGGAAGAAAGCACAAAACTTAGTTTTAGCAACATGTTTTTAGGGGAACGTAAATCTTTTGGCATTTTAGAAAGGTTATTCAGAACTCCCTATTGAAATTGATGCTGGGTTCCTTTTTTTCATTATACATCTTTTATGACTTTGCCTCCTAGTGCTATTTTAGTTTCTAGTCATTTGATCTTCTCGCTGGTTTTATTAAGAATGAATGGTAATATTACCTGTCTGTTGATTCAATTTAGTTACATTTTAACAAAGACTTTTATTAAGACCCAGGGTTTGTTGAACATATCCATTTTATACTGTCTAATAACATTAGTATCTTTTGATTCCCTTGATGATTTAGTCCTGGAGATTGTCCCAAATTACTGAGACATAACAGACACTAGAGTGAGTTCTTCAGTTTCAGCACAGTTTTATAGACACAGTGGCATATATGTATGCTGGTGTTCATAGAGTAAAATATTTTATCATACCAGTAAATGATATATCCTGTTGTCATTGTAAAAAGCACTTTTAGGGTAAGAAGTTACTAATGGTTAATTTATACAAGATTGTTTTTGTTTAAAATTTGTAGACTGTGTAACTCTAATTCTATTTCTACACCATGATTCTGGCCACAATGGTCTCAGTTACTGTTCTACTGGAAAAAATGTCCGTGTCACTTCTAATTTATATGTATTTGCCCCTTGTTAACAAAATGTCTCAGTTTGTACTTATTTTGACAAGATCAGTGAGTTTTAAGTAACAGAAGATAAAACCAGAGTTTTCTTCCTTTCAATGAGCATATACTCAAAACATGCTTGACGGTGGTTGTCTTTTAGTGGAGTTTTCCACTGCAAATTATGTGGCTGGCAGTGAATATCTTTCCTGATGTCCTCTGCAGTTACTGTCAACTCCTTTGGGGGCCCAGGGCTAAGTTCTGAGCAGGCCATGAAATATCTGATAGGAAAACTCGCAGGTTTACCAATCTCTGAAGAGAAGACAGCCTTTAACTATTTAACATATACATTGTGATAGTCCAGTGAGGACACGGGTGAACTTTGGAATGTTCAAAGAAGCATACAAATGTCGATATAATTACTAAAATATCAGAAAGAGCACTGTGCTCAGATGCTGTCATATCCTTGACTAGAGGGGGATTTCTTTGCTTTTCAGGGCCTGGTAGCCCTTTTGTATGTGCATTATAATCATAGCAGTAGTTCTTTTGCATTTGACAGAAATTTATTACATTATATTTATATGTTCTGTCTTAATTAATCAAACCCAGAATGTTACAGATATGTACAGATGGTACAGAAAATTAAGATGAAATTGTTCAAAAAATAAAACCACAGATAACTAAGAAAAACTACAAAGTACAACTAGGTAGTGACCTAACTAGAAAAGGTAAACTGATAAACAGGCAACTTATTAAACCTATAAATGTAATAAAACATTCTTCAGTTATTTAATGGAAAAGAGGACAATTTAGGAAATTATCAGTAGTCAGATTTCTTATTTTAAAAAGTAGCAATTAAAGGAGTCTTTTTTTTTTTTAAAAAAAAGCCTGTCTTTTGTCAGAAAATTCTCATAAACAGAGCATATGCTACACATAATTTAAAAGTTTTATTTTAGAATAGGAAAACAGTTGGAGTATTCAGTATTATCAAATCCCTCATGCCTGTGCCTTAAGTTGCATTATAAGAAATCTGTGTTCATAATGGGCAATTATTCTATTACTATTAAGAGGAATTTGAATTAATAATAATTTTGGTGATGTTTTAGAAAAGCAGATATATGTTGGTGTTGGGGATCAGCCTGAGGTGACCATGAAATTTATTTAAAGTTTCGTTATATCTTTAAGTGAAATTTGTATTTGACCTCATCATATATTTGTTTTCTTTAATATTGAAAAATAATTTATTCACCACTTACTTAACTTACTCATAAAAATCTTACATTTCCTTCTCACCTCATATCAACTACTTACCCTCTGTTATATGCACACTTAAATCTAGGAAGGGAGACAGAAAAATATTGATTATATAATTCAAAGGAGAGAAGTGCATATTTTTAAGTGGGAAAAGAGAAGACTTACAAATTATAGTTCACATGGCTTTATTTGCTGATAAAATAGAACTAGGGTTTTCAACCATTTTTATTTTTAAGCCATGGAACCATTTGTGTGACAGAAATTCAGTACGGAAACTATTAAAATCTCAGCCACCTTCAGAGATTTATGAGATTCCCTGTAGAGGGTTCTTCTCTCTCCTCCCCAGTCTCCTGCATCAGTGGGAATCACCACATCTACTGCATGTCCTTATCCATCGAAAATACTTAAGCTTTACTTTCTATAGTATGTGTCAGAAATAATAAGTCCCCCCCCCACTAAATATAATAAACCATTCCAAACTATGTTTCTGCTCCTATTTAATACGTTAGCATACGCAGAATGCCTAGGAGAGTGTCTGCCTCACAGGAAGCACTCAGTGTACGTGACTAGTTTTAACTTGTTTATTCCCTTTCTCCTCAAAGATGGTGATTTGGTTTGCTCTAAAGAATCTCTGCCCTCTTGTTTTCCTTTTCTACCCAGTTATCATAGGGTGACATTATAAAGTGCAGTTTGGAAGTCTCTGAACCAGAGAAACATTTGCTGTAGGGCATACCATGTCATGTTAATATAAAAGAAGGCATACTACACTGAGTTTATTTCTATGATAATAAAAAAATAGATGTTATGGATTTTTAATGCATCCCATGTGATAATTTTTCTAACTAAATAGGTAACTCGTCATCTCTTAAATAAGAATTCAGGTTAAATAAACTGTGAGTTCTTTTCTCACTCTGAAAATCCTGAGATTGCAAGCTGAAATCTTGAAAAATGGTTTTTCTACCATACGGAAATTTCAGAATACTTATACAATGTCTCCTAGTATCATTAGGCCTGGGGGGAAAGCATGTTATGTTTCTTATTCACTCTGAATTACTGATATGCTGTGCGTGTCATTGGACTTTTAGGTTAGTTCTAGAGAAATAGCAACAGGAAGAATCAGGGTCTTATTTAAGACCTAGAACCAGAAATGCTGCCGAGCTATAGAATATGCAAAGTAAGTGCTCCATTTTGATGGCACTTTTTTCTCCAGAAAATACATTAAGTTGCTTTGTGGAAAATTAGCCCTACACCATGCTGTAGTCAAGTTTATATTTACAGGGCTTCTTGTCATCTTGGCTGTGTTCCACAAGATCAGTTTTCTACTCTCTGACCTAACTTATTAAATTTATTCTGAGCTCTAACCTTTTAACTTGTTAGCCATTTGACCCAAGTTGTTATATTTGGTAAAGATATTGATATTTATATCATCATGTAATTGGATATAGTATAAAAGATATTAATATAGAACAGAGTAGTTAGAATTTGAAATGTTGGACTCATGCTATGAGTCTGTAAATAGTATTCAAAAGTTATCCACTGCATTAATAGCACTAATAGATTAAAGGAGAAAACCATGTGATCATCCTAATAAAGAACAATAAAATTAAACAGTTGTTTATGATTAATAGATATCTTAGCAAAAAATAAATAGAAGAGAACCTCTTTAATCTGGTTAAAAGTTATCACAATAAGACAAGGATGCCTACTGTCTTCTTTTTAACATTATTTGGAGGCCAATGCCATAGACAATACACCTACAAAATTTAGAAATAAATAAACCATACACGTCCACAAATTATTAGAGTTAGTAAGAAAGTTTGGCAAGGTTGCTTTTATACAAAATCAGCTAATTACATTTCTGTGCACCTTCAACAGACAGAACCTGCAATTAAAACGGGAGGGGTGGGGAAGGTATTTAGAATAGATAATAAAAGTCACCTAGAAATAAATCTTAGTAAAAATGTATAGTAATAAAACTTACTGAGAAGGAAAATTCATTGTCATAAAGATGTTTTTGTCAAATTGATCTGTAGACTCAATGTTATTTTAATTAAAATCACAATGCCCTTTCCTTTCGAGTTGAAAATGGATTCTGAAATATATTTTTTAAGTGCAGAGAGTTTTGAAAAGTCAAGATACTGTTCAAGAACCAGGCTGGGGGAAAGGAAGGTGTTTACCCTACCAAATGTCAAGACTGATTACAAATCTTTAGAGCAGAATCATCCTGAAGGCAAATTGACCTTTAGAATGGAAGTAGAAGGTCCAAAGATGCATACATGTAAGGAAATCTGGTGTATGTCTTAGCGCTTGCATAGCGGATCAGTGAGGGAAAGAATAGATTATTAGGTAAATGGTTCAGAGGTAGTCATTTAATGTGGGGGATAAAAGGAAATATATCTCAATTTCATATATGTAAATATAAATTCTAGATGAATCAAACAGTTAAACGTGAAGGGGCAAAACTTAGTAACTTTTAGAAAAAATATAAAGTATCTTTGCAATTTTGAAATAAGGAAAGATTTCTTAAAACAGAAATATGATAAGGACTAAGTTTTTGTCTGATGCCAATTACGGTACTTGTACTTGGTATATTTACTTGAATAAAAGCCTTCTATTCTTTGGTAAATGTGGCTGAGGAGCTCAAAGACTTATTTTGCTGAAATGTTAGAATGGTGGATTAGGGCCCCAGATGATTGCTTTGTTTACCCTTTGTTTATCTTTTATGACTGCTTTAGAATGAATATAAAGTAGTCAAATAACAGCTATCTTCTGTGTGTGAAGAATTTATACATTGACAAATGGAAATCAACAAAATTGAAAATATAAGCTAAGACAATATCTTTTCTAAGATTATATTGAGAAAATGTTGTTAGTAGTATATAACAATTCAAATCCAAATATACTTAATCACTAGAATAAAACTACCTTGATTTTGATATCTCTGTACAGATAAGATACAAATTATCTGCTTACAGACTTGATTACATCAGGGCATAGAGTTGGTGACAAGTCACCCCACCTAGAGTTCCTCTGGTGACCTAGGCAGAAAGACACCCTTGTCTGTTGGGAAATATTTGGAGTAGCTCCAAATATCCACAGTCACTTAAGTAAGAGTCCACATACATCTCTGATTTTGAAAGGACCCAGCAGGCATGGGAGAAAGAGCAGGAGCCCTGCCTAAAATTAGCCAGATTATGGTAGGGCCTGTGGGTTGGAGGGGACAATCCGCCCAAGGACACTGAGTCCATGGTCTCGCTGTACTCCTTGCCCAAGTGTACTTATTTGCTCCGGAAAGTGGGGGGCTGTAATTAACAAAAAAATATCACTAGAAGTTCAGGCAGCTCCACTGTGGGTGCTGCCTCTTTAACAGGCTGGACACAAGCCTGTCTCAGTAGCCCAAGACAGAGGAGCACTAGAGATAGAGAAGCAGTGAAAAGCTCGAGGAGGAGGAGCAATACAGAAAGAAGATGCTGGATACTCTGCAAGATGAGATGTTGGGTGTGAGTACATCTGACTGCAGTACAGGCAGACCAGGGACAGTCCTGAAACTGTACATGTCTATCATTAGAGGGCAGCAGACATTGGATACCTGGAATAGGTTAGCAAATTGGATGGCAGTAGCTAAAGCAGAGGAATAAAACCCAGCAGGCCACTTTAATTACATGGGATACCCATCTCTCCTACAAAAACACATTTGGAGAGTCCTCCACCAACGAGAGGGAGTGCCAGCTTAGCAGGTGGGAGCTAGACATCCAACAAAAAAGGGTTCAAATGCAAAAAACCTTACCTAGGACTAAAAAGCTGGTAAGCTGTAGGGTCACTTGGGTGTTAGGAAGAGAAAAAAAATGGGTATGAGTCTAGGTTCGTGGTAGTTACCTTCACATAACCAGGAATTACTTCAGGAAAACTGTGAGACATCTTTCCATAGAATTTACCTCTTCCCTCCCTACTTGGTTTAAAAAGCAGACAGAAAAATAATTTTAAAAGCAGTGGCTGAGGCTCAGAGTGCCTATAGACCTCCCTTTAACTCCTGAAATACCCCTTTTTGGGCTCGGGGCTTTAGAAAAATAAAAAATCTTTCCATTTCTATCATTCTGTAAGAAATGATGGTGAGATATACTTTCACTCACCTGGCTCTAAGGACTCATTCTTATCTATTCTAGATCAATGATTTTTGTAGGTAAATGAGAACAGTTTTAGGGCAGAGGTAATCTTTAAAGCTATGTTTGAACAAAGTAACAAAATAGCTAATGAATTTATGTTGTTTGCCTAAGGAATGAAGAAAAATAAAGAATGTATTTTTAGGCATATAATCCCATTTGACAAACTTTATCATGGAAATTTGCAGACATACATACAAATAGAATAATATAATGAACCCTTTAATCCATCTTTATCTTCAGCATTATTCTATGCCCAACTTTTTTTCATCTGTAGACTTTCCCCACCTCCCTATAAAAATTAATATATCAAATCCAAATATAGTGTTTCATCTGTAATTCAGTTTATATCTCTAAAACATTGGGACTCTTATTTTCTAAAACCACAGTATCATTATCACACCTAAAAAAGTATCTTAATTGTCATTACATATTTAGTTCGTATTCAGATTTCTCTGTCTTTAAATGTCACGTAGTAATTGGATTTAAAATGTCATTTAATAATAAAAATCCAGAAGGTGCACATATTGTATTTGGTTTATATGTCTCTTAAATCTGTTTTAATCTCTAGATTTTCTTCTCATTTTTTTCTTGCCATTTACTTGTAGAAGAAACTTGGTCCTTTGTCTTGTAGAATAATCCACAGTTTGGATATTGCTAGTTAAATTCTCATGGTGTCATGTAACACATTCTTTTATTCCTGAATTTCCTGTAAATGGATGGTTTATATACATAGGCTCAATCAGATTTAGAGTTAAATTGTTTGGCACAAATACTTTATAGGCATGTACCATCCTATTACATCCATTTAGGGCAAATGCTATTTGGTTTTTCTATTTGTAATGTTGAGACCGATTCCTGGGTTCAGGCAGTCAGTCGGACACATCCATGATAAAGTTGCCCAACAGCCTTGAACCCTGTGGTTTTAGCAGCCGTTGTTGGTTGGTGTCTACATCCTTATTTTATCAGGGGCTGCAAAATGGTCATATTACCTCTCTGCGGTTCTTTCTACTTTTATTAGCTAGAATTCTTCTGTAAGGAAAAACTTCTCATTACTTCTTTTCAGAATATGTTGGTTTCCTGACATCCTCCAAAGGTGGTATATGAACACATGGATTGGATTGTTTAATTATTGTAGTTATTTTTTCTTATCTTTGGTCAAGGAGAGGCCCTTTCTGTTGGCTTATGTGTCCTTTTGACAGAACCCCAGTTTTTAAATTTTTTAAGTATAATTTGCATATAATAATTGAGTTGCCTTTTATAGCTGCCTTGCTTTCTGATACAAAGAGATATTTCAGGCTTATCTGGTATATTTCCTGCCCCAGACCCAGAGTTTGCTATTTCTCTAAGGAGACACATTTCATTTTGGTAGGAAATAATATTTAGATATAACAGTCTAAGTAGTGAGAATGTTTAGTGCTATTGGGTTGGCCATGGTTATTAGTGCTTTACATTGAAGGGAGATGGAACTCTGCCCCTTTTTAAGGAAAAATGCTTCATGAGTTCATACCAATATATTCATTTAAATTTTGAATTATAGGGGTTTCCATATTTGCTTTATTTTAATATATGTTTGTTTCACACACATATACTTACAAAATTATACAAATGCCATTATTTACAGTATGATTGTTGAAAAGAATTTTAGACTTCTTTTTAGTTCTTTTCATCCTTATATTTCATTTGGGATGTACAGTTGGTGTGCTTGAAGGTCATGTGCAGTGGTTCCTTATGGTGTCGTTAAACTACTAACTTGTATACATAGATTCACTTGTTTCCTTTACTTTCAAGTTTTAGGGTTTCTTTTTTGACTTAATTTTTATAGTTATGTAAAATATCTATGTGATTTCAAAGTCAAAAATACAAAGCACGATATATTTGGAAAAATCTGGTTTCCAATTTTGTCTCCTGAACGTTGTTTCCATCCTACCCCTAAAGCTAACCGTATTTATAGTCTTTCCAGTTATTTTGTTTTTAACATAAGCGGTACAAAAATATATTAATATTTTTTTCTTATAAAAGGCACTGTAAAGTTTTGTTTTTTTCACTAAATAGATGCTAATCTCAATTCTTTTGATATCATGTTCTTTGATATTAGTCAAGTCAGTTATTTTTCTGCAATCTCTAAAAAATACATGTGTATACGCACGTGAGTGTTTAGTGTAGAGATGATTCTCTAAACTTTAGCTGATGATGCATTCATGTAATTCAAAATTCAGAAATATTATAGGATATGTTTTGCAAATTTTAACTCATTTTTTAAGCTTGCCAGTCCCCTTCCTTTCCTCAAATGGCAACCATTATTATTATATATAATACTGTTTTTTCACATAAATGACATAAAATGCATATAGTTCTTAGCCTTGTTTTTTAAAGTATATATGTATCAGATTATTCAACAAATATCTTTTGAGCCTCTATTAATGCAGGGTTTTGAGGTTACAGTAACGAACAAACAAAGCCCCTGTTCTTCCAGAGTGTCCATTTCTGAAATGTGGGCAATTGAGCATATTTCTCTGTGTTTAATAGCTAGTTGTATTTCTTTTTCTGTGTATTGCTCATATCCTATGCCCATTTTTTATGGATATGTTGAACTTGCCAGTTTTCAAGTGCTCTAAAATATTATTAGAGAAACTAGCATTTTGTGTGATACAGGTAGAAAATATTTTTTTCCAGGCTTGTCAAAAGGAAAGGTGATTCTTACCACATAGTAGGAAATATGTTTACTAAAAAGTTTTAATAAATGACCATATTAAATAGAAAATTTTGTTTTGTTTCTTGATTTTTGCATACCTGTGTATATGCCCTTTGGGAAAAAATATAGGTGAACTAGAAAAGTGTAGTTATTACGAGCTGCCCGGATTTAAATCCCATACTTACCACTTTTCAGATCTTAAACAAGTTATAATTTCTTTGAAACTCAACTTCATCTGTAAAAGTGGTGTAATAATCAGACCTACATTGTTGGCTTGTTTTGGTAATTAAATGAGATAATCTGTGTAAAGCACTCAGAGTGATTTTAGTTTATTAAATCTCAGTAGGAAACTGATAAACCCTAAGCAAAAGTGGGTAATTGGAATTGTCTTTCTTTTAACTAATAAGAAATGGTCTTTGGATGAGTTTTGGAAGTTTATATGTTCCTCTGAAACAAATTTGAGAGCGAGGTAGCTGAAGTGAAAGTGTGGATCTTCAAATAACATTGTTTTCTTTTGGTAAATGTGAAATAAGGAAAATTGTTTCCACATTGAATGCTTCCTATGGTTGATTTACATTACAGTTAAATTGAAACATGGTTTTTCTTTCTATTGAGAATTCAGAGGTGTGACTAGCCTCCACAAAGCTGGTTTTAAACTTAGAATGTCAGAAGGGTAAACAAGAGGTGACGAGAGGCTCAAAGCTCTGTTATTCATTCCTTGGTCCCTTGACAGTACTTTCCCCATACAAAGATCTCATTACTTGATCCCTAGGCTTTTTGAATCTCTTAGGTAAATATCCAATTTCTATTTCAAGTTTGCTTTATATACACTTATAATTCTCAGAATGTCAAAAGAAAGAAGTTTGATATTTAATAAAATGTTTTTTCTAGCTTGGCATCTTGCTTTATTTGAAGAGGTACCCTTCTCCCCCTCCACATGTGTGAACAAAGGGTTTTAAGTGCCTAGGAAATATCTTTTAGTGTAATTTAGTATTTTAAAGTCTGTCTTATTTTATTTACACTGCCCATTTCTTAATTACAATAATTTATAGATTGGACATCTTGACTTCTGATGACATGTTGGATTTGGTCTTTACAAATACATTGAAGTATTTCTTTCCCATTGGAGCTGTGCCAATCTAAATTTTGCCTAAAGCAGAAAACTACCTCAGGGGACATAGACTTCTTCGGTATTGTTTGCTTTGCTTGTTAGCTCAGGAGGAATTTTCCTCTTTCAGAAAACACCATATATAATAATAAGGATTTACAAGGTAAAGTGATTGTTTTAAAAACATAGAGGTCCTTTAACGATTTGTTTGCCTTATGCCTTTACAGTGCTTGGAAAAAAATTTGATTTACACTTGATTCTTTTCAAAACACATCTATGGCATAAAACATGATGTGTCCTAACCATGTGATATAGCCTGCAGCTGAGTCTTGTTAGCATAGCACTATATTGAGCCAGGATTTGAGATGTTAGGATGGACTTCCATTTTACCCAAGTAAGTGTTTTTAAAGCCAATTCCTTGTCAATGTGGTGGTGACTCACATTAATTACACTTCCTGGTTCTCAACTAGGAAGCACTGTCACTACATCTAACAAGTGTGGAAAACATAAATGACTGTAACCAGGAATGTGAACTGATATGATGATGATGAGACATTGATCTAAGAAGATAATGTGATTTGTGGTAGAACAGGGTATGGCCTGTTTGGAAGAGGTAAAAGACGGAGCATAATGTCACTTTAGTAGTGCTAAAGTGAAAGAGTGCTCTTTCTGAACTATAAGAGAACGCAGTTGGGACAGTTAACAGTTCTTTCTATGAGTGAAACAAGTAGATAGTTTATAACCATAGATTCTTCACAGTATTTTACTTTTGTGCTCTGGTGCTCTGAGTCTTTTTGTACCTTAGGTATATTGTCAAGAATTATAGTAGATAAAAGTGTACCATGATCATAAGACAGTTGAGAACCATCAGCTTAATGTGCTTTTTCTCTTCTGGGTTTGGTTCTGGTGACTTAGAATAGCTATATGCTTTAGTAAGCATTTGATCTGTCCATGCTTCAGCCACTTTATCTCTAAAATGAGCAATACTGTAAAGGCATTGTCTAGTAGCAAGGTGGCTAGAACCTAGGTCTGTCTGGTTTCTACAGCCGCTGCCTTCTGACCATATGTGTCAACTTCAGATCCAGAGCTCTTTACAGTATTGTACGTAATATTAATGGCTACAATTTACATTGGATTATAAATTTCTATATATAAGGTATGTGCACAAACTCCAAAGCTTTCGATTCTGAAAATATCTGAGTTATAGATAGGGCAGATAATATTATTATATTCTCAATTTTAGAGATGAAAAAACTGAAGTGTAGAAAGTTTAATTGACTCACCCAAGATCACTCAGCCAATCAGTGATGGGACCTGAATTCAAACCAGGTTTTCTTACCTAGAGCCTCTGTTCTTTTCTTAAAACTATAAAGATTTATAGATGTTTAGAATAACAAAGACTTACATACCAGACAAAAGGCTTTATATTCTAAATTTAAGACAGTTTGTCCCAGCCTTGAATTAGTGCAATTATGTTTTTCTTTTATGTGATAATTTATGGAGAATTATTAAAATCATAGTCCCAAAGGATTTATTAAGCACCCATCTGCTGTTGGCTCAGTGCTGGGCACTATTACACATTGAAGTGGACATGGAACTTGTTTTCTGGGCCTTTATAAATTTCCACTTGTATCGACATGAGCATACAAAAGAACACATGAACGCAATGAAAATTCTGCCAGTTTTAAACAGATCTGGGGTAAAAATTTGTTCTCCTTAAACAATCCTAGAGGAAAAAATAATTGTCTCTTCCTGTAATCTCCATTATCTACCAAGTTCCTACCAAAGCAGAATACTCTAAAGGATGGAGGAATGATTAAAGGTGTAATGTGTTCATGGAAATTACTTATTTCTCTTCAGTAATTTTGCATTCACTTATTATTAGTGAAAACTAAGCTTTGCAGCTATTTTACTTCAGGATATGATTAACATAACATCTTATCAGAAAGAACAAAAATATCTCAGCTCAGGCACACTGCTTCGATATGATTGTGTTTTAGGACACTGTGTAATCTTTCCTAGCAGAAGAAACCTGTTCTTTGCACTACAGATATTTCACTATACTTAGTGCAGTCAGAAAGGAAACAGAGGGGAAACTACCATATATGTCAGATAACACCCCTGGAGGTATTATGTGTCACAGAGCAGGAAGGAACCAGAAATTCAACTCTTCCTAGAAATTCTATCCCTCTGATGGTAAGCAGTCAAAAACATCTCAGATCATTTTAAAAAAGGAGTTAAATCAGGCAGTTGGACTGGCTAAAGATGATCACAAACAAATGGTTATATTTATTCTGAAAAAGCAGGTGTGGTTTAAAAGGAAGTAAGTCTAAAAAGGCCAGAGTGGTATTTGCAGGACACTTCTTTTATTCAGTTTGTCACCGTTTCTGTGTGTCTTCTCTTATTGTTAACTACTCTTTGCATAGTCCCCAGACTCTTCTTTTGGAGATCTGAAGTCCTTGTCTGTGGTGTTCTGGGAAACACACAACCTGTTAAACACAATCTTACTCCAGAGTCGCGTTCAAGGATCAAGCACTAAGATCTACTCTAGGGTCTCTCATACCGCGCACACTGCCTACTACCAGACTCCCAATGCAGCTGGAGCACATTTAAATTCCACAATGGGACATTTCTTGGTATAGAGTCCAAGAAATCTCTACTACAGTCAGGAAAGACTTCTTTCCCCTTCCCTGCCAACAAAATTACTAGCAATAAAACAGCCTCAGATTCTTTCTAGAATGTGGGGAAGTGTTAGTGGAAGATTCGAGCTCACCATCTTGATGCCTCTCTGCTCCTTAGCCCTCCACACTGCAAGAGGCTTCAGTAAGCTTTCGTGTGAGACAGGAGAAAGATGGTTGGCTCCTCTGATCTTTGCTGCGCACACCATGCATTGCATCAGTGCTCTCTGTCATTAAGAGGTGAAAATGACTTTACCATGGTCTACTATCCTCATTTCATTTTGGTTCCTGTCTGTTCTAGCACCCACTGTGTGAAATCTTATTCTTAGGAGAGCAGAAAGTGTGTACCTTGTCCCTAGGTTAGTCTGCCTTTCTGTGCCCTGCCTTTCTCCCAACCGTGCTGAACACCATGAAATAGGCCAAAGTGAGGGAATCCAGGAGCCCAGACAGACACCTTCTTTCTAAACCAAAGGCCTGGTTCATAGGTATGTTCTTACGGTTTTAGCTTGGGAATGTGATGGTTCTGTAGGCTGAATTAATGCAATAATGATGACAGACTAAAAGGAGTAAGAATTTACCATGTTACTTAATTTGGACAATGAATTTTAAATTTTAGAAAGTCAATAAGAAAATGAATTTGAAATTTTGAGTATACAATTTTAACTTACTAATATCAAGTAAAACCTCTTGTAAAACAGGTATAACACCCTGGTCTCATTGCTGCTACATATAGCCAGATTTATTGTGATAATTGTAGACTGTTTATAATTTAAAAGATCAAAAATGAAAAAAATATAAAATTATAAAAATACACAGCAAAATCAAGTAGTAATATCAGATAATTACATAAAAATTTTTAATATTACAGTTAAGTAAACTTAAAATAGGAAACCAGGTAATTGAATTTTATAAGCTACATAGTAACTAAAAAAGCATATAACTAGTTTTAGGGATCTTAGATTTGTACTGACCTACTTCAAAGACTCTAGGCTCATTTTTTTTATTTTTCATTTTTATTTTTTTTTAGGCGAGGCAGCCCTTGGTTGACCTCACAGATTGCAAGGACCTTGTCAGCTTACAATCCCTTATTTTTTTATTTTTTACGCCTACAGCATCTGGTCTTCCTAGGTGGTCTACCATCCAAGTACTCACCAGGCCCAAGCCTGCTTATTAGCTTCTGAGATCAGACACGATTTGGCTTGTTCAGGGTGGCATGGCTGTAGACTCTAGGCTCATTTTAGTTGAAGATATCTAGGAGCAGGTTAAATACCCAGCCATCCAGGTAACCCTGTCACCTTCATGTCTGACTCAGCCCTAAGTTATGATGCTGGTCAGAGTGACATGCTAGGTATGCAGAAAGCACTTGAGATTCCTGTGTATGCCAGAATTCAAACCTGAAAGTTGGTAGACGGTACATTACAATATCAATCATATAAGACAAGAGTTGTAAGCAATATATATGATGTCTTTTTAAGATATGTCCTAGCTTCCTTCTGTAGAAATGGGGAAAGGTAGATTTTAGGAATTTAATCATATAGGTAAATTTGTTATTTTAATTGTGTTGATGTTAATATAGTAAACATAAAATATTTCATATGTAAGATGCTTTGAGGATCTTAAATCTCTACATGTATAAAAGTACAATTTTAGTTAATATTGCATAACCGAAGAACAATAATAATTGTAAGAGAGCATCAATTTTATAATGATAAAATCAGATTAATCAAGCTGAAATTCTTTGAGTTCCATGACCAAAGAAACTTATTTGACTCTCAGATTTAAATGTTAGGATAATATGAAAAGTCTTAATGATTCCAAATACCTTTAAACCCATTTAGCTGAAGAAGTGCCAGGGTTTTAAAGAGTTAAAGCAGAATTCAGAAATGTAGTAACATTTTGATCAGAAGTATCCCAACTGAAAACATTCTTGAATATTTTGTTGGTCTAGCCTTCTACAGTCTTCAAAACCAAGCATAGTAGTACTTGAAATTCAGCCAGTATTTGTTGAATAAATGTTTATTTTTTATTGACTTGTTCCAAAGTTTCCTAGAGATATACTGAGAAAAGAGGGGTGCCCTTTTTCCTGCTGTCTATGCTAATGGTTCTATAAAGTGGAATATGTGGGCCCTTGATGGTGATGGTAGTGGGGTACTCAGGACCCTTCAAGGGGAACCACAAGGTTAAAATAATTTTCACTATATTACTAAGACATTTGCATTTTTTGTTATGATTCACTAATAAGTGTACAGTGGAGTTTTCTAGAGACTACATAATATGTGATATCACAGTTTCAATGCAGAAGTAGTTACGAGAAGCCAGGTGTCTTCTGTAATCCAGACATGAAAGAGGTTGCAAAAATGTATAATGATGCCAGTCTTCTTACTAAGTTATTTTTGTTTTGGAAAATATAGGTGTTTTTTTTTTTATTAAAAAAAAGTTATTTGTTAACTTATTGGTTTTACTTTTACTAAATTTACAAGTAAAAATTAAATTTTTTTTTTAGTTTTTCAAATACAGTAATGATACATATAACCCCCAGTAAAAGAAAACTCTTTGAGGTCCTAAATAATTTTTTAAAAAATGTATTTATTTAAATTAGTTTTAAGTATACAGTACATTGGTTAGACATCTATATAGTTCATAAAACGATTCCTCCAATTGCTCCCTCTCTCCCCTGGCCCTCCACCAAGCCATTATAGTAATGCTAACTGCATTCCCTATGCCATGCTCCCCATCGAGGGGTCCTAAATAATTTTTAAGAATTAAATTGATCCTAACACCAGAACGTTTTGAGAAATGCTCATCTATACCAACAAATTATTTTATAGTTTGTTTTCTTTGTTGAAGTAAACTTTATGTACAGTGAAATTCACAGATCTTAAATGTACAACTTGGTGAGTCTTGGCACATGCACATACCCATGGAACTACCAGCCCTGTCAAGATGTAGATTCTTTCCATCACTCCAGAAAGTTTCCTCTAACTGCCATTCCAGTCAATCTCCACCCTCTAGAGAAATCCACTGTTCTGATTTCTGTCACTGTAGGTAAGTCTTGTCTGTTCTCGAACTCTGTTATAAATGGAATCATACAGTATGTATTCTTTTTGAGTCTGGCTTGAATCACTCAACATAATGTTTTTGAGATTCATCCTTATTGTGTATATCAAAGTTTATTACTATTACTATTATATTATTGAATGGTATGTCATTGCTTGAATATGCAACACTTTTGTTTCTCTAGACCCCTGTTGATGGACACTTGGGTTGATTACAGTTTGGAGTTATAATGAATAAAGCTGCTCTAAGCATTCGTATACACAGCTTTTTATGGTCATGTTTTTATTCTCTTGTTACATAGGAGTAGAATTTTTGAGTCCTTCAGAGAGTGTATGTTTAGCTTTAGAAGATGTCATTATACTGTTTTCCAAAGCCATTTCTCAGCAATATGTGAGAATTTTAGTTGCTCCATGTCCTTACTAACATTTGGTGTTTCATGGGTATGACATGGTATAATGTTGTGGTTTTAATTTACAGTTCCTAAATGATTTTGTTTACTATCCATCATTATATTTTTCTTTGTGATGTGTCTGAGAGTTTTGCCCAACATAAATTGGGTTGTATGTCTTTGTGTTATTGATTTGTAGGAATTCTTTATTCTTGATATAATTCTTTATCAAATATATTTTCTTTTATATTGTAGCTTGCCTTTCTATGAACAGACATCTTTAATATCTTCTTTGAACAGAAGTTTTTGGTTTTTTTTTTTACTTTTTAGTTTTTATATGCAATATAGTTAGATCCAATTTTATTTATTTATTTTGAACAAAAGTTTTTAATTTTGGTAATAATGTTCACTTCATCATAGTTCTCTTTTCTGTTAGGACTTTTTTGTATCCTCTCTAAGAAATATTTGCCTACCCTAAACATTTAACCACTTCCTTTGAATCTCTCTGGTATCACCAATGATATGTGTTCATCAAGGTAACTTCATCAACATCTTTTGATAAGAATGACAAAATTTAATTTCTCAAAGTAAACATATAGCCTTTTTTTGGTTGTGCTATGGAAAAAAACTATTTTGTATTATAAATGCATTGTGGGACTGTTTACTCAACCTAGATCCATAATAAATAGAAAACCAGCTGGCATATAGTTTATCTCAGCAACATTTATTGAGGACCGGCTGTGTTCTGACTGCAGGTTCCACAGAGCTCAGAATCTAATGGTAATATGAAATTAAGTAAATCTGCAACAACAGCCTTGCATGTTTTCAATAAATTAGTGGAAGGTGAATAGTAGTGTTGCATTCTCTATGGTTCCTTATCCTAACCAGTAGGAAGACAGGATAGAGAGGAGTGGTGAATTTTCAAAATGGAACTAGATACTTTTCTTGTGACTTTTAAATGAGAATATGTTTATTCATCAGTAGTGGGATTACTAGGCTTCTCCTCTCATTATTTCCTTTTCAATCTTTTTTAAAGAGCAGATTTGTGAACTGTATTCTTGATGAACTATGTTAAGGTTGTTTAAAGTAAGATTATACAGAATTTATGAAGATGAAATAAGACTTATTACTGTAATAATTCTTGTAACATCATTTTAAAATCTAATCTTCAATTTTTAATGTAATTTCATTTTATAGTTCTTTCTAATGCCTTCCTAATTTGTAAGACTATTTCAGTGTGTTTATTAAACATAAGTAATATAATTGAAATTAAAGATGGTTAGGTTCAAATACAGTCCATGTTCATTAGGAATATATTTAAATTGGGAGAATGGATTTGAGGAGGAGAGGAAAAATTCTTCCTGATAGATAGTTAAGAGGTGATGGTGATAAGTATCTAATAACTGCAAATAGATATACACATGTAAGTATAAAATGTACACATACCAATTTCAGTATTACAGTTCTAGATGTATTTGAAGTCTGATTCTTTATGAAATGATTATCTTAGATTTGTTCATTCTTTTGATCTTGAACCAGAGGTTAAAATTAGGTTGTTTTTGATTTTTGAATTATCCAAATGAATATTTTGCTACTTAAAATTATAGTTCCTTCAGAATATTTAATAACATGAACAAATGTTTAATTATGGAGTGCAAGCGAAAAATCTGTGTTAAGAAATATGGTTTTGAAAATGTTTTCTTAAGAATGACTTAGAGACAGAAAATTTGATTGTGTTCTTTATACCTCACTTGCTACATATCCATTTCTCATTTTTTTCACTGTTTTTCTCTCTTTGGCTTATTTTAACTTAAAGAAACATTAGATAAAACCATTTATTTTAAAACATGGAGCACCTGCTACATGCAGGGGAGAATAGAAATAATCCCTAACTTCAGGATGAATTATGCACAGTCTAGTGGGTGGCAGTTGTGTACCAAAATAACAGAGGGAATGATGATAGGGAAAATAAAAAGTTGTGAAATTACTTGCCAACCTCAGTGTTTTAAATCCAAACACTGGAGTTGCTTTTAAAATCTCGTTGATGACAGTATATTTGAGTTTGAGCTCGTTCCTTCCCCTAGGAGGTGCCTGAGTAGAGGAGCCATGCTTAAAGTCTTCCCCAAGGATATATTTGGTGAAATGAAGTACCCTCAAGTTTGTTTTAATACTCTTTAATAATGTCTATGGAATGTTTAAAGCACAATACAATTAAATTTGGGATTTGTTAGTATATTCCCTTTCATCATTTCAATGAAATGAAAAATGTTATTTGGACAGAATTGTTCTAGCACTTTCACCCGATCATATGACATTAAAACAAAGAATACTAACAAAAGACAAGAAAGAAAGGGACTTTACCCAGTGGGAGCTCCTCCCCAGTTGCTTCATTCTGCCTTAACCATAGTCTGTTTAAAGAACCTTTGTTTAAGATTTCCCCACCTCCTAATCAGGGGTTCTGAGGCCAGGGTCCGAAGTTCCAGAAATAACCTCATGCTTTACTGGTGTCTGATCACAAGTGAGACCATTAGCTAAACTGTTCATCCTCCTGTGTAATGCCTACCAGAGAGAAACAGCACAAATCTTGAATCATTTCATTGCTTGTCTCTAGGATAATAGAGGTAATTCTTACCAATTTCTCTGTGCAAACCTTTGTATAGTTATGAATATTGTTTAATAAGCAGCCATTTTTCTGGATCGTTTTTTTTTTTAAACTAACTAGAAAAGTGTTCCTCCAAAAAGTAGTATAATTTCAAATCTTTAACAACTCAAAAAAGTGACCTGTTTTTTCCCTAAAATAATTAGTAATAACATCAATACCCACTTTATGTCAAGAGTTTCTACCTGCCAGGCACTGAGCAGAAAATGCATAGTAAAAAACTATATATTTTATATTTGATCATGCAGTACACACATATAGGAGTGTGTTAGTATTATTGGAACAAAATTTTCATTTGCAATACCTATCCTTACTATACGTATTTTATTTTATTTTTTAATGTACTGGTTATATGAACCATTAAATTGAGTTTACAAACTACAAATGAATAGGTCCAAAAGATTAAAAAAAACACTATGTGCATTGTCACATTGGAACCTCACCATGACCATATAAAATAGTATTGTCATTCTCTAAGTAGAAGTACTGAAGCTTGGAATGACTGGGCTTGTTCAAGTTTACAAAAAGTGGCCATTAGAACCCTGAAACCCAGGAGCTCAGGATCTGAAGTTAAAGGATCCCAGTTCTACCACTCATTACATTTGTTACCATGGACAAGCACAGGGTCTGAAATGGAGTAAACAATAAATATTAGCTATTAGTATTCAAACCTTTTATCTTGGTAGAATTCATTTAAAGTTAGGTAGGTGATATTGTGATGTCACAAGCATTTGTGAAAATGTTGCTTTTAAAAAACAACTTTTCCTGTCCTCCCTGAAGCATATGTATCAATGATCAAGGGTCTTTTTAAAGGAAATAGAAGCTGGAATGAAGCTAAATAAAAATGTAGACTATTTAAAAAAAAGATTCCGGGAAGCCTGGGTAAGAGAAATGTTGGAGAGTGAGTTCCTCTGTCTTTTAAGAAAGGGAACTGGGTGACTTCACAGGCCCCATTGTGACAGGCATAGAGGCCAGAGGGCATAAAAATCTTAAGCCGTAGTCACAAGTGGTCCACAATGAACAGGCAAGGACAAACGCCTTAAAGGTTTCTAGCTGTTTTTATGTAGAGATAGGGTCTTGAGATAAACATATATATTCTGAGCACTTAAAGAATTCGATTGCAGCCTAAATAAAAGATTAATAAAAGGCTGAAGGAACTTTACCTTTGGATGGTAAACATCCAATGCAGCATACATATGACATGTTATTGAATCGTATACTTGAAACCTGTATAATCTTATTAACAAATGAGACCTCAATGAATTTGATAATAAAAAATGTAAAATACACATGTAAAAAAGACATAAATGATTAATATCTATCACATGCAACAAATTCATACAAATTGACGGGAAAAAATCTAGTGATTATAAATGATATAAAAGACAGTTTATAGATGTGTAAACCCAAATGGTCATTAAACATAGGAAAAGATGTTCTAATTCACTAGTAGTGAAAGAAAAACAAAATAGCAATGTGATATCACTTTTTAGTAGTCAGACTGATCGAACTTGCAAAAGAATACTTCTTGACACAGTTGCTGCTAGTAGGGCTGTGGGAAAAAGTGCCGTAATAGATTATTGGTAAAATGTAAAAATGTTAAAAACCTTTCAGAAAGCAATCTGGCAACATCCATGGAAGTGTAAACTAGAGATACTTTTTGACCCAGCATGAGCATGTTCTATTTGTGACTGAGAAAATGTGGAAAGGTATAGAAGAGTACTTTTTTAACATGGGGTACAGTATGCGCAGTGGTGACAGAGATGTGGAAGTGGGTTGGAAAGTGAAAAGAAGAGGCAGGAAGAAAGACTGCGTAAAAAATAAAGCCATACATGATATGCCGCATACATGTGCATGCATACAGATATTGAAAAGATGGATATACTTATATCTATCAAGTTGAATGCCCTTGGTATATTATTTAGTGATTGGACAATATGAACTGTAGAGTAAAATTTTAATTAAAAAATATATACTTGTATATGCCTGTGCAGGGAGAGAAGTATGGGAGGGAGCACTCCAGGCTCTTACACTGGTATGGGAGATGGGAATAGATGACTCTCTAGTTCTTTATCTGTGGAGTGTTTCATTTATTATATAATGTATTATTTTATAATTTGAAAAATGAACCATATCTTTTTCCCCATTTAATTATGTTTACTTTCATGTGGTAAATGCTTGAGATTATTTTTGTTGTACGTTGTCTTGGTTTTGATATGGAATTTGAATTTCTAAAAAATTTAAGAATGAGATTAGAAAACTTTATGACTTAAGAGATTAATGTTTTTCCGGAGTGACTCTTAATAGAATAACGAATTGTTTTTATTTTGTCTGTAGGAGAAATACTGAAAGATAATTGTTTTTTGAAGTTTCACAGATAGATTTTGACCCTAATATGTATAGTCTTTCCAGGTAAATAGATTTGATTTGGCTAGTTATACTACAAATAGAATCAAAAGACCAATATTAGACTTGGAAAAAGTTATCTGCAATGTAGATGGTGAATAAAATATTTGCAATATACAAAGAGCTCTTACAAATTGAGACACTTAAGTCAGTGGGCAAATGATATCACCAATGACTATGAATGTTTAATATGTTTGTACTTTATAAAAATAACAGAATTTTAAAAATTCTTTAAAACTTATATGCAGTTAAAATGAAACCTCTTTTCTGAAAGACTGTAATTGTCCCAAGCACTAGTTTTCTTAGTACAAATAGAGCTGCCAAATAAGGTGACTTGTACAGCCGTGTAGCTGGCCTTGGAGGTTTGCCCAGGTTGTACAGATAGGCTATTGCAGGAACGTCTGCTGTGGCCCTGGTTCCCATCCCACGGTTCTTTTATATCCTCTGTGGAAAAGACCCCCCACCCAAGTATTACGGTATCTAGTAGATTACGTTCATGCTCGTACACAAGACCCAGAAGAGCTCATGTGACTTCATGAAAATTAAGAAGCAAACCTGAAAAGCATGAAACCTCTAGTTGCTAATTTCAGCCGAAGCTTAAGTTGCCTCCCTTTGTTTAATAATCTTTTTCTTCTCTTTTTTTAAAGAGTTTTGAGAGCAAACAGTGTTCTGTGTTTAACCTAGTAAACTACGGAACGGGAAGGCAGTGGGCCCAATATTCAGCAGCTGGATAGAGAGGACCTGCAGTTCACGGGGATTCAAGGCTCTGTCAGGATGAGCCTTTCATATAGTTTCTGCCATCCAAAAACATCTTAAAGATTTGTGGGGATAAGATCTCCTGAACTTGTACAACTTTTTTCAGAATAAAGGGTATTCTGGTGCAGCATTTTTTAGTCACACTTCATAAATTAATTCGGTTCAGTTTGGGGTCTGTCTACAACACTGGGAGGCAGGGAATAATGGTGGGATAACAAGCGGAGCCATTTGTATCACAAAGAAAAACACCCGTGATGGGACTTTTCATTAAAAAAATCCCAGTTACTTTGTTGTTATGTAGATAGCCATAATGTCATCTGTATGGTTGAAAATAGAACCAGGACATATCACTCTCAGTTCCTGGTACAGGGTGTTTTTTCTCTGTGGAGAAAAAAAGGAAGCATAGAATTCAAGATAATGACTCTCAGATAAACTCCAAGGAAAAAGAATAATTTATCTTTGATTTCAGGCTGAAATTTCTGATTGCTGCTCTCTGTTCTTATTTCTGCCTGGAGTAACACCTTCTTTATCCAATATCAGTAGAGATTTTTTCCCCCTAGTGTAAGGTAACATTTTTAAATACAGAAATGTATCTTTTTCAGTACAAATTATTTTTTAATAATTTATTCCCTTTGCTTCTTTTAAATAATACTGTAGAAAATCTAGCATTTTCGTGATGATTAGATTATAGACAGTTTTGTCTCTCAAGGACTGTAGACTCCTATATTTGAGCAATTTTTTACTCTTCCCCTACAATCTTAGAGCAGTTCTAATCTTGTTTTCAGAAGTAATCACAAAAATCCATATATCCAATAGTAGCCACTAGCGCTGTGTTGGTTTGAGCACTTGAAATATGATTAGTGTGACTGAGAAACTGAATTTTTAGTCTTATTTAATTTTAATTATTAAGTTTAATTTGTAAAAATAAACTAGAATAAGATATTTTTCCAATGAACGTAACTTTAGTGTTTTGTTAAGATTAATTTCACTTTGTTGAAAACGTAGCTAAATTGAGATGTGCTCTAAGTGTAAAATACATGCTAGGTTTTGAAGACAGTATGTGAAAAAAATCTGAAGTACCTCATTAATATTTTTATATTGATTACATGTCGACATGCTTATATTTTGGATATTAATATTTGAATTAAATTTATTTTGCCTTTTTTTTTTTAACTTTTTAAAAATATAGCCACTATAAAATTTAAGATTATCTGTGAAGCCCTCGTTGTATGCTTATGGCAGGTTTTTCAGCTTTGGCACCACAGACACTTGGGGCTGCACAATTTTTTGTTACGGAGCCCTGTCTTGTTTTCTGTAGCATGCTTAGCAAGATCCCTGGCCCTTCCTTATCTAGACCAACTTCCCAGCCAGTGCAAGAGCGCCTTTCTGGATGGCGACTGAAAGGGATCCTCCAGTCTCTGTTTGAAACCCTTCCTTAATAAGAATTTTTTTTCTCCCATTTTTGGAATTAATTATAAGGCAGGGTTGTGTGTTAGCTGTCCTGTAACTTCCATCAGTGGTCCAATCCTAATCCCTTGAGTAGCACAGATTAAACCAAATTCTTTACAAAAGAGATAATTTGTACTCAGAGGCCTTATAAATTCCAAAGTTTATTCAACAAATACTTAAACTTTTTCTTTGTGTTAGGCACTGTTCTAAACAATAGGGACACAGCAGTGCATGCAACAAGTTCTCAGGGAGCTTGGGTACCATTTGGGGTGCATCATCAGCAAGTGCTCAGGAGACCCTACGGCAGGTCACACATTGATTAATGCTGTGGAGGAAAATGAGGCAGGCGCAGGCGTGTGGGGAATGCAGCTGCTGGGGGTGGGGAGTGGGGTTACGGGAATGTTATTACCCATACACCCCCCACCCTGTCCTCTATTACCCCAAGACCTCTCTCACGCCCACTGTTCCCCAGACGTATGGTTTCTTTTGTTTCTTCTGACTACACATTTCCTTCAGCTATTGCTTGAGTTGCTTTCTAGACTTTGCCTAACCTCTGATAAGTCCTCCTGAGTCGGGGAGTTAAGGTTCCTTTTTAAAGTGGCCTGTGAATCTGAATCCTAAGCTCTGCTCTAACTGCTGCAGAGCTGCTCGTGGGAATGTTCTGGCTGCTCTTCTCTGAGCAGTCTGAGGTTGCACCTACCTCTTTGGCAGCCTCATCCTGCTATTGACTTAGATTGCAGTCAACAACCCTAGGTCATTTACTGTGTCTCGATTTCTGCATTGTGTACTTGTCCTCTAGGCCATCATTTGTCTTGCTGCTTCTGATCAGTTTATTCCACACAATGTGGTTTGAAGGAGGGTTTGAGTTTGGCTCTGTATGTCACAAGAAAATAGTGTGGGCTTTGCCATGTTTCTTTACCTTCCACAATCCCTTTCACCTCTGCCTTCTGATTGTTTAGAATAAATAATTAATGTTGCAGATAACCTGGCCTCCTCATAACTGAATGATTACCACATTTTCATAAAACATCACAAAGAGTTATGTGCATAAAAATGAGTATTGGATATTCCTGGGTGGGATTCTTGGCTGGCAGTCCTGTGACGATTTCTAAATTGAGAATAAAAATAAAGCTTGGATATCTCCTTTTTCTTGATTCCAAAACATTTCTTGCTTTTCTTGCCCTTCTGCTGTTCTTGCCTTTAATCAGAATAGTAACATATATATTTGATGTAAGCATTTTTTGGGGAGAATTACAGCTCCTCATTCAGTCTTCACAAAGCTTATTCAGGCTCATAACTTCCTAGGTATATGTTACACTTCTGACGGACTTTTTCATACACAGGAGATGAAAAATTTAGTTTATATATATTTCTAAAACCGTATCTAACATGCAAATGTTAGATAATAGTAGAGATTCTATCCCTGGGTTCCATTGTTCATGTCACAGAGATTGATAGTCTTGGATTGGGCAGAATGTGATTTAAATACCATCTGTGGCCACTTAACCAGCAGATTGGTTAGACGACAGATCTGCCAAATGAGCAATGTGTGTTCCTAAAAAAGAAAAAGCAATCAGAAGAATTTTACCATAAATGATTTTAAAATATTACTTATTTAAAATTTAAAACTTATTAACTTCTATAACTCAAATTAATTGATTTAATTTATAGAAGTTCTTTAGGAGATAAATTTTTTGTTTAATATTTTCTTTATTTTAGTTTCGTGGATATATTTCAAATGGTAGCTAGAAAACCAGCATCCCTTGCCATAATCTAAGGTAACAGAAGAAAATGCGTTATTATAACAGTTTTAGAAAATTGACCTGGACACCTCTTACACTTCCTCCTGGTCACGCTGCTTTTGTGGTCTGTGGAAGTGGGTTGGCTTCCTGCAGGCCACACCTGGCCTCAGGACACCTGAGCTCAGATGTGCTGCTCATTCACGCCATAGACCCTCTCTGCCTCTGACAGCTACCCTCCTTCTCGTTACTCCCAAAACCTCTCAGAGGCTTCAAGAATGCCCCTGCTGTTGAGGCTAATCTGTAAGGGGCTTTTCAGTTTATCTAGAGTCACTACATTTTGTTCAGTCTCAGTGTCTTTGGGAAAATCCTAATGTATGTGATGCAGGTCCTAAATTTTACTTTGGCTTTCATAGTTTTTCATTTTCCTATTTAATTTCTTAAAATACCTTAAACTATACTCTGGGATGGCATTTTGTTTATATTATTTAGCAACTAGAGTAAAATAATTTATTAAGTATTAGAACATGACAGGTGTGTCTTGTCCCAAACGACAGGGTCAGACATGCCAGCACATGAAATGACAGCATCCTTCCAAGGTGGTCCAAACAGCTAGACACCAACCTGGCAGACCTGGGAGAATTCATATGAGAATACTGCCAAGAACATAGTGCTGGCTGGTGTGCTGTGAAACTTTTCAGAAGCCAGAACTGCAGTGAACAGGATTACATCCCCAGATTGACCCTGTCGTACCTTGTCTGTGACACACGTTTTTAGGGTATATGCATAATATGCGCTCATATTAATGACAATAACTTTTCTTCCCAATGTCAACGACATTAAAATTGCATCTTTATTTTTTCTTTTTCTTTTATTTTCAGAACAAGCTTGCCCTCCCCTATGTTTTCCAGAAATGACTTCAGTATCTGGAGTATCCTGAGAAAATGTATTGGAATGGTAAATTAACTATTAATTCTGTAATATAATTCTATAATATAACATTAAGCAGATATGTGTTTCATCATATATCCTTTGGAAGGGAATCTTAATGTTGGCAATGTTTATAGAAACTGAGAATCAGAAATTGGGAAAAATCTTATTAGGTTTTCCTGATAGAATTTGAACCACTCTTTATGCAATTTAATATGGCTTTAATGTGACTTCATTGTAAGGAAATAGGAAAATAAAATGCTCTTTTCCTCTTGTCATACCACATTTGTATTTTCCCATAGAATTACCCAGAAATTCTCTCAGAAAGGACTCCCCAAAGTGTAGAATTTAATTTCACTGAGATTTCTGTGCATAGAGCAGGTTTTTGCAGTTTGAATTTGTAACTGTAGATATTAGATATTTAGAATATATCTCCACTGAGTTAGCTGTGCAAGTGGATCTGATTTTTGGGGGAGGGGGAGACAGCAGATGGCAAAATTTATTATATAAATACTTGGATTCCCTTGAAAATAGTCATCCACATCTCCACCCTGATGTCAGTCAGGCTAGAATTCTGAGTAAAGTCATCTTAATTCTTCTAGTATGACCTTTGACCCACTAGAATGATGAAAATTTAAAAACGTGTCAGTCTTGAGCTGCTGAAGAATCTGCCTGGATGCTTGTTACCTTTGTAAATTTTGCAATCTAGTGTGCAACCTGGGGATACTCCAAGAGCTTTACTGCACTGATAAGTGTACGCACTTTCTATATATTTTCACTCTGATGCTTGAAATCCTTTCAACTGGTGATGTGCCCGCTTTGGCATTTTTCTAATATCCCTGTTCTCTGCTTGGGGTAATGCCATCTGAGACTTACCTAAATATAATTTCCAAAGAGCTAATCCCAGAAACATTCATTTTAAATAAATGTTTTCTGATCCTTCTGTATGGAGAGTAATTCAACTAAGCTTTGTAGCTGGATGTGGGATTTATCCTAGTCCTGCCACTTCCTGTCCATGAGACCCTGCTGTCTGTCCCTGAGTAGTGTTTCTTTCTGTGTAAAATTAGGAGAATAATTTGTACCTTACAGGTATATTGAGAGATTAATAAGATAATTTATGTAAAATGTATAGGGTAGTCCCTGGTTTAGCAGAATGCTCAGTATTATTATTAATAGCTAATCATAACAGAATTAGAAGATGTAGGGCTCTCACCCTATTTCTATTAAGATTCATTAGGACAGATTAAATGTATATGTGTTAAATAAGATGTTAATTATACATTTTAGTCTCTTTGGAACTGAAATTTTCAGGACAAAAAATTAATATTTATCTATATTCTACAGAGTCAGTATTCACACTTTTACTAAACATACTGTGGTGATCTAGGATGCAAATTTGTATGTGTGTATGAATTAAAACCAGTTTCGCAAAAGAATACTCATCGTTACAACAAATATTTTCTGTTATGTTAAATTAATGGTGATTTCAACTTTGATTTCACAACCTGCTAATGAATGAAACCCACAGTTACCATAGAATTAGTACCACAGTGGTCTAGGGCTATTTTGTCAACAAAGTTTGTAAGAAAACTTCAGATGTGGTTTAGGTTTAGTCTTTTTGGCCACTGTGGAAAGTACTTGCTTGAATCTGTCTCCTACTATCTCTTATCTCACCGGGCATCAGATTTAGTGGTGGTATCATGAGTTCATTGACACTAGTGACCAACAGTCTGTCTAGGTTATGTCTAAATAAGCATTTTGTCCAAATGAAAACTAACCATTCTTTTAAAAGACAGGAAATAATGTTATGTTGGGTCATACCTGTCGTAATTTGAAAGACACTGTTTCTTTAGAAGGTTGTTTTTACTTTTATTTTTAGATAGAGAACTATTTGTACAAATAAGCACTGTGCTGAGTCATAAATAAAATAAAGCTAATAAAAGCAGAGCTGTTTAGGTTGAGAGGGCACCACAGAATCTATAGAACTGATGAAATAAAATCACAGAGAAGGAGCTGCAAGGGAAATAATACTTTTGGAATGTGTTCTCTGCTCAGGTTTTTAAAGAATCCAACGTTTTAGAAGAGTGTTATGTGTATTGAAAGGAAATCATCTAGTATTTGGAAGTGTTGTTCTATGGGCACTGTCTGTTGTAGGATCCTGTCTCATAGGCAGCGGAAACCATCACAGGGTGTATGTAAGTGCTGGGCAACAGCAGAGATTTAAAGTAGAGTATCTTGAAAGCAAATGCAAATTAGAGTAAGTTTTATTAGTAATTTTTGGTATCAACCCCTCCAATGTCTGCCTCCCTCCCCCCAAAGAAAATAGGTCAAAACTTCAAAAACTAATAGTATCTATAGATTTAATTGCATTTAAATTCAAAGTGAAAGTGTTTTTAACCCTCCCCTCTTCCACCTTCCCCTCACACACACATCCATTGCCCTTTCTATTAGAGTTAGTGGTCCAAACGCTTCACTTCAGGTCCTTTCCATGTGTGTAAATCTTAGTTACAGAAGTGGTGTGTGCCTTTCAGCTAACTCTTCCTTTAGCTTCATATTCCTAGCTTCTTAATTTCGTAAGAAGTCTTAAAAGTAATGGAGGGAATTGAATATTGAACCATAGCTTTTCATGACGTCTCTGTCAGCATGAGGAGCATGCCAGATCAGAGTGGAAAGCGTGCACAGGTGAAAAATCGCACAATTCTACACTGAACTGGGGCCCGGTCCCAACTTTTTTTTACAATTAATGCCTCTGCTTTATGATGATATAGTTTGATGGTGTAATATTGTTATTCAAAATACATGACTTTTAACAACTCATGATGGGTGCTTATCTCCCAGGTATGGTCTAAGTATAGTTTTATCTTCTATCAGGTAGGAAAGTCAGAGTATCTTCTCCAGGCATTTGTCATCCTGGACCTAAGTGCTGTGCAGCACCTTCTCCAGCCAGGTTCACTTCGCCTCCATTCTCTACTTCCACATACATGCACATTTGCTTTTCCTTTTTCTAAAAAGAATACGGAGACTTAGACTTCCAAAACTAATGACAGCCTTCCTTTTTTCTCCCAGTCTGTTTGGAGCAGGATTATCTTACCAGATCTTGGGTTATATTACAAGAAATGAATACTTTACATAACTGGAATTCAACCCTAATCTCTATATTTGAAGCTTTTACCAAACAGATTCCCAGCTCAGAATGAATACTGATACTGATTAGTGGTTTGAAACCTTTGTTTTTTATTTCCTTACTCCTGTTACTTTTGTTGAAAGACTCTAATCTCATAATCCCGTTGACCTGTATTTCCCGTTTTCTTTCTCCACATCAATCCCATCCCTTTGGGCTATCTCAGCAGGTCTCACCCAGAGATTGGGTCTTTGTGACTTTGGAAACCAGGGCCAGCACCAGGGTGAGACAAGCAAGGCACCTAGTCGCAAAATTTGAGTAGGCACGTGTGCCCAGGGCCATGCAGGTGCCAACCCTGTTTTTGCTAAATATCTTAGTGTCATAGAATCTTAGCAGTGAATTATTATAAGAGATGAAGAGGTCTGACATAAATACTGACTTTTTCAAGTGAAAATGTTATATCACTCTTTTAAAGGTTTCCAGTAGAACCAAATACCATAGAAATTTGAATACAAGAGCAAGCTGTTCTTTAAGAGTTGAAAAGTTTATAGTTCCATTTGCTCCTTTAACATATATTTCCATTCCATATTTCCTGTAGAATATTATCCTACCTTAATTTTTTATCTTTGAAGGTCTTCTATGGATTACCCTATTATACTTTTTTATTAAAAATTATTAGGGTAACATTAATCAACAAAATCCCAATAACTTTCAAGTGTACTGTTCAACAGTATGCCATATATATATTGCATTGTGTTCACCACCCAAAGTTATAGCCTGTGACCATAAGACTTCAGTACTAAAACATTTTTTTGCATCAGGTTATTCTTACAAATATTAGTATATGAGTAATCAAATAACAAACATTACAAAATTTATGAAACAATTGAAATGTTATTTGTAATATTGATTTTTTTTCAATTGAGTTTAGATATTTGAGAATGAATATCACCTATTACTAGAATGAGACAGGATTTTCAGTAACAGTTATGTTCTTATTTTTTAATAGCATCAAGGATTGAGAAACCTTGCTGATATTAATAGACAAATACAAGTAGGAGTTCTGTGTTTTTATCTAGCAAAATCATTCAGTTCTTTGACCTTTTCCCAACTATATTCTAAAAATCAGATAATGTATTATCATTTTTTACAAGGATCCATAAGCTGGCAACTCAATGAGAACTTTCTTCATTGTTATTGAAATCAAAAATTTGGAAAACCCTAACTTGTGAAAAGTCTTGTTACCTTTCATTGGAGTTACAGGTATCTTGGTCTCTAGGAAATGAACTGAAAAAACTTTATCAGGGCTCTTAACTCTGGGCTCATTAACTAACTGTTTGCTCTCACTCAGGTATACCTTATGGTGTTAAGAAAATTGGAATATTTTTCACTGAAACACATCTTTGCCGATATGTTTTTTGATGAAATGCTTTTATCTTATGGAGTTTTAAAATTTTTTCCCTCAAAATTTCAGGTGTAGCTCATTCACTCGATGTAGAATGCCTGCCACATAAGCGGAGGGCCAGACTGCACCCAGACATGGCCCAAGCCAACTGACCATCTGGAGTGTGATGGTATTTTTGGATTCAGATAAACATGTTAGCATAAACATGACAGCTTCCCCATTCCCGAATTCTAAATGTAAGATCATAAAGATCTAGATAAGATTTGGAGCTTTGCCAATTTTGGTACATTATGAATACTACTTGAGAGATGGGGGACAGAAGAAGCAAAGGTAGTTAAACAAAATCTAGCATCTCTACCGCCTCGCTCCACAATGACTTGAAATCAGAGTATCCAAATGTGGGAGAAGTGTCTGGAAGACCCTGTTTATATTGTCAAGTCTTTCCTTTAACTGAAATAGTGGAAGTCATGGAGCCCTCATACAGATTAATAATGCCGTGATTAAAAGAGGCTCCACTGATGCCAGTACTGTTTTTCTAAACCTACCTTTGTTTGGCACCCTAAAGATTTTTATATTTAAAAATATAAAAATAAAAATATGATTCAGGATGGTACAAGGTACGTCTTTTTTTCTTTTTTTTAAGTAGCAGAAGGGTGATTGTAAAAGGAGAAAGGAGAAAAGAGGAACAGCATGACATCTCCAATGCAGGTGCATTCTTGCACCCAACAAGTTCTTAGGTAAGGGCACATATGGAGGCTGAGCATCTGGACATTTGTTCCCTTAAAGCATCTCTACCCAGGAATCTGCCAGACGGTTTTTATGTCCCTTGAATGAATACACTGTGAAGACGCCCAGGTTCCTGCCAGTGCTTCAGTTGTCCACATTCCCAGCTAGTGCGTGGCCAGCCTTTGGTTAGATTCTTCCAGCAAGCGGGCTGCCACTGCCTCCCGACTCTGAAAATACTCAGCTACTAGACGGGAAGAAGAAGAAAGGAATATCTTTTTGCTCATAGCTTTTCTTGTCTTTCCTCCCTGTTTTTGCCACTGGTTGCACCAAGGTACCCGTAGCATAGTTTCATTCACACACAAACAAAACACCCTTTTCCTGCTCCATAGTTCTTTTATTTGTGGGTGTGTGTCTTCCACTCATACACCTGTTGTGTTCCCTCTAGGCTGGCAAGAACCTCTGACGCAGGATAAACTAGTTTACAGTAGGCATCCTGTGGAGAGGGAGTGGACTGAGCAACAGAAGATGAGAAAGACCGTTGACCCTCCAAGGCCCTTAGATGTAAGAAGGGCGACTTTACGTCCTTGGAGCTGTGGGAGATAGAGATGCTGTGGAGAAAGGATTCATTGCCTGCTTCATCCTCCAGAAGGCATATCCAAGAACAGAGCCAAGATGGCTGCCGGTGCTCCACCATCAGTGAAGAGCCCGGAAGCCCATTTAGTGCTTGGCTCATGCACTTGGGTGAGGACCCTGTCTGCAGACTGGCTGCAGAGTGGACAAACTTAGCTTAAGCCCTAAGTTGAGTTTCTGTCTCCAACCCAGGTCTTAAATATTCACACATTTGGGCATTATGGTGCTAGACTTTACATATATGAAATATTTCCCATTTCTGTTGAGATCAAATTTGGCCTTGCCTTCAGGTTGTTTATATAGTGTTCAAGTAATGAAGCAGCCTTCTCTTTTTTTTGGTCTTCTCAGTTTATCAGCTGATGAGCAGTTGCAATTAAGAGTTTCTTCAGTTTCATCATTGGTTGCTATTAATTTGCATGGATAAATTTAAACTTTGCTTTTAGCTGGGTCACAAGGTAGAATTGCCTAGCATAAATATTTAATTTTCCACCTGACTAAAGCTCTCAGTGATAAAAGTATTCTAGCTCGTGTTTCTTCCTGAAACTCGACCTTTATAATGTGCATTGTTACTTTTTCCTATTATTGAAATATACGTAATACTAATTAGTTATATACAATATCTAGAGAATGCAATACCAAACTTCATTGTATTGGAAGTAAAAATGATGTGTCTGCATTTTCAAGAGGGAACAAAATATATTTGGTATCAAGTTTTTCATTACATATCCAGGAACCGTAGATTTTAATAATTAAATGTAAGATTATTAAAAATAATCACAGACTAACAGAGCAGTAAAATTGCAAGTCCATTGCTGTATTTTAAAATAGTGTGTAATACTCTTCTGAGAGGTTGAGATTGTTCGTATGGCCGTCTGGATCCTACATTCTGAGCAGGAAAGTGTTTAAATTACTCTAAATTTTAAAATTGAATTTAAAGAACCTATTAGAATTTTTGGAGCTTTTCAGATGTTTAAAAAATAATCTACCCATTAAACTGATAATAAAACCATGTCCTTCATGCCTTTGTCTCCAGATTTCACACTGCACCCTTGACTGCTAAGTCATGTAATATCTAGCCCACTGGTGTTGAGCAGCCAATGGCTAGTAGACACTTCCTATCCCATTCTACTTATGTTTTTCCAGGGAGATATATGTGAAGAAATAGCAATGTAAGAGATGTACAGAGGTGAAATATTAAGTCCCTAGACTATAATTAGGGAAGGGCTAAAATGCTGTGTCAACTCCAGCACATCTCTCATTTCTTCAGTGAGCATTATATAGTCCTTATAATGTTTTTTATGAAAAACAAACAAACCCAGAATCAAACTTATGGGTTAAGTTCCTCATTCAATTAATTCCTGTAAAATAAATCTCACCCTACTATTATGCACAGCAAAGTGAAATGCAGAATAGAAGAAAGGAGCTGTGCCAGAAATAGCAGAGTTTGTTCACACACTACTGAAGGGATAGGCTCATGTCACCACTGCAGCGAAAACTGTGGTCTTGTTGGTTGCATAGGACAGCCAGCCAGCCAGCTAGCCTTGAGAACCTGCCAGTGGGGCCTGCAGCAATCCCTTCTGGCTAGGACTCCAGGAGGAACAGATGTCCTTTCTCTCAATCCCTCACCCTTTAAGGTCAGAACTCAGAAAGCCATGCTGTCATCAAAATAGTTTCTTTATAGCTGAGCTGCCCAGGCGACAGGGTGAAGTAGCCCAACCTTTGAAACTTCTGTCTCTGTGCAATCATGGAGAACTTGGCACTCTTGCATGCATTACTATTAATAATGATGATGATAGTTAACATTTATTGCTCTCTTAACGTATGCCTGGCACTTTATATTCTAAGTGTTTTATGTGAATTAATTAATCTAATCTTCACAAGCCCTATGAGGTACATAATGAAATCCCCACTTTAGGGAGAGGCGAGAGACTTACTCATGACCACACAAACAAAGAGGTAGTGAGGGACCTTTGATCTCAGAGCCCATTTTTTTCTTCTTTTATCAAAAATTGGGGTAAAATTCATATGACAAAATTTACTATCTTACCCATTTTTAAATGTACAGTTCAGTGGCTTGAGTGCTGCCATCAGCACCATCCACACACGCAGTTCTTTTCATCCTGCAAAACTGATACTCTGTACCTGTTAAACATTTAACTCCCCATTTCCCTCACCCCTGGCAACCATCATTCTGCTTTCTGTTCAAAACTCATTCTTTTATCCACAATACTTTACTATCCATAGAACTTAGGACTGGACTAGCCTGCGCATATTTTGTTGCGCTGCTTTTTCCATTATGCCACTTACACTTTTCCTTTTTCTTGTGCATTTTCTGATTAACATGATGTAAATGTGTGTGTTATAAGGTGGTCCTCTTTCTGTGGTGCAAGGCTGTTAGCTTTCTCATTCCTTCCTTGTGCCAGGCTGAAAGTGTTAGGTTTCGAAATAATATGTTTTATCCCTGATTGGAAGATCAGTAGATTTCATTTAAAGAAATTTGGAAAATACAGAAAAGCATAAAGAAGATAATTAAGATTGCCTATACTGCCAACTCCTAGAAATGACAGCTGTTAATGTCTTGGTGCATGACCTTCTAATATTCATTTATATCTATAAAACATATGTTATAAAATTATAATATTTTTGAACATGTTGCTTTATAACCTTTTTTCACATTTTGTCGTGTGAACTATTGTGAATCATTAAACAAGAAGGTTTTGTCTTCAAGGAGCTTATATTGCAGTGAAGGAGGTAGGAAGATGCAGTGCATTATAATAAATGCCCAAATCAGAATAGACTCTGTGGGCAGTGGGAATACACAGGGGTATGTGGGGCAGGGGGCACCAGCCATGTTCTCTTCTCTCCAGAGGTGATGAGGATGCAGGTGGATAATGCAGGTATATCCCTCCCTTCAGGAATTGTATTACTGTATAGTTAGAAAGTTAACTTGGTTAGTACCCATGGCATAACAGCAGGTCATATAATCTAATATATGATCAAATGCTAGGTTATGAGCTATAGATTCTGGTATTCCAGGATTTGGAAGAGGTAAGAACCAGTGAGTGCTGTAATAGTTGAGAGACTCGAACTGGACCTTGAAGTGTGGGTGGGATATGTAAGAGTTAATGGAAGAGAGCAAGGCATTCCAGGTCAGGATTGGCTATAGCTTTGAATCCAGTGCCTAAAACAGTACCTGGTACCTACTAGGTGCTCAGTCAAATTTTTTTAAAAAAGATATTTTGAAACAATTTTATTTCTATATGCATATTCCATGCTGCAAGGTTGCTTTAGAATAGATGAGGCTGGTTGGTTGGTTGTTTGCTTTGAGGTATAATTGACAAAGTCATAAGATATTTAAAGTATACATCAAGATGATTGGATATATGTATACATTGTGAAAGGATTCCCCCCATCCCATCAAGTTAATTAACACATTCACATTCATCACCTCACATATTTACCTTTTTTTTTTGGTAACATTTCAGTTCTAAAATTTTGTTTATACAATACAGTATTAACTGTAATCACCATGTGATACATTAGATCTTCAGACCTTTCTCATCTTATAACTGAAAATTTGTACCCTTTTATCAACTTCTTGCTATTTACCCCCAGCTCCTGGCAACAACCTTTCTACTCTATCTCTATGAGACTGCTTTCTGTAGGTTCCACATATAAGTGATAACATACAGTATTTGTCTTTCTCTCTCTGGCTTATTTCACACTGTAATGCCCTCCATGTTTATCCATGTTGTCGCAAAAGGCAGGATTTTTTTTAAGACCAAATAATATTCCATTGTATGTGTATTTGTGTGCATATGTATATATACACTTTCTTGATTCATTCATTCATTGATGGACATTTAAGTTGTTTCCCTACCTTGGCTATTGTGAATAACGCTGCAGCAAACATGGGAGTACAGATACTCCTCTGAAGTAATGGCTTCATTGCCTTTTGATATATACCCAAAAGTAAGATTGCTGGATCATATGGTAGTTCTATTTTTAATTTTTTGAGGACCCTTCTTACTGTACCAGTTGACATTTCTACCAGTAGTGCACAGGGATCCCCTTTCTCCACATCCTTGCCAGCATTTATCTCATTTTGTGTTTGTTTTTATATAATAACTATCTTAACAGGGGTGAGCTGGTATCTCATTGTGGTTTTGATTTGCATTTCCCTGATAATTAGTGATGTTGAACATCTTTTTATGCCTTTCTCTATGTCTTTGGAAAAAATGTTCCTCTGCCCATTTTTTAATTGGGTTGCTTTTCTGTCATGTGTTCTTTATGGATTTTGAATATTACCCTCTTATCAGATACATGATTTACAAATATACTCTCCCATTCAGTAGGTTGCCTTTTCATTTTTTTGATGATTTCTTCTGTTGTGCACATGCTTTTTTGTTGTTTTAGTCCCACTAGTGTATTTTTTATTTTCTTGCCTTCATTTTTGGTCTCAAATCTAAAAAATCATCAGCAAGACTGATGTTAAGAAACTAACCCCCTATGTTTTCTTCTAGGCATTTTATGTTTTCAATTCTTATGGTAAAGTCTTAAAGTCCATTTTGAGCTCATTTTTGTGTATGGTATAACATAGAGATACAGTTTTATTCTTTTTCATGTGGCTGTCCAGTTTTTTAAACATCATTTATTGAAGAGACTATCCTTTCCCCATTGTATAGTCTTGGCTCTGTTGTCTAAAACTAACTGACCGTATATCTATGGGTTTATTTCTGTGTTCTCTAGTCTATTCCATTCATCTGTGTCTGGTTTAATGCCAATACCATAATGTTATGATTACTATAGCTTTGTAATATAGTTGAAATTGGCAAATGTGTTTAGCTTTGTTTTTTTCCCCAAGATTGATTTGGCTATTCAGGGTCATTTGTGATTCCATACCAATTTTAGGGATGTTTTTTATATTTTTGTGAAAAATGACATTGAGATTTTGATAGAGACTGTGTTGAACCTATAAATCACTTTGGGTAGTATGGACATTTTAACAATACTAATTTTTCTAATCCAGATATCTTTCATATAGTTGTATCTTCTGCAGTTTCTTACATTAATGTCCTGTTGTTTCCACTGTTTAGATCTTTCACTTCCTTGGGTAAATTTATTCAAAAGGTTGGGTTTTTTTGATGCTATTATAAATAGGATTATTTTATTTTATTTCTCTTTCTGATAGTTTGTTATTAGTGTATGGAAATGCAATAGATTTTTGCATATTGATTTTGTTTCTTACAACTTTACCAAATTATTAATTCTAACAGCTTTTTGACTGAGTCTTTAGGGTTTTCCATATATATCATGTCATCAGCAAAAAGTGACAGCTTTACTTCTTCCTTTCCAGTTTGGATGCTTTTTATTTCCTTTTCTTGCCTAATTACTCTGACTAAAATTTCCAGTTGTATGTTGAATAAAAGTGGCAAGAGTGGGTACCCTTGTCTTATTTCTGATAGTAGAGGAAGATTTCAGGTTTTCACCATTGAGTACATTAGCTGTAGCTTGTCATATATACCTTTTATTATGTTGAGGTTCATTCCCTCCATATCCAGTTTCTTGAAAGTTTTTATCATGAAAAGATGTTGAATTTTGTCAAATGATTTTTGGCATCCATTGAGATGATCATATTATTTTTATCCATTTGTTAATGTGATATTATATTGATTGATTTTTGAGTGTTGAACCATCCTTGCATCCCTGGAATAAATTTCACTTTGGCGCATGATCCTTTTAATGTACTGTTGAATTCAGTTTGCTAATATTTTGTTGAGTTTTGAACCTTTGTTCATCAGGAATATTGGCCTATAATTTTCTTGTGTTATTATCTGATTTTGGTATCAGGGTAATGCTGGCTTCATAAATGAGTTTAGAAATGTTCCCTCCTCTTCTGTTTTTTGGGAGAGTTTTAGAAAGATGGGTATTAATTCTTCTTTAAATGTCTGGCAGAATCACCAGTGAAGCCATCTGGTCCTAGACTTTTTTTTTTGGGGGGGGGGAGGTTCTTGATTACTCCTTCAGTCTTTTTCATAGTAATTGATCTGTTCAGATGTTGTACTTCTTCACGATGTAGTCTTGGTAGGTTGTATGTTTTGACGTATTTATCCATTTCCTTTATGACTGTGTTATCCCATTTGATGGCATATAATTGTTCATAGTAGTCTCTTACAATCCTTTACGTTTGAGTGCTATTATTTGTAAAATCTCCTCTTTTATTTATAATGTCATTTATAATTTGTTTGAGTCCTCTTTTTTTTGGTGAATCTCCCTAAAGGTTATCTTCTTTATCTTTTTAAAAAACCCAGCTTGCAGTGTCATTGATCTTTTCTACTGTCTTTTTAGTCTCTATTTCCATTCTGATCTTTATTTCCTTCCTTTTACTAATTAGATTTAGTTCATTCTTTTTCTAGTTCCTTGAGATGTTAAATTACACTGTTTGATGTCTTTCTTTGTTTTTTTTTTTTTTTAATTTTTTTTTTTTTTAGTTGAAGCAACCCTTGGTTGACCTCATAGATTGCAAGAACATTGTCAGCTTACAATCCCTTATTTATTTTATTTTTTACACCTATAGCACCTGGTCTTCCTAGGTGGTCTCCCATCTAAATACTAACCAGGCCCAACCCTGCTTAGCTTCCGAGATCAGATGGGATCGGGCTTGTTCAGGGTGGCATGGTCATCGACTTTTCTTGGTTCTTAATGTAGGTATTTATTGCTAAGAACTTCCCTCTAAGAACTGCCTTTACTGTATCTTCCTAAAATTTTTGGTATGTTGTATTTCCATTTTGATTTGTCTCAAGGTATTTTTTGATTTCTCTTTTGATTCTTCTTTGACTCATTGATTGTTCAGTTTTGTGAATTTCCTCAGTCTTTCTCTTGTAATTTAATTCTGATTTCATACCATTATGGTCAGAAAAGATGCTTGATATGATTTCAGTCTTCTTAAATTTATAAAAACTTGTGTGGCCTAATCTGTGATCTATTCTGGAGAATGTTCCATTTGAGAAGAATGTGTGTATTCTGCTGCTTTTGGGTAGGATGCTCTTTACATATCTGTTAGAACTATCTGTTATATTGTGTCATTTAAGTCCCGTGTTTACTGATTTTTGTTTGGATGATCTATTCATTGTTGAAAATCGGGTATTGAAGTTCTCTACTATTATCGTATTGGTATTTCTCTCTTCAGATCTATTAATATTTGTTTTATATACTTAAATGCTCCTATGTTGGGTGCATAAATATTTATAATCTTTATGTCTTCATGATGAATTGACCACTTTATCATTATATAATTACCTTCTTTGTGTCTTGTTATATTTTTAAGCTTAAAGTCTGTTTCATCTGATATAAGTATAGCTACTTCTACTTGCTTTTGGTTTCCATTTACATGGAATACTTTTCCCACTTCTTCACTTTCAGGCTTTGTTGGTCTTTAAGCTGAAGTGAGTCTCTTATGGACAACATATAGTTAGGTTCTGAGTTTTGTTTGTTTGTTTTAATCCATTCAGCCACTTTATGTCTTTTGATCGGAGAATTTAGTCCATTAATATTACTGATAAGTATGGACTTACTATTGACATTTACAAAATTCTTTTCTGTTGTTTTTAATTCCTTGGTTCCTTTGTTCCCGTCTTGCTTTCTGGTTTATGATTTTTTGTAGTGGTGTACTTTTATTTCATTATCTTTTTTGTATCTACTATGGGTCTTTAACTTCTGCTTGTGCTTTATGAGGCTTATGTAAAACATCTTATATTTATAACAGTCTATTTTAAGATGATAACAACTTTGAATGCATACAAAAGCTCTACATTTTTACACTCCCTCATTTGATGTCACAATTTACATCTCGTTACATGTGTATCCATTAACAAAATATTGTTGTTATAGTTATTTTAATACTTTTGTCTTTTATCTTTATACTAGGATTATAAATTATTTAGCCATCACCATTATAATATGTCTTCAGTTAAATATTTGTGTGAAGAAAGAGCGAACATGACAAAATGAACAGATAGGAAGTAGTGCCTCTGCATTGATGTAAAAGATCTGGCTCTCTTGCAGCAACAATGGGTGTATAAATTGGTAAAGCCTTTCTGGAAGACATTTAACTTGGTAGTAGCTTTAAAAAAATATAAATGAGTAGGCCTTTAACTCAGTAATTCCACTTAGAAAATCTGCTTTTAAGCCATACTCTGAAAGATATATGATTAAATAGCCATATTCTGAAAGATATTTGATTAAATAGTTCATGGGATGTCTATACATAGACTTTTTATAAAAAATTAACACATATAGCATTTACTAGTGTGTCCAGAACTGGTCTATGTGTTTTACAAATTTTGTCCTTATAATGATGCTTTGTGGTAGATACAGTTACATAAGTGCCATATTATTGATGAGGAAACTGGTACAGAGTTTAACTTGGTCTTAGTCACATAGTTCATAAATGAGAAATCCAGCAGTGGAACTCATGTTCTGTGGTCTTACTGTTAATGCGCTCCAGTTGTAGTTTTTTGAAGGTTGCATTATCTTTAATGGTGTAGATTGGTAAGACTGTAGATGTTTAGGGGAAAAACATCAGAGCTAAGACAAGTGGCATTCAGTATGGATGGCACCTTGCAATGCCTGACCGTTTGACTTTGTTTACCAGACCATTTGACTTTAGTCAGCAGGCTTCAAGAAAGACCTGATTCTCAAAGGAAAGGCAAATAATGGTAAGTGGAAGGCTGAGAAGATCATAAGACTATTCTAGAGAATACCAAGATAAGTTTTTTATCTAATGAATTTTTTAATGGTACTTTTGCTTGCTGATGGCATATGGTAAAAAACAAAGTTGAAAGGTTGTAATTCAGTTCAGAGACCCCTGCCCAATAATTAAATTATTTTTGGAAGTCTGCTGTGATTGTATCATTCTGGAGGACAGAATTTAAAATGTATTCTGTAAAATATACTAGTCTTCTAGTGTAGTAGTCCACACTTTATGGTAGATTGGTATTCAGAAAAATCTCAGTGTTGTCAGTTAAAAAGAGTCCAAATTTTTTCTTGGAAAATTATTCACAAAAATGGTATATGTGGTTGATCCTTAGCCTACTATGAAGATTTTTGGGTTTTTTTTTTTTTTTTTTTTGTGCCTCATCACCTTTGTTCACCCATTTACAAAGTCTAAAGCAGACTTATTAATAGTCATCATCTTGTGCTCACCACTGGATTGTCAGTTTCTTGAAGCCAAAGAGAATGTCTGGGTAATCTTTATATTTCCTTCAAGGCCTAGAAGAATATACTCCATACTGTTAGGTGCTCTGGAAAGATTTGTGAAACTGAACTGATATTAATTAAATTTCATGGGTTGCTATTTTTATGTTACTTCCTTTCCAGGATCATGTTATGTAAAGATAGTAGCTGATAAGTTTGCTGTGTATCTAGGTCATAACTGTTTCCATTTTGTTAAATAGGAACTATCCAAGATTACGATGCCAGTCATATTTAATGAGCCTTTGAGCTTCCTACAGCGACTCACTGAATATATGGAGCATACATACCTCATCCACAAAGCCAGTTCATTTTCTGATCCTGTGGAAAGGATGCAGGTATGTGTCAAGCAAGCACTGATAAAGGTTTAAGTCTTAGAGATGTCTCTGCCACTCCCTCCCTGCCAATCCCATACCCCAAACACACTGACCCAGAGTTAGTGTTAAGTCCAACATGAGGATGGGCAATGTTACTAAAACATAGTTAGCATGTTTGGAGTGTCCTCTGTGTTCCTTCGCACCTGCCATCCTCTAGTCAGAGTATCACCGTAGCGGAGGGACGAATGAGAATTGCAAGAGAAGCAGAGGTGGTTCATAACCAAAGCCGAATGTTGGGAGCTTTTTCTGAGTCTTCATTTTACAAAGCAGCATTGTGTAGGGAAAAAATTTAACCTTCTTTCAGACTTTCCTAGTGTTTCAAGAAGGAATGAATGCACACATAATAAATATGTACATTTATGCTTATGTAAGTATGTAAACATACACTGATATAAGTTAAAACAAAAGATAACAAGGAATGATATGTTTTTATTTTCTTTTGAAGAGAAGATATTTATGTAATATATATGAGTGGATTAGATAGAGGCAGAGTTTAGCAGGTACATTATTCTGCTTCAGACAAAGCAAGAGCATTCTAAATGGAACTTTTGTGTTCTTTCATTTAAATCAGGTTTTCCCAACTTCATTAGGCTTCACATCAATTTTAGTTCTGTTTTTTCTCGTCTATCCTAAAAATGTACTTTTTAGAAATTTTAAAGGAATGAAAAGAAATTTCAGACTTAGAGAATTTGTAGCACTTCTAGGGTGTTATAAAAACCACAGTTGGGGATGAAAGAATCTATAAGGAAGAGAATCAGTAATTTTCATTCTGAATATCTATGTTTGCATATTAAGTTGCTAAAACCATATTAAAAATCCTAAGTAATTAAACTCCTCAAAGTAATTTTGTAAATTACTATCTTCAGCAAAATTTCAGTTCCTAAAAGAATGAGGAGCAAGCTGGGCTATTTTTAACTTCTTCTAATGCTCCCTCCCACAGTGTGTAGCTGCATTTGCTGTATCTGCTGTTGCTTCACAGTGGGAACGCACTGGGAAGCCTTTTAACCCGCTTCTGGGAGAGACTTATGAATTAGTTCGGTAAGATCTTTCACTCTATTCCAGAGGATATGTATAGCTTTTCAAATGAAAGAGAAAAATATTTTGAGCACCATCAAGAATAATTTTGTATAACTAGAGCAAGTTCACCACTTTGATGTTTGTCACTATGCTACTTATTTTTTTAGAGACAATGTCAAAAATATTGAAACATGTAAAACATACCTTGATAAAAAGTAATTAGGAGGATTTCAGTATTTTTGATCACATGGGATTAATTATTGTTCTTCTGGTATAGACCATAAGGCATGATTGGATTTTTTTAATAACCATATAAAATATATTAGTATAAATTTGTACTGTTGGCATTATGGCAATGAATGCAGCCACATCTGCAGTTCTGTTTGCCTGCTGTAGCCTGTTTCTTGTTTACACATAATTGGGGAATTCATTTGGCTTTAGTTTTTTTTTCATTTTCCTCTCCTCTGTGCAAGATTTGATCTCATTTATTCCCTAGATGTTTGAAAGTGGACACACTGAACTCCTTCATCTTAATATCAATGGAACAAGTTTTAAATTTTCATGGCTGAAATGATCAGTTTTCACAACTCATATTCACATGGGTGTTTTTTATTTTAATATGTTCAAGTAGCTAGAAATATAGCAACATTGGATTTAGTAGTTTGAGTTGCATTTGTACAATTTCTCATATATTAAGTTCTTTCATGAGGATGATGAAGAATTATTTACTTTGTTGAACTTGTTTAATGCTTTCATTGCTTTTGACTAAAATGACAACATGTACACATTCCATAAGAATTAATTACAGTGTTACTTTTTTTTTTTTTTTTTTTTTAAAGAGATGACCTTGGTTTCAGACTCATCTCTGAGCAGGTCAGCCATCACCCACCCATTAGTGCATTTCATGCTGAAGGATTAAATAATGATTTCATCTTTCATGGCTCAATCTATCCTAAACTGAAGTTCTGGGGGAAGAGTGTAGAAGCAGAACCCAAAGGAACCATTACCTTGGAGCTTCTTGAGTAAGTAGGAATCAAGCTGTTTGTATATACATTTGCACATGGACCTGATCTTGTTGTGGAGATAAGAAACAGATTTTATGAAGTGTCAGTTATTTACCTCTATGTAGAAGAACTTGAGAAACATGGCAGTAACCATCGTTAATCAATACAGGTAGATTTTAAAAGTTTAAAATCTTGATGTTTGTCATGTTTGGATCTGTTTTAAGACAGAATGGAGTTAATTGCTCCATGGCAGTTCTAACGAAACAAGTTTCCTCTATGTCATGGTAATGTTTTGTTGAACCATCTTTCAAAATGAATTCACTTTGAGAAATATTAAAATAACAATTGTGTGGCACGTCTTAGACATTAAGGCAGTTGGAAGTTCTTTTCCATTAAAAAAAAAAAAGTTAGCCTTAAATTCGAAGGCAGCTTCAATTCTAATTAAGATAGTCAATATGCCCATTCTCGCCAGTCTTCCTTAGTGAGTACATGGATAGAAGACATAAAACAACTGTCTGAAGACTCTGAAAAGTAAATAATAGCCAGTCAGTTGGGGAGAGAAATAAAAACCTGAAAACCAATATGCAGTGAGTTTCTTGGTCCCTAATATCTCCTGGCTTAGAGTCAGAGCAGCCCACATCTCAAAACTGGGCAGTGGAGGAAGACATAAAAAGTTCCAGGAGGAACCCTCTCTTTCCGATTAGAGGACCTGGAAAGATACCCTTGTGGAATATAAAGAATTGGGGAAATCCTTTTTATTTTCTGTTCCTTGCCTTGCCCCAAAACAAAGTCTAGGGCCCATGAGTATATGCCTGTAGTGGTAGTGGCAGCAGAAGCCACACAAGTACCTAAAACGCAGAAAAAGTCTTTCTTCTTGTCCAGAGGAGCAGTATTAAGGGGCCCCTGTGGTCCAAAGAATGAGAGGAGAATCCCTGTTTTTCTCTCACTTCTTTGCCCCAGAGGAAGACCCAGTTGTGGAAAGTACAAGATAGAGCAGTGAAGCTAAAACTCTAGATTGCCAGCCAAACCGCTATGATACCTGAGAGTGTGGAGAAAATCACAGAGGTAGAAGCTCAAGAAAATAATCTTATAAAGCTGTGTATGCTCATACATTAAAACGGCCTGAAATTGCACACTAAAGGCCTTGCGATCTGAACTACTGTGTGGACCAGTGCCCAGATCCCCAAATGGCTGTAGGGGGGTGGATCTGAATAGCACTGAAAAGGCTTTGAAAATTAAACTCACCCTAGAATCAGAAGCCACAGAGAGTGGGTCAGGACTTATGGCTTGAAACTATAATAATTGCCTACTAAAACAAAACAATGATCAATATTCTCCAGAAGTTTTTAAGAGGACCCAGAGTCTTATAATATTCAAATGTTCAGAGTATAATCCAAAATAACCTGTCATTACAAGGAAACAGGCAAATCTTAACCCACAGTGGAAAAAATAATCAATAGACTCTAACCCCAAGATGACTCAGATACTGAAATTTGCATCAAGGACTTTAAAGCAGCTATTATAACTATGTTTTATAAAATAAAGATAAACACTCTTAAAATGAATGGAGAGATAGTCTAGTGAAGAAACAAGTATTTCAGGAAATTTTAGTACTGAAAAATACAATAACAAATACAATAACTAGGATAGGCTCAATAGCAGAATGAAAATGATAAAATACAGGATCTGTATGCTGAAAACTACAAATTACTGATGAAAGTAATCAAGGAATATCTGAGTAATAGAGAGACATACTATATCTCTATATTTGGAACCCTCAATATAGTTAAGATGTCAGTTCTACCATAATTGATTTATAAGCAGTCTATATTAACACAATCAAAATAATAGATATAGAGAAGTTGATTCTAAAATTCATATGGAAAGCAAATGAAATAGAATAGCCAAAACAACTTTAAAAATAAGCACAGAATTGACAGACTCCTGCTTCTCAATTTTAAAACTTAACTCTAAAGCTGTTGTAATCAAGACACTATAGTATTGGCAAAAGGATAGACACATCCATCAGTGGAACAAAGGAGAGAGTTTAGAAAGGTACGAAAGCAGTTCAGTGAAGGATAGTCCTTCCCACAAATGGTGTGGGAACAATTGGGCATACATATGTTAAAAAATGAACCTCAAATAATATCTCACACCTCATAGAAACAATTCAAAATAGATCATGGGCTAAAATAAAATGTATAGATTATAAATCTTTTAAAAGAAAACATAGGAAAATCTTTATGACCTTTGGGTAAAAATAGAATACCAAAACACAACCCAGAGGAAGACAAAATTCATAAATTAGGTTTTGTCAAAATGAAAAACTTCTGCTTTGTGGAAGGCACTGTTCAGAGAATGAAAAGAGAAGCTACAGATGGGTAAAAATTATTTGCAAATCATGTATCCAATGAAGGACTTTTAAACAGAATATATAAAGAACTCTCAAAACTCAATAAAAAACAACAGAATAAGAAATTGAGCAAAAGATGTAAACAGATGATTTACCAAAAGAGATATATAGATGACACTTCAGTGCGCAAAAAGATGCTCAACAGCATTCATCATTAGAGAAATACAAAAAATTACAATGAGCTATCACTACATATCTATTAGAATGGCTAAAATCAAAATAATTTTTAAAAATGACAATACCAACTGTTGGCAGAGCAGCTAGAAATCTCATATATTGTTGGTGGGAATATAAAACGGTAGAGCCACTCTAGAGTATAGTCGACAATTTCTTATAAGGTTTACCATATGTTTACCATATAACAGCAATTCCATTCCTAGATATCTACTCTAGAGAAATGAAAGCTTATGTTCTCATAAAAACCTGTACACAAATGTTTGTAGTACTATTATTCATAGTTACCAAAACCTGAAAGCATCCCAGATGTCCTTCAATGAGTGGATGGTTAAATGGCGGTACATCTGTTCAGTGGAATACTACTAAGAAATTGAAACGAACATACACAGAATTTAAAATGCATTATACAAATTGAAGAAGCTAATATCAAAAAGTTACATGTATATCATCTCACGTGACATCTTTGAAAAGGCAAAACTATTACAATGGAGAACAGATCAGTCGTTTTAGGGAGTAGGGATGAAATGGGGGTTAGATGGGAGGGGCAGCATGAGTGAATTTTTTGGAGGGTGATAGAATTGTTCTATATTCTGATCATGGTGGTGGTTATACAAATCTATACCTGTGTTAAACTCGTAGGATTGTACACCGACAAAAGTGAATTTTATTGTATGTAAATTAAAAATTAAAACCATGTATCTAAAAGATAAATATATGAAGATATAAAAGTTTTTTTGAAAAACAAAGGAAATGTAAAATTGGAGCCTATTCACATACTTGACCCTTTGGTAAGCTGGAAGGTACTTCCTTTGGAAAGTGCTTAAATGATAGACCTTCAGTTTTATTTTCTACCTTTAATTTTATTTTTCTTTATGTTTTTAACAAACTTTTGAATGCTTCAGATGATTGTATACATAGTTTATTTGGCATTTGGTGGAAGTGTAGAGTTTTTTCCTTAAGCCTTTACATCCTTTTGAGAAACAATAAGGGGTTAGAATGATACCTGTTTTGCTGTGAGTTAACACCAATAGAGCTGAGTTATCTCTAGCACTCTAATTTGTTATCCTGAGTATTGGCATGTGAGACAAATGCACTTTTTAAGCAAAGTAATACTTCTCACTTATTTTTCTGGGTTTTGATTTTATTTTTTGATTTTTAGACACAATGAAGCATATACATGGACAAATCCTACCTGCTGTGTACATAATATCATTGTGGGTAAACTCTGGATTGAGCAGTATGGCAATGTGGAAATCACAAACCACAAGTAAGACACTTTAGGGTATTTACTTATCTCTTCAGTTGTCATCATACGGTATCAATGGACTTCAATTTTTGAAAAAAATTATAGAAGAGCCTGATGATAAATTAAGCATAGGCAATATAAATGTTAAATAAATAGAAGCCATCCATTTAATGAACAGAGTTAGTTGAAGTTTCTGAATAGGGAAGACTGCGTGAACGCTAAGCTTCTCCAGCCTCTGTGACTCAATTCCAACCTCAACTCGTTTTGCTTATATTGTATAGTTTGTATTGTTCACATAGGGGGAGTTAGGGTGGAAGAACATAAAAGTTATGAAGAGTTGGGTTCAAATTCTACTTTATGACCTTAGACGAGTGTCTTAGTCAGATTGGTCTGCTATAACAGAATACCGCAGGCCAGATTAAACAGCAGAAATTATTTCTCACAGTTCTGGAGGCTGGGAAGCCCCAGATCATTGGGCCCGCAGATTTGATGTCCAACAAGGCCTTCTTCCTGGTTGCAGACCACCACCTTCTTCTTGTATCATGTGACAGAGAAAGAAAGATCATCTCTTTGTGTCTCTGCTTTTAAGGGCTCTAATTCTGTTCGTGATGGCTCCACTGTCATGACCTAATAATAACATCTGAACGCCATCACATTGGGGATTATGACTTCAACGTCTAAATTTGTGGATGGGGGGACAAACATTCATTTTATAGCAACAAGTCATTTATTTTGTATGAACCTTGCCTACTTTTTTCTCTATGGTGGACCCAGTACTAAATAAGGATTAATATGATAACCTCTGTGTAGAGTCTGGCATATGCTAGAAAATGTGTAAACAGCAACTGTTGCTAAAAGGTTATGTCGTTCCTTACTTCTTCTTCCATGTCCAATAGTAATCTGAGCTTCATATCTCCTTCGCAGGACTGGAGACAAATGTGTGTTGAATTTTAAGCCATGTGGCCTTTTTGGTAAGGAATTACACAAAGTTGAAGGCTACATTCAAGATAAAAGGTAAAATGTCCATTTTAAATGTTGAATAGTTTATGTGTCATTCACTAAATAAAATGTCAATATTAAAAAATCTGCCATAATCTAGGAAACAAGCGTTTTAATACGTTGAAAAATCTTTCTTCTGCAAGGAAAAGGAAATCTCTATTTCTTTAAAGAATTTGATTCATAAGCATCTTTATAACAATACTCAGTTATAGCAAAACACTGGTTTAATTGTTGGCTAAACATCAGTTTCTCTTGACAGCAAAAAGAAGCTCTGTGCTCTCTATGGAAAGTGGACTGAATGTTTATACAGTGTTGACCCTGCCACTTTTGATGCTTACAAAAAAAATGATAAGAAAAATACTGAAGAGAAGAAGAACAGCAAACAGGTGAACATTCTGTAAGGTGATATCGAAGGAATCATTAGATTTTTAAATTTGCACTAACTTTTTGGAGGTGGCCTATTAATTGGGTTACAGTTTGACCTTTTTGTTTGTTTGTTTCTTTTTGCTAATGCCTATAATTTTTCTCCTAAATCTTTTTTTTCAATTGTGGTATAATTGACATATTTTTGGTTCTTTTTAAGGAACAGATAATCCACCTTGGTAGTGAGTATTTGACATAATTTATATAGAGTACAGATGTGTTTATGGAGCTTTGAATTCATGTAGCGTTGGAAAGTTGGAGTTTTCTTCCTTTCTGTTTATGTGCATAAGAAGTTATCAGGTGAATATTTAAAATTTCCTCCCAAATTATCTCCTATTTTTCATGCTTATTAGCATTTTTCTTACACTCCTCCTTATCTCTAAATCACTGAAGTTAAGACACATAGCTAAGGGAGTCATTCCTAGACTGCAGTGCAGCTTTAAACTTTCTTCCTTATGGAACAGTTAATATCCAGATAGTACTTCCCGCATGTGAGGCACATAGCTTCTTGCTCCAGGGCCCCAGTGAAGCTCTCACATTCGGCAGATTCCTGTCCCTTTCCTCCATGCAGGAGAGCTGAGAGCTAAAGAAAGATTGCACCTGTTTGGACAGAATATTTGAGGACTTTTCACTTTCCAGTGACTGGTGTCATGGTTCAGAGCACAAGCTCCAGGTTAGAATCCTGTTTCCACCATTTATGAGTGGTGCAACCTTAACACAGATTTGGCACCTCCTCTCTGCCCCAGTGCCTTTATTTATAAGATGGGGATAATTGTGACCTATTTGTCAAATAAGTTGATAAATGTAAAGGGCTCTGAATAGTATCTGCTCACAGTAAAGACGACTCAAGTCCTTTCTGCTCACATCATGCCCACGGTCCGGCAGCCTGAGCAGTGTCTGAGAGTTGCAGGCTCCCAGGCTCACCTCAGACCTTCCAAATTACAGTCTCTGGGGCTTTTGGGGAAGTTTTTCTACATGCAAAAGTTTAAGAAGCCCTTATCTTCAAAAACAGAAGATTTTGTTTTTGAGTGACTTTCTTTTAAATCGAATTAACCATGGTGCTGAGGTGAAAAGAGTTTTATTAAATGACCAGAGCATACTGCTTTTTGGTAACTTTAGCTTTTTTCTTTCTTTTATTTCCTTTCATCTCTCTGTGCACAGTTCTGCTTTCCTCTTCACATCCCATGTTTCCTGCCTGCTTTTTTTCCATTCTGGGAGGTGCACTGACACTTCTGCAGCTGTCAGAAAACTGATGGGGCTGCAGAAGTCCCATCAGGTCCTGGGGGCCCTGACACAAACTCCTTTGCAGCAGCTCCAGCCCATACAAGACAGCTTGGCAAACACAACCTCACCAACATACGTGTCATCCACCCTCATTTTCTAGAGATGGGGTTGGGGACAGCAAAGGACATTGGCAAAATTCCAGAAAATATCCCTCATACCCCATAAATCCCTGGCCAGTCTTTGTAGAAAAGTGGCCTTACCCCTTGGAGAGAGAAATTGTTCTCACACATTCACTCCTTGTCTAGTCTTTCTCCTTCCTGTGTGCATCTGGCTACAGTAGGTTTCGGGTATTCCTGAGCATATTCAGATGCCATGGGAAGTTTGTCCTCATCAATGTTGTCACCTTCTTGCTGCTGTTTTTTAAGCTATGTATTCACTGAAAGTGTCTCATGCAGTACTAGTCTGACACTGAGAATATTAACCGTCCAAGAGCTTAAAGGCTTTATATATAAACTATGGTAATAATATATCCTCATAGGTTTATTATGTAAGGATTAAAAATACAGAGAGCTCCTAGCATAACTCTGGCCTATGGGGATAGCCAAAAAAAAAGAAGTTTCTTTTTTAGCCTAACACCTATTTAAATTCTTTTTTAATCAAATGCTTTCAGGATCTCTAATGGTTTTGAGTCATTGATAATTTAGTTAACTGCCCCAAGAATTTAACCTTTCCTTGAAGTTCTCATAATGTTTCGGTAAATACTCACATGAGTTATTCTGTCTTTTGGAAAAACTTTAAGAACATTAAAATATAGGTAAAGAATGATGATGATAATAATGTCTTGAATGCAGATAACACTAAATGATATAACATATCAAGCTCATAAGACTCATCGCGGACACTTAAGTCATTCAGTCAGTTTTATTGACTCCCTACACTGTGTTAAAAGGTTAAGATATAAGAACAAGAAAGTCATGGTGCCTGTGCCCTCACACAGTTTACATTTTAGTGGTGTGCAATAAATGCAGTTATTTTCCAATTTGTAAGTATATTCTTTTTAAAACATTTTAATTTTATTCATATGTTGTTTCTTCCAGATGAGCACATCTGAGGAGTCAGATGAAATGCCGATGCCAGATTCTGAAAGTGTGTTTGTTATCCCCGGAAGTGTTCTCCTGTGGCGAATAGCCCCACGGCCTCCAAATTCTGCTCAGGTGAGACTGGGCTTGCTGAACGTGGCCTTGCTGCTTATATTCAGCTCCAGTGGTGCTCTTTGCACAGCATGTGCGGGGCCCGCTCAGGCAGAATGTAGCAGAGGGCAAGTTGTCATCGACATGTTCCTCAGCTGTCCCTCTGCTGGCTTCTGTGTGCAGTTTCCTTTCTCACTCTGACACCCAGTGCATTCATGCCATCCATCCCTTCTGGTGCCCAGCTGGGGAAGATGTGTTTGGGTGGGACTTCTGGGGGCTTCTTCAACAATTACCTAGGGGTAATACTGGTTCTCATTAAATATAAGATAATGCAGTCTCTTCAGTTTAAACCCCCCCAGATCTAGCAAGTAATGATTTTAATGAAGAAAATAGAATGTTGATTTTGCTTATAGTTCTACTTTAAGTTGACAGTGATAGAGAATGTTTATTCTGTGAAGGCTGCTTCTTTGAGGCTAATACCTATAGGTGGTACAGACTTCAGTGAAAACATTTAGATATATGTGGTCAGAGACAGGTGGACTGTCGTTGCCACATAAAAGAAGGGGGGTCAGTTGTCACTGTTGGAGCAAACCTATTCTACCTTCAAGGGTTTTCTTTGTGTAGTATGCCTTGGTATCTGTTAATATGAACATTTTGCTTCTTTTCAGATGTACAATTTTACTAGCTTTGCAATGGTTTTGAATGAAGTAGACAAGGAAATGGAGAGTGTGATTCCTAAGACAGACTGCAGGTTACGGCCTGACATCAGAGCCATGGAAAATGGAGAAATTGGTAACTAGCATCTGATGGTGCTACTGGTGAAGAGTGATTTCTTTGGGGATGATGGGTCTTTTTATTCCTGGTGATCATTAGCATCATTGGAGTACAAGCATTTTTAGTCTCTCTTAGAAATTTTTAAATTAAAATTCACTTTAAATTTAGTAACTTTTATTTTAAATTGGGAAATCTGAGGTAGATTAGCTCATATTCATTGTATATCAGTGGTATTGTGTATATGATGAGGCATATCTTAAATGTCAGAGAGGGATTTGAGAAAATAATAGCACTTCATCAATTTTAAGCTTTATTCTCATGATTTTACTATAGATTTCAGAATTTAAATATTGTAGCCTCAAAGAAGAGCTTTGCTTCCCCTTGATTACTTAAAACATGTTTATCTTGTGGTGTTACATTTCTTCTAATTCAGAGGTTCTCAAAAGGTGGGTAGTTTTTCCCCCAGGGGATATGTGACAATATCTGGAGACTTTGGTTGTCACATCTCGGGAGCTACCACTGGTGTCTAGAGGCCAGGGGTGAAGCTAAACATCCTACAGTACACAGGATAGACCCCTACAGAGAATCATCTGGTCCAATATGTCAGTAGATCTAAGTTTTAACTAAATACTCTGATACTCCCTTTAATTATCAGTGAGACAGTGCAATAGTATTTGGAAATTTTTCTTGGATTTCTTGTGAATGGAATCTAAAAGAGCTCTGCAAGGTCTAAGAATTTAGAAAATTTCATATTTATTCAGTTTTTCTACCCAATTTTTCATTAAAGCACTTTAACACCATTTTTGGCCTTAAGAATAAGCAGATTAGGTTCTTTTTGGTAAATGCAGTTGTTAAAGGCATGGGCTATAGGAAGAGATAACTGGGTCTCAAATGCCAGCCCTGCCTTTTACTAACCTAGGTATGTGTTAAAATTTTAACTTGATGTTTGACTATGGTGTTTGCATTCTTATAAAATGGAGCTCATTCCAATACATATGGATGGTGCTTCTCCATAAAGTTGTGCTTAGTAGTACCATGCTTGGCAGTCTTTACTTGCAGTATAACTGTTTTCCATTATGTTCTTACTTTAGATCAGGCCAGTGAAGAAAAAAAACGACTTGAGGAAAAACAAAGAGCAGCCCGCAAAACCAGGTCCAAGTCGGAAGAGGAGTGGAAGACGAGGTGCGTGAGTTTTTAGACCCCTTGGCTGAGCGCATGGGTGGCTGCTGTGTGGGTCAGGGCAGGGCCATCAGATGTGGTGAACTGCAGAGCAAGGCCTCACGTGAACCCCGCCAAGTTGTTTCCGGGCCTGAAAGAGAAGGTCTTTCCACTGACGAAGTAGTCAAGCTGAGAGAGTTGCATGTGTGACAAAGGAAAGGGACTGTTTGGAAATTAAGGTTAAAATAGTCCACACAGTTATTGCAGGTAAATGCCAATTAAGAAACTATCTTGCTTTTTTATCTATCAAAACCCTGTCCTTTCCATATATAAGAAGGGAAATGAAATCCAGAACTACAGATTTTGGCATGAAAATAGTTTCAGAGCTATTTGTTTATACAAGCAGATAAATTACAGGGCCATCTGCGCGCGCGCGCGCACACACACACACACACACACCATGTATCATGGATATTTAGATAGTACCTTTACTCTTCCAAACACAAGGGATATGACATACAATGGAAATGCAGTTTGTATGAAGGAACATTCTGGACTCTAATCAAATAGTGGGCAATAAAATTTCAAAGCTTTGAAAGTTTTTTTAAGAATCAGGAGTTATCTAGTAGCCACTTTATTAATAGAATCTCTTGTAATTAAGAATAGAATAAAACATTTTTCTACATTGGTATCACATAATAGAAACCATTGTCCTACAATTCAGTAATTAAATCAGTTTTGGAGCCAATATGCAGCAGATATTATTTAGTAGCTCTTTTGCATCATAAAGGAAGATAATTGCAAGAATGAGAAATAACTTTCGATATCATCTAATCGGATGGTTTTTGGACTTTTTTGTTAACACCAATATCTTTTTTGTCAATGAATGCATAAAAAATCTGCAAATATAGAACATATGCAGACAGAGCTGCTGTGGTTGGATCAGGGCTGTCGGCAGGCCCTAGGCCACTCCTCACCTTCTCCTACCCTGAGTCCCTAAACTCCATGTTATACCATTTGAAAACCATTAGTCTAGAAATCCCTTTGTGGTGCCATGGGAAACCAAATACTGGTGTATTTCATTTAGGGGACTTGTGCAAGGGCACAGAGTTAGTAAACTGCAGACCTGTGATGAGAACCTCTGCCTTCATTAATCCTTCAAGCAAAGCCATGTTGCTTTATGCTTATGTGGTGATCCCTTTTGAAAAGATTTGATGTGTTTCATCATTATTTCTAGTCTCTCTCGCATAGAACCCCACATTTGTACTATTGTTCTAATTATTAACTCTTATTTTTCTGGTCACATTTTCAAGTATACAATGTAAGTGAAAAGGCCAGGAAAAATTTTCACTGCCAGATAGTTATAACATTTAGAAAGCAGAACTTTAAACAGCTCTGTTGTCACCTGAAAAATAAAAACTAGAAGCTACACTTGTGAACTCTAACAGGCTTTCTTCCACAGCTGTGTCATATACCAGTAGTTGTTACATGAATATACAGATCTTTAAAGAGACCCTGCTGACCTTTTGTCAAAAGAATGTGCTTTGAGCACTTTTCTAGTGGTGGTAAGAAGATTGCACATTCATTGACTTGTTTTTTTTCACCACTGGTAGTGTATATTTGAATAGCTTAGTTCAGTTTGAATAAGGGCAGATGTGGGGTCATTTTTATAAACATTTTCTTTTGTGTAGAGCTAACTAGCTTCATAAAAATCAAACTCAGAAACGTATTGTAACTTGTCCCAAGTTCTTCCACACTAAAAACTGACATTCCTGCTAATACTTGCTTCACTCATTGAAGAGAGTTCAGGCTCCAGGGTTTTTCAGGCTATAAAACCGCCCTGCTTATGAAAATGGCTGTTTGTCATCCTGACCTATTTTCCTAGAGGAGCTCACAGACTTTAATGAGCATGGGGAAGAAGTGTAGGTACTGTTGAAAGACACAGGATTTGAAGAAGAGGGGAGGTGGACGATGAGACCAAAAAAATTGATGACATTGTCTCCCCCTACAACATGAGCATTGTGCAGAGTTAATATTTTATAGAATGTTATTTTACTGATAAAGACTCATATACTCTGTAGACTCAAAAATATTGAATGAAAGGTAGCAAAGTAATCTTCATCCTCCTCCTCTTTCCTATTTATTACCCATCCTTTCCTAAAATGTTTGGCTTTAGATAAATTAACCGGACTTTTTTGTATGTGGAGGAGGTATGATGATACCAGCAGAGTTTTCCAGACATGAGTGCTCAAAATTAAGAGAACTAGAATTTGAAAGAAACCTTAATTTTTTTCATCAGATCATGAGCTCCAATGTGCTCATCTCTCATGCAGTGTTTGAACTCTCCCCAAGAACAAGTGACTCCCCAGAGGAAGTCTTGCAGATGTGGTCTTTAGAGAACTTTGCTTACATGTGAACAAGAAAACATCCTTTGCTATTAAACCTGTCATTCTGCGAAATGTCTCCTTGCAGCTTTTTCATCCTCTGTTTTGTATGGAAGAAATCCTGTAGCACAGGGTCTGAAGCTTGCTTAATTTTTAAAATTATTGTTGATTACCCTGATTTTGATTCTCCTGCTTTTCTGAAGTACTTGACAAAAGTGCTTCTTCTGCTTAGACTTTTGAGATCCAAAGGAGTATAACTATATAGTTCATATTAGACAAAAATTCTGTGATTTGGATCAAATAATGCTTCTGTAACATATTTCTAGTTTGGTTACAAAAGTCTGAATAATATATATTTTGATCATTTAAAGTAGACTTTTACGTTTTCTAACTAGGGAAAATCCCCAAAGCTAAATCAATTTATGTAAAGTATTCTAGAAAATTTGGTCTAATGGCAGTTTACCATATGATCCTTCAAGGAAACAGCCTAAATAGGTTTATTTTTCATTCAGGGTTTTTAATGCTTCTGTTGTGGTAGTAGGAACATTTGTTATTTACCAAATAAATCTAACATCACTCTTAATTGTTAAATATTTTTAGAAGCAGTTTATTTGGAAAAAATGGTGACAACTAAAACTGTTTTCATAAATGTTACTCTGAAAACTAATCATATTTGGAAAATGTTACACAAAATTTAATTGTGAGCCTCTTGAGCAAGTAATTTTGATTTTCCACTACCTAAAGAAAACTGAGACTGTGAGAAATGGGAGATATGTTTTTCATAGGGCAAGAAAACGATTAGGGCAGCTCTTCTAGAATTAGATAAGACAACTTAGGATGTTAAAAGCTAGGATGTAACCTAACAATACATATTAGCATAACAAAAATTGAGACCCAGGAAGATTTGGACTAGATTAATTACAGTAGATTATGCGTGGCATAGTATATTTGAAAAATTATGGTCTTTAAAATCAAACTTAAGTTTGATGTTAGTTGTAAGCCTGGACAAGTTATTCAGTTTCTCGAACATTAAGCTCATTTGTAAATAGAGTTTTAAAGGCTTGAGGGGCATTTAATCTGAACCAGGCGCCTCTCACGTTATTGTAGGTAGGTTGTAGAAGTTAATTGCTTTATCCTAGTTCTTGTTCCTAATGGCTTTTAAAAGAATGCCTTCTAGCAGAAGGAATGGGGCTATAGGATGAATAATTAGACAAAAATATTGGTTCTAACAACCCTACTAGACAGAATGTCCTACTTCTGTTAAGTAGTATTGCTAGATGCTGTGGAAAATCCATAGAACTTTGCATGGTATCATTACACGTTTTGGACTATTATTCTACATATGTGCCCTCAAAAGAGAAAATCTATCACTTCTTCACACTCTTTGGAAAACAGTAACTCTGAATAGTGCAAGCTAGTGAAGCAGCAGGTACCCTGTGATTTCAGACAGTTTCCCCTGCAAATCTTGTTTTTTCTCTTTAAACAGGTGGTTCCATCAAGGTCCTAATCCCTACAATGGAGCACAGGACTGGCTTTACTCGGGCAGCTACTGGGACAGAAACTACTTTAATTTGCCTGACATTTATTAAAATGCAGACAAGTCAGGGCATTTGGCTAATCTACAAATAAGTCTTAAATCTATGTTTTTAAATTTTTTTCCCTTGGTTTCTACTCATCTTTTAAAACAAGAAAAAAAACCCCCCTCATAACTTGCATTTCACCCAAGAAAAGTAGGGCATAAGGTGATATTGGTGATGAAAGTGTTATGGAAAATGGGTAATTTTGCTATCCAAACATACTTGGAATACTATTTTATATCAAGGTAAGCGAAACTGCTGGATAACTGGAGAATATGCTTTTTATGGTTGCTGTTGCCATATTTACTAAAGGTTTATACCTAAATGTAACTTTAGCTTTATGAAATTATATAGTAATCCCAAATCAAGTTATTTTGAATATTTTATGCTGTCATGCTTGAATGTTTTAGGTGTAACTTTGAAATGTTTAGAATACTCCTATACAATGTTTATGTGCTCAAATGCAGAGAAGGTTATGTCATTTTGTAAAGACTACATTGGTAAGATGGCTGTTTTTCTCACTAATCCTCTCAATTTTAACCCTTCCCACCTCCAGTAAGAAAAAATGCCTGACTATTCAGAATAGGTATCCTGATTTGAAAACTCTAATGAATTAAAATGAAAAGGGTATTTCATTTGCTTATCTTAGTGCTCTGAATTTGACAATTCTGTAATCAATGTCATTAGAATTAAGAGGTATTTAATTGTACGTTTGAATTGAAAATGTGTATAAAAATCTAGCAATTCACAAAAAAATGCCCTAGAAATAGATTTTAATCATCATTACATAATGACAAACCTTTTTAAATGCTTCAACTTCCAGTGGCAAATGCCACCAGAAAAATTAAGTTGCACTCATGTAAGTATCAAACTATATAACAGGAGGTCTTGTGCATTTTAAGTTTGCAAGGCACCTGTGTACTTAATGTATGAAGACCTACTGTACAGTAGTTTTGCCCCTTTAATTGGGGTACATTAAGCTTATATTTATCCACCCAACCCCAGACCAAGATATTACTTCAAGGGGCCTTAGGTAGCTGCCAGTAAATTATTTTAATTGCTGTCATGAAGTTAACAAGTGTTACAATGAAATAATCTACCTGATGCTAAATAAAGGCTTTAGAATGTTACAAAAAAGTGTGATTTCTTCTAAACTTTCAAGTGTACTAATGTTGCCACTTCGTACCATCCTAAATTATCAAGAATGTCCTTATGAAGAAGTCCTTGTGGTGCTGCCATCCCCAGGGCCCAAGAGATAACCAGCTGCCTAGCACGCACAGCGGTAAGTAGATAGCACTTAGTATAGTAAGCTCTGGGGAAATACAGTAACATGGGGAAGTGCTACTCTTCATTTGGTGTGAATGCCAAATAACAATTATCAAGTGGTAATTCCTGGTTAGAAAAGCTAGAATGAGAGTGGTTATTTTTTTTTACAGTGTGTACAAGATTTGGAAAATGCTACTGTGTCATAAGTCTGAAAAGATTTAAGGCCTTTTGTTTCTGATTGGTTGTCTACCTCCTGAATTACAAAATAAGCAAGAATACAAGGTTTTATGCTTGCATGAAGTTTATTGATATATTAGGCTTGGTGGCAGACTCCACCTTGAACGTTGACTCAAACAGCCTCATTTTCGGCATCTGTTAGGAATAATGTAGTGAATTGTTTAAATTTAATCATGAAACTGAACATGTGAAGTGAGAAGATTAGAAATGCAAGGTCTCCCCTCCTGTCACTAAGCAATAATGAATCTAATCAGTTACTTGTGCATTTGCACTAAGGTATCCTAACATTTCATGCTGAAAACAGCCATTCTCTCCATTTTACTAAACATCTAAAAAGGGAATAAGTAAATGCCCATAGCCTTAAGACATTTTAATAACTGAGAGTTGTCACCATATAGTCACTGTAGTACTTGAACCAATTCCCACCAGTTGTTCTAAGTAACCGAACTCCTTGGTAGTAGGTTTAACACTTGTATTATATACTCTTAGTCTCCCCACTTCCTCTAATGACCTCCTCCTGACGTCTCATCCTTTCCCACATAGCAGCCAGAGGGATCTATCATTTTTCTGGTTTCTCATTGAACTTTCAATCCAAATCTTTCTCCTTGGTATGCAGGGACCCTGAATTATGGTCTTCTCTTCACGTCTCCAATTTCCTCCCCTGTCTCCCACTTGCAGTACCTCTAGCCGCCATGCTTTCTTGCCCTAGAACTCTGGGGCTCTTTGCAAGGCCGGTTGCTTTCATACCCTGGGCCTAATAAAGGCGAGCCGGTATCAGTACCATGTTTGTTTTCTTCATAATCCTTAACACATTGTAATTTTTTGTCCATCTCCTCCACTAAGGTATACATTTCATGTTTTGCTCACTGTCCTGTAAACATGGGGGGATAGGGGCTAGCACAGTACCTGCCATTAAGTACTGGTTGGATGAAAAACTTTTAAATGAGTGATAAAATTCTTATCTGTGGTTAATTCCAGTTGTCTCTTTAGCTCTAATGTGTTTCCAATCCATTCTACTATAAATATTCACTCTAAGAGGGAGCAAACTCTTACTACCATTTATTGGGTATTCCATATATAATCTCTTACCTTGCTCTCCAGTTGTTCCCCGCTCTTTTGTCTTTGCTCCTTCCTACCCCTTCAATATGCCAACTAGATTGTAAATTCCCACATAAGACTTTCCAAATCCATCCCCTTTTAGCATTTTCCAGGGGGCTAGAAACAGAACCAGGTATTCAAAAGTGATTGGGCACCAGATCCTTGGTGTGAGTCATAACGGTACAGTGCACTGCTGTGCATTATTAGTAACTGGTGATAAGGAAGCTGGAGGCAATAATCTCATCAAATTAGAGTATATCCTAACTCACTGCATATCTCAATTCAATTTATTTTTTAAAAATATCTCAAAGTCTCCAGGTCAACACATCAAAATGCTAAAAATTCATGTTTAAGGCCTACATATTATGGTAGGAAAATTTACCTACCAGTTTTATGTTTCTGCTTTGCGAACATGGGCAGTAGTCACGGTTATTTCTCCAGCAATACCATAACTTCCAAAGGGAGTATGTTTGTCACCAGATCCTGAACCTTTTTTGGCTACATCTTCTACCGGGAAAGCAACAGAAAGAAAAACTGGGCTTTGTGGCCTGGGGACATCCTGTCCACTTGTAGGAGGACTAGCATTCTGGGGGTTTGGGGGCTGTTTCTGGAATTTCTGGTCTGCAGGAACAGCAATGGGTACTTGGACTGCAGCATATCTCTTCAAGGTGTCTGACTGGGGAACAAGCGTATGCCCAGGAAGAGGTTTCCAATCCTGTGCTTCCTGAACACTGGAGCCTACTAAAATAAAAGGTGGGGCACTGGTCTTCTTGCTGTCGTCCATCATCACATAAGTTGGAGAAGTAACTTTCGGTGGATGCTGCAGAAACTGTGGATCCTTAGGATTAGATAAATAGAGGGCTGCTTGGGGGAAAGGCCCCGGTGCAGGTGGCGGTGATGGGCGACTTTGTTGATTCATATCAGTTAGACAATAAAGGGTCCACATGTTAGAATATGGTGGTGGTTGTCCTGCTTCGCTTGTTGCTATTGCTATAAAAAAAAAAAAATTTGCAGGCATTAGAGGTTTGGTCTCTGTATCAGGCGCTATGCACAGAAATGTCTTTGTAAATTTCGTTTACATATAAATAAACAGCTGTAGTAAATATGTGCCATAAAGCATGCTATAGAGAGGGCTAAGTAAATTGTGTTTGGTAATGTGAAAGGAGAGATTCTCTACAGTTGGGAAATGAGAACAGTGCTGCGATGCAAGGCAGGGACACTAGAGTTGTGGCTGAAGAAGCAATCTCATTCTAAGTTGCTGTTTCCAGGTACTTAAACTTTAAACATGGCTTCTACAGGGTCCTTGAGAGGAAATGGAAAATCGACAATTTTGGTTTTACCAAAAAATTAATTGAAGAGTGTGTTAAGCCACTGGAAAAAAAAAGGGTTAATTCATCTGCATAGTGATTCTTTACAAAAGAAATCCATACTAGGTATCATCTTTTGATCACATAATCAAATCTCTTTGGCCCTTCAGGTACCATTACCTCCCATTAATTTGTCACCACACAAAAACATCACATAATCTAGGACTCAGAACCCCAGAGAGCACCGTTTTTAGGCAAGACTTGAAATCATAGGTCCTAGGCGGCAGTAAAGGCTGGTTGGTCCCATAGCAGTTCTTTAAGAAAAAAAGAGTTCTAGGCATGCCGTCCATCTACGTACACTAAGGACTCTATAATGTCCAGTTTGACTTGCCTAGTAAAGATAGTACTGTCTTGGAGAACTGAGTCCTAGAAGATGGGATGGCAGAGCAAAGGTCCCTGATGGAACAGGTGCAGTTTGCCCATATGTACTGGGTTCACCTGTCCTTGGTGCAGCTTATCTTCCCCAGAAAAGATAACACTATGCACATGATTAAGCTAGTGCATCTTCAGTAGTTTCAGAAACTTTCAACTGATCCTTCTTGAAACTAATTTAAAAATATGCACAAGCCAAGTCCTCAGTATTTTTGTTAAATATCCTCTTACTGCTTGCTCAGTAACAGTTAAGCACCTGAAAACAGTGACTTGGTATGGAAATGCCACTTAAGCCGCAAGTGTAATGCCAGCCTCACACATTACACTCCCAGCACTGGCTTCTGCCTTTTCAGCTGTACAGAATCCCTGTCACACTGCCAGACAGAATTTGATCTCTAAACACCTGCTTTGGTAACATTTCTTTATCATTCTGGCTTTAGAGTCAGTTCAGAGAGTTTCTGCAAAAGGAGTGGGGGAAGTTGGCTCATGCATGTCCCATCTTCCCCTAAAGGGAGACGGGCCCCTGCACTTGTCTAGGAGGGTAGGCAGACCAAATGCCATAATTAGATCGAGATGGAGGTCAAATCATGTCTGTGTCACAGGAAAGCAATGGCGATAGTTCAGCAGCCAAAAAAAGCAGCTTGATGTGGGCACTTGTGGGGGAACTGACAGAAGAAAACCAGTCATCTTAGTTGTTCCCATCATTGCTCAAGTGCCTGACTGTTCTTTCTGCTGCTGCTACCTCCCTGCTCACGGATCTTTGTCCTGACCTGTCCCCTCTCCATCCAACAATGAAGCTGCTCCCTCAGCTGCAGGAAGCTCGCAGGCGGGAAATCAGTGCTTGACCCAGCTCCCCAAACCAGGTTGCAGAGCTCTCCTGACTCCATGTGAAAGCACAGTCAAACACACCACCATTTCTTTCACTTTTAAAAGGCCACCACCTATGTAAATGCATTGCTGTAGTTTGATTTTACATTCACAAGTGAGAAATTGGAAACCAATACCCTTTAATGACAGTTTTGTAACAGGAGTATTCAGATCGCAGACCTGACTAAAGGCTCTGTTTTTCACTACATTATATGTTCAAAAGAATAATACGAAAGTGCTAATGACCAAACTTTCAGACCTCATTTTGGTGATGTCACTTTAAAATCACTCATCTCATAAAAGTAAAATGTCAAACACAACAAAGCCTTTAAATAGGTTTGGCATTTTAAAAAACTATTGAAAGTAAGACGTCTGACCAAATCTTCAGAGAGCCTACCTAGATGGTTACCTGAAATACAAATGTCACCTGAAATGTAATTTTTAACTTTGTAAGTATCTGATTTTCTTACCTGAGTTCATCAAACCTTGTTCAGCTGCTTCCCATTCTGGCTCGATTTCTGGTTCAGTAAGATTTTCTGGACCAGGAGGAGGGGGGCCACTAGATGATCTTACAGATGTACCTGAGTGCACAGTTTCTGTAGCTTCCCCAGAAAGCACAGGTTTGACCCCCATCTCCTGGGATGCAAAGTTTTCCCATGACTTTTCCTGCTCAGGGACTACCGCAACGATCTCCACTTCAAGGTGCAGAGATTTTTCAGAGCCTACATTGGCAGAGCCCTCTGCATCCAGGGATAGTGCAGATGGACCTTTCAAAAAGGTGTCAGAGATCAGAACTGTTGCTTCTCCCTCCACATATACTGAGGAATTAAGTTTTGCATCCTCCAACTGTGCAAATTTTGCAGAACCTACAGATTTTTCAGATGTGCCTGAGTCTGTCTTGAGTATAGGTGTGGAACTAACTGGTGGTAACAGCTCATTTTCTTTAAGAGAAGCAGCTTGATCGGGTAAAGGGATGGCTATTTGTTCTGGCATTAGCTCGACATAAGTAACTCCTTCAGTCACAGGCTCATCTTTATAGACAGATGATATACGAATGGCTGATGTGACCTCAGGAGCTTGATCATGAGCAGGAGGTTCTTGTTCATCCTGCAAGGGGAGTAAGGAAGCCGTTGATGGTTCAGCCTTATTGTCTTTAGGTTTAGAACCCAAGTCTACATGGCCAGATGTTTGGCTCACAACCTGCCTTGCTACCCCCTCATCAGAATACGCAACAGAAGCAGCTACGTTATCTTCAGCAGCCTCTGAGCTCAGCACCTCGTTGGAAAAAACAGGCATACTTGTTGCCACATCCACCATTAAAACGTCAGACTGATCATAATGAACAGATGAAACTTTACCTAACATCTGAGCAGCAAACTGAGCTGGGTCAGCTGGGACATAGGCAACCTCTGGTGTGACAGCTGCTGGACATGGTGATGAGGGTGGGGTAGCAATCTTAGGAGTAGATGGCGTTGAAGGACCACTGACTGCTTCAATTGTCACCTCAGGCTCTTGGGGGAGCTCAGCATGAACTGATGGGAACTGAGTGGTTTTGTTGATAAACTGTGGTCCAGTTATATTGTCCTCCTCTGTGTCTGTAGATTTTTCCATCCGTGTAGGTTCTTGGGAAACTGTAGACGTTCCTCCTGATTCTTTTACACATTCTGGTTTCTTCTCTTGTGTCGTTCCTTCTGACCACTTCTCAACTAAAATAACAGCCATGATTAATAAGTATATATTTCCCAAATCAAGAATTTTAAAGAAAGCAATGGGCTGAGCATTCAAATGTCAATATATACATAAATACAAAAGAGTTTTATTTTCCAACATCTGTGATTTTGGGTACTTTCCTGTCCTGTGTAATCAAAAGACACCTCAGTTTATCTCTTTATAAAAAACTGACTCCAAGTAGCACAGAGAGACAACTAATGATCAGATACCACTTTCATTAGAGGAAAGATTCTAACTGTCTAGAAATAAGGAAGCCAAAAATCTCCATGGAAAAAGCTACTGATCCAAACTTTGGCAAACAACTAAGTAAGGGAAAAAAAAAAAAAAAGACTTCTATATGGCTAACAAATACCTAATCTTCAGCTGGTATAACAGTAATGAAACATGCTGTTAAAGTAATAAAAGCATTCCTCAATTTAAGAAATTGGTATATAAAGTCTTAATGAATTGGAAAACTAGAGGACTAGAGGGTATTTTTACATTAGAAAATGTCATATATTCCAACCTAAAATGGTAGCGAGGTGTGATAGTGCAGCCTACTGGTCATACTGTACCAGCCAAAAGCAGCATAAAAAGAGATCTCTGGATCCACAAGTAGGGACTGAGAGAATGAATCCTCAAGCATGAGGAAAGTCCTTGGACAGCTTGGGAGGTCAAGCCAGCTGGTGACATTTAGAAACTCCTAGAGCTAGAAAACAAGTCATTTTCTGCTTGTCACCCACACACTTGTGTAACCACCTTGGTTGTTCTTCATCTAACATTTGCATACCTGCTTGCCTTTACTGAGGGTTTTCTCTCAGGGAAGTATTTCCCTAATATAATGAAATCTGCAGGAAAAGTAGAATTTGCTTTCCAAGAATGTGTTTGCTTCAAGTCAAAACTTTCAGGATGTTTTCATAGGTTCACATGCTTCCTAAAGAACAGTCTTACAGTGGCTCCTTCCACAGCTACTAATTTCTTGTAAACTCAAGTCAGGTGTCTAGTTCTGGACATGGGTTAACACACCAAAAATGTGCAGGAAGGAATAAAAGCTACATCCACTCTTGCCTCCTTCTGCTTAGAACAATACCTCATTTTTCTAACCATTCACTGTTTTAGGACTTCCCCACCTACAAAGTCCTTTATCTACTTATACACTTGACTGGCTGCTTGTGCTGTATGTAAGCCACTGTAAGGTCACTGTTGAGGATATAAACATTAAGATGAAATCACATAAAGCTAATGTGCAGTAGGGGAGATAAGGTAGATATATGAATATAGGTAAAAAAAAAAAAAAGTATTACATACCTAATAAATGGTCCTAATAAAGATCTATGGACATACAGAGGAAGAAAATAATCTGGCTGGAGGAAACTTTATTTAAATAAGTCTGGCCTTACACTTAAGATATAGAAAGCTGCAAAACTATTGCAGTTATAACAAGGGAAAGCCAAATAAACCACAAAATATGTTGACAGTGGTGGGTGCAGTAACTAAAATATGTATGGGATACAATGGCTTTTAAGCAATTTTTGTTACTCTTTGAAAAGGAGAAAGGGACAGGTGTGGAAGGGGCCCCCTTACAATTGCCCCATCCAAGATGCCAGAGAGCCCCCTGTGGAAAAATACGGGTCAAAACCAGTACTGTCCATTCCGATTTCCTTTATTAGAAACTTTACCAGACTTCCTTGTCCAATGAGACAAAGTAGAAGTCTCAGACTTCTTGGAAAGAGTTTCCTTTCTTAATGAAGGGAACAAGTGTCACTGGTGCCACTTTCTCTTCCTTCCTGACTTAAACGTGGACACAGTGCCTAGAGCAGTGGCATGAGGAGCCAAGTAAAATATGCTAAGAATGACAGCCTAGATACTTGGTGCTTTTTAATTATAACATTGGCAGCAGAATGAACACCACTTCCAGATACCTTGTTTTCTAAGTCATGGTTAATTGGTTTTCTGCTACTTGCAGCTAAACACGTCTCTGATACATGGCATAATTAGAAGCAGTAAAGAAACATGAAAGAGAGGAGTTATGGTATATGCCGCTTTTTAAATACAATGTCTGTTTTTATTTGGTGAATTCAGTAATATACATTTTCTCATTGGGCATTTGTTGAATTATTTGAAGATTATATAATACATTGTATTAGATAATACATTGTATCTAATCTATTTTTAACTTACTGTCTAGAAAAATTTGTGCTATGTCCCATACACCCTCTGTGGTATAAGACTAGTTATCAAGACGATGCTTTTGAATTTCCTACATCAGAATCATGTTCGGTGAATAGTTTTACTTCTTCCTTCCCAATATGTACACTTTTTTTTTCTTTTGTCTCTGTTTGCCTTATTGTACTGACTACTGACTAGAATCTACAGTGCACTGTTGAACAGAATGTTGATATCAGATATCTCTGTACACATTATTAGATTTAGGAAGTTCCATTTTATTCCTTTTTTGCTTATAAACATCTTTAAAAGTATTTCCTGTGAAGCAGGTCTGATGAGAATGGATTCTCTTAGCATGTCTGTCAGAGAATGTCTTTATTTTGCTTTCATTTTTCAAAGACTATAATTACTAGATGTGTTCTAGGTTGGCAGTTTTTTGCTTTCAGTACTTTAGAGATGTCATTCCATTGTCTTGGCTGTTATGGTTTTGTTAAGAAATCAGCTGTTTGTCTTATTATTCTCTTAAAAGTAATATGGCTTTTTATCTTGCCTGTTTTTATGATTTTGTCTTTATCTTTTTCAGCAATTTGACTGACCATGGTGTATCAAAATGTGGTTTTCTTCGTATTTATCCTATTGTGGGTTCACCAAACTTTTGAATCTGTAGGTTCATACCTTTCAATTAGACTGGGCCAATTCTAAGCCATTATTTTTTCAAAAAATATTTTCCCATCTATTCTCTATTCTCCTCATGTAACTCCTCTAATTACACATTAGTCCTTTTGATCATGTCCCATGTATGTCCCTTACACTGTCATGTTGTTTTTCTCTTCAATTTGGATATTTTCTATTGCCCTATTTTTTAGTTTTCTAATTATCTTCTGCTAGTGATGCCATCAAGTTTTTAGTTAGCTGTTATGGAATGACCATTTATTTCTTATTTTTAGATTCTATCTCTGTTGAAGTTGTCTTTTTCATCTTTTTAAAACATATTAATCATAGTTATTTTCAGTTGTCATGTAATAATTCCAATATTTGGATCTTCTTCGGGTCTGCTTCTAATGAGTATGCTTTATTTCTTATTAGTCACTTCCTTCTTCTTTGAATGTATAGTAATTTTTCATTGTGTGCTGGAAATTGCAAATGACATACTGTATAGGTTCTGATTTGGTGTTGCTCTTGCTCTAATAATGGTAAATCTAATCCTTCTGAAACATGGTTTTAGATTTTGTTAAAGTAATTATTTCATCTTTGTTCTTCTAGCACACTTTGTTCCTAGGTTATGACCTTCCTGGGGTCTCAACTGAATTGCCAAGTTTTCTTAAGTCTTCATTTTGGCTTGGCCCAAACTCCAAAGCCTCCCCAACAGCATACCACTTCTGAAATCCCTGCTTAGCTTTTAATCTCCCAATAGATCTTCTCTGCTAAGCCTCCTCAAGCCTTACTCCACATGAGCAGCTTAGAAGTAGGCCAAAAACCCAAAAGAAATATTTTTGCAGAGTTTTGGGGGATCCTTCTTTGCAAATGCCTCATCTGTGGTACTTTGTTGCCCAAAATCCAGCCACATGAGTAGCCCTGGAGAAACTCTGCTTTTTCCTCTTCCCAGAGAGACTTCCACTCTCTGCTTGGCCTCTATTTCCCTGCACAAGAATTTGAAAAATGCCACTAGGGTGAATGTAGGGCTCAATTTCTATGACTCCCTTCTCCTAAGAATCCTGGCACAGGCCTTTATTTAATATAATTTCTCCAGGTTTTATGGTTGTTTATGATAGGAGGGTAAGTTCAATATTAACTACTTCATTATAGCTGAAACTGAAATCTTTCTCTACTGAATTACACCTAGCACAGCATCTAGCAATGGGTAGGAATTGAAATATTTGTTAAATGAAAGAATGAATTCGATTTTAAGGATATATAGGATTTGAAAGGTAGACAGGGGAAGGAAGAGAATTCCTGAAGGAAGAATTAGCATAAATCAAAATCAGATGACTTGAAATTACTTCAGGTGATGACAAGTCATCTCTTGGTTGCATAAGGTCTATGAAGATGTAAAATGAGATGATTGCAAAGGAAAGATAAATTCAAATCATAGAAATCTTTACATGCCATGGTCTTATGAAGGGATAAAAATTTATATACTATGACTTAACATGTTAGAAAGCATTACTTTCTTTAGCTGATCTCAGTTTGTATTAAAATGCTTATTTCCAAGTGGCAAAACTATGTTAAAAATATTTGTTTCTTCTAGTTTAAAGGTCTCTTTTGGTTAATTATTCAGTCTTTAGGAGTATTATTCTTTTATCAAAGGTTCTCCCACTTCTAAAGAGGGCACCTGAATGCTAGAGTAAGCTCCGGCTCTGATCTGCACATTGTCAGTTTCTGCTGGCTCTCAGTTACCTCTGGTAAAGGCATAACTCATATTGCCTAGGCTCTGGGTATTGGCCTCTGACTCAGCTGTATTTACTACTCGAGTGCTCTACTTTCTGGAAAATGTAGCCTGTTTACTTATTTCACTCAAGGCCTGGGAGAGCTCCTTCTTAATTTGGTCCTCTTTAGCATCTGAGGCCAATTTTTATTTTATTCCTAGCTTGAACATCATGTGCAATATCTCTCTGCTAGCAGGTTGAGAAACGTCACTTTTTTCTCATGCTGATTCCTTGCTATTCAGCACTCTGAGACAATCTAAACACATTTGGATCCATTAAAAGCCATACACAGGTCACAGGAAACAGAAATATCTCAGGCCTATCTAAGAAAGATTCTCCATTATTTCTAAATCATCTGTTGCTTCAAATGAAATTCTTCTCTTCAACAATTATTTACTGAATGTCTGATCATTACAAATACTGTGTAGGTGCAGAATGTAGAATCTGTCCTGCTAAATGCAGTGCCATGCTAACCACACAGCTTCTTTGAGAAGTACACATTCTTCTAGACAGCACCCAGGAAAGCAAAAAACAAGCTTCCTGCTTAGGTTTTATGGAATTAAATCAGAGATTCTACCTACTTACCTTGTTTCCAGTTCCAGTCTCAGCTACTAGCACACTTCACGTGCTACCCACACTCCAGCACCACAATCCCACTGCCAAGAAGGACTTTCCATTCCCCTTTCCTTTGTAGCAGGAAATGACTGTATATCCTATCCCTCTTCCCCTTCCTCTATGGCTTACACAAAGTAAAAACTCGATTCTAGTAGCTTTGGCTATTAAAACTCAGCTCTGGAAATTTCAAGAAAATCTTAACAAAAGCAGGTTCCCACAAAACTCCAAAGTTTTACCTTTCTTACTATGAACTTTTAAAACTCAATACTGAGTAACAACTTCCTTGCCTCATGTTCTGCTTGCTTTTTCCTTAAAGCAAATGAATGTTTTGGCAAGTAGAGAGCAACAGAACAAACAGGAATAATTATACACTAGTTTAATATTTTTTCGAAAGTATCCCTATAACACTGAAGAGTTTGGATTTTGTGAAATAAAGGGACCTACCAAAGTTTCTGGATAGCAGATGTTGTTCTTTCACATATTGACTCTTGTCTCCTAGTGTTCCTGACCTCATCTTGGCAACCTGGTTTCCTGTTCTAGCTTTCTTGGTTTGCCATGTCTGCTTCCCACCAAGGCCCCTCCTCTCCTAATCCCGACACTGTGTTTTCTCTCTCTAGTCTAACGATCTGACCCCAATTCTTGAATATAACCATTGCTCAATAATTTATTGGCCTTGTTTAGTATAGACAATTTCCCAACTGATTAGCTTACCAGAATGGAATAGCATGAAGGACTTAAGACTCTCTCCCCAAAACACTGCCAGATGATCATTCAAACCTTTTTTAAACTTAATGAAATTCTTACATGGTAATAAAATTCTTAACAACCTTGCCTAGGCAAATGCTAGACTTCAAAAAAAAATATTTTTATAGGCATAATACCAATCACTGTGTTCAGGGAATCAGCATAGCCTTATTTGAAAATATGCCCAGGAAAGTGCAGTAGTGTTACCAGACCTTTACAAAATTGAGTATGGACAGTCCAGAAGTAGATATATTCATTATTTGTTTGCAAGAGTGTATAGCCAATAGGACATGTAACCAACTATAAAAATAATGCATAAAAATAGAATTTGGCATAAGAAACTAAAAATATTATATTTAATATGAATAAAAAGGCAATATTTAATGATATGCATAACTATGATATGCATAGCTATGGTGCTATATGGAAACTGAAATTGGGCCCGATAATCAGCAACAGTTCTTGACTGTAATTATTGCAATATGGCCAAAGAATGTCCAGGATCCATTAGGAAAGTCAACAGGGTAACTCAGGTGGGAGATCAAGGTGGGCTAGGCCTTCTTGATACTTCAAAAGAGGTGGTTATTTCCTACCTATGTTGGAAGCCAAGACACAGCTAACACTGGAAACGGGTCTCAAATAGGCTTAGGGGGATGGAAGGTAGTAGTGTTGTTGAGATCTCATTTACTACTCTGAAGGAGAAACTGCTGCCCTTTTCACTGAGTGGTGAAAAGATGAGAATTAGCACAATCTGGGCTACAGGTTCCACATAAAAAGGTGACATGAAGTAGTAGTAAAACAGTGGGAGATAATGAGAGGAAAGGGAGCTGATACTCCTTTCCCTTTACTCTTTCAGTTCAAGAATTTAAGTTTTTTTCCAGCGGGAGCCTAGAATGTTACTAACTCTATTGTGGAAAGAGCATGAGTCGTGCTACTAGGAAGATTGCAAGTTTTTTAACCACTCCCAAGCATCAGATTTCTCTTGAGTTCTTGAGTCAAACTGCAATGATGTCACCTACCTTATAAAGTTGTCTTAATAAAGGAAATGTATTTTAAGTGCCTAGGACAAAACAGCTACTCAATTAATTCCATTACCTTCTTTTCCTAGCATATACTAAGTGGTGGAACTTAAAAGACAACTCTTTTGCCTAAAATATCACCTGAGTTTCCAAAATCCCAATTAATGATTCATTTGAATAATGAAGAAACTCTCCTGAGAAGATTGAGAAATGGGGAAGCTTTAATTGATTCATATGGGTGAGGTCTGTTTAATCAAACTGCAGAAAGAGGATCTAAGAATGTGTTTCATAGCATGAGCTGCCTTAGAAATGGACACATGTGGATAAAATGCCACAATGAAGGCTTACATCATTGTAAGCACCAGCTTAAAGATTCTAGGCTCTGGAAAAATGGGAAAGAAGAGAGAGAACAGAAAAGTGAGAAAAGTCTGCTCTCACATGTTTATTTTCCCCCTCCCTCCTCCATCACCTGAAGGAAGAAAATTTTGAAGACACTGGGAAGATGGATAAACACTACTGGCCCTATGGTGAGGCCTACCAAAAATGAGGCCCCTTCTAAGGAAAATCCCAGGATGAAGTGTTCAATAACACAAATGGTACATGTAGGGATGTACTTACCTCCATGCTTTCCAGGCATATGGGCAACTTGGTAGTAAAGCTACTAGGCAGTGAACTAACTAGTCTGGGAATAACTTTGGCAGATACAGCATTCCCACTGAGCATTCTTATGAAACACGTCTTTCATGCTCACATCTGCTATCTGGGAGATTAATGAAGACCAATACACCAGGGATAGCATTTAGCTCTTGCCCACATCACTGAGTTCTAATAACTGGTGCTGTCCTTAGGCTGGATATAGCCTCATGCTGAAGAGACTGAAAGATTAGAATAAGGGTCACCTGACTTAGTCCTCAAAGAATGGTTAATTTGCCAATATTGCGAGTCATGGAAAGCCTGAAAGAGCCACAATCCTTGAGACCAATAAAGCAATATGCCACCATCCATATTAAATTCTGAGATCCACATAAGTTCCATTTAGCGGATGAAGATGCCACCCACATTTTTATTGTAGAGAACTGAACCACCATGCAGCCAAATTTACCCAGAGCTCCCAAAGGAATAGCAGTCAGGGAATTAAACCAGTGAGAAGGTAGGAGAATGTCACTCGGGAAGGAAATGCCCTATACCAAGTGGAAACCTTATGGTGCCTGTTTATCTGTGGATAAACATAGTGATGCTTTCCTGGATATACATGGTCTCATACCATCTCTATGATAGGACCTGAGTTAATGATCTCGTTTGTCCATTTGGGATGACAATAAAAAGCAGACAGACAAATGAGCCCAACTGATATTAGACAGTAACATTGAACTCTATATTTTCTGGTCATACCTTCATATTGCCTTCCCATCTTCCAGGGAAACTAAACAAGTAATGTTCACTTCTACTCTATTGCCTAAAGAGCAATATGTTTCTACGGCCATACTGTGAGCCTGCTTTTAGGATTATCTGTATACTATGTCAATTTCCTTGATATCTGTAGTTAGTAGAGAAGAAAAGCACCAGTATCACCTACCTGCCTTGCCTCAATTCAAAGTATAGCTGCTCCATTAGTTCAGTATGTTAATTTTGAACCCTGAGATTCAAAGACATTAACCTAGTTGGACCAAAATCCACATCAGTTATAGTCTGCTTGCTAAGTTGAATGGTGGGTAAATTCTACAGTATACAGATTAACCTCAAAGGCTACCAGTTAGTTAGTTATCTTTCACCATGAAGAGTCACTGACTTCACCATTCTCAAATAAAGTAAGCCTGCATACTCCCATAGCGCTCAATTATACCTCCTGGTATAGAGGACACAAGTACAAAGCATAATAACCTTGAATGCCTGGGAAACCAGGCTTATGGAGAAGGGGAGGGTCAATGTTCTAGCACTTGTCTATATACCCTGTGGGTGGTAAGCAAGTCTTGGACCTGTTTCCTGTGGTAAGCTGAGAATGCCATCAGGACCCTGCAGAGGAGGAGCCCGACTAGGCAATAAAATATTCCTAAACCACGGAGATTTACTCTCTTGCCCCTTCAAATGCTGACTGTTGCTATTTTTAATCTTGCTATCTGTTTTGGGTGTCTCTTTCACTGCAGGTCCAAACCCTCATGATTTTTATATTTTCCTAGGTCTTAACTCCTGATTTCTCCCTATCTTGGCTATGTTATTATCTATTAACATCACCAAAGTGGCAGAGTATAAAAGTAGCTGAAACTCAGTAATCTCACCTTTCTCTATGATCATTCCAAAACTGTTGATCAACCAATGTAGCAAAAATTTAGTTATTTCCCACACTGACCCATGAGTCTTGATTTTCTTCACAAAATTCTGCCGGAAGCTTTTTCTTACCATTCTATTAGACATGTCTGCCTATCCTTCAGATTTGACCAATATATACTCTTTTGCTTACATAGTGATCTTTCCAAATTTTCATCATGTGACTTTGCCTTTCTCATTTCTCCCCCTTTTTCTTTGCTCCTCTGCTTGTTCAATTTCATGTTGTCATGTTCACATAAGATAAACATTTACACATAAAACACTGCCTTTTTTTATAAGCAGATATACAGAGCCTGTGTCAAAGAGCCTAGAGGATACCACTCTATATGAAAAACTTAATCTCTTCTCTACATAGAGACATACACAAAAGATGGTCAGTGACACCTAATTGATTTCCTGCCTTCCAACATGGACTGCAGTTAAATCATCTTGGAGAGAAAAAAAGGTGGTGGTTAAACTTCTCTTTGTAAAAATTCTTCCAAGGAGAGTGTCTATACAACTTTCCTAAGTAATGTATTTCATTATAACTTGAGTATTGCCACAAAATCCAATTCTCTTCAAGTTCACTGTACTTCCCTAAAGATAGGCCATACTGGAAAGGGTTTGAGTCACAGTTTTACATACACTGTTCTAGGTCTCATTATACCAAGTGGTTTGCAAAAGATGTTTTATTATTTTTGTATTTTTGAGATCTAGAATCTTCCAAAATGTTAGTCCCCAGATTTAAAAAAAAAGAAAACCTGATTCAATAATAATAAAGCATCAGCAGTTTGATTAAACATAAACAGTATGATTAGCTATGATTAGCTTAAGATTTGTGGGCATCTTAAGTTTGAGTGTATGCTATTCATGATGCAATAATTTATAACCAGTATTCTTAAATTATTACCACTTGTGGTACTTACCTTTGCATTGATGAAATTGTTTAACCAGATCTTTTATATCCAGAGAAGGTTTCTCTGAAGGAATAAATACAGGAAATCAGTTACAAAAAATCCCAACTTAAAATACTTTCTTTTTCACAGCAACAAATATGTAATCTAAAGCAGTAACAAACCTTCTCTAAACACAATAAGTTCTTTAAAATAAACAGCTGCAAACTGGGTGATATTTTGTGGATTGGTTTTGAGAACCGCTCTGCTAATTCCCTCGAGCAGAGTCTTGAGGCCATAAGGTACGACAAGTCTGGGCTTTGAAGAAATCATTTTGGTAGGATGTCTGTAATCTCAACTAAAATGAAGAAAAACAAAGTCTTATTAAAAAGGTTGTGGTTAAACTTTTCTATACAAAATACTTCTTATGAGTTAACTATAGTTTCTTAGAACAAATCTGTTAAAATTATTAGCTTTAGTTCTAATCTCAGTATTTATTTTAGTAAAATGGGTTAATTCTTGATGGTAGTTAAGAAAAAAATCATGTTACCAATAGCTTTTTATGTGCTATTAAAGAAATCCATGGGAAAAGCCCTGCTAGGAACTCCAGGATATTAAAAACAAAGAACAAAAAACCAACAAAACTTGTTTCTGTAAAACTCAATATTTTGTGCAAGAAAATTTCAAGAAAAATAAATTAAGCTCATTTATTTGTGTCTAAACATCTTTCTAAACCACAGGGGCACTGGCTTTTCTGTATATACTGCAAATAGAGTTACAAAGTAGGGTTTCTATAAGAAAATGTCTTTTTATCTTATTTTTCTAAATATATCCCTGGACACATTGATCATCTTTTTAAGTATATTTTTTAAATTTAACAATCAGAATAGGTATAAATTACACGTGGTATTATACCACTCACCACCATGCATACCTCTTTTCTCATATCTTCCCTAAACCTCTGCCCTAGTTTTCTCTCTCCCTTCTCCCCCCTTTCTGGATTTTAAGTGGTACCAGGGGTACTACACAGGAGAACCTGTAATTCCCAGAGTTGCAGAGGTTGCCACCCTAAACTGTGTGTCCATGTGTTGTTTCATTCTAAAAAAAAAAAAAATTATATAAATACCTGCAAAGAAAATTGCATATTTAAGGAAATCAGTCCAGTGGTAAATCAAAATATATGGTAGAAAAACTAGGATGAAGCTACAGGTAAGGTTAGTATTCCAATACAACCCACAGGTCCTACACTTTGATATGGGGTGTTAAATCAGCCCCTGAACTAACAAGCAACCATAACAAGATAGGAAACAGTTGGATAAATGATTTGGGTTTTCTGAGATTTAAAAAAAAAATTTTGCTTAGGAGAATCACAGTTATTCTGGACCCTGAGACCCAGGAAAAATTTCTCCTATGGGTCCTCAAATAGAGGAAAACTGTGTGTGCTATAATGAACCATGTCTTCAACAACATTCCTACAGTAAATAGGATAATGAGTTTCATGGGTCTAAGTGGCAGTTTAGTTGCAGCAATCATACAAGTGGCCAACCTCCAATAAAAAAGCAACTCAACAAAATGCTGAATATTTAAAAGCACACTTCATCTTCCCAAAGGTCAGGAAAAACATGAATCTGGATTGGCCAAAGCAAACCCTTTGAGAATATAAGTACACTGAATCCCTTAATGAAAACTTACTACCAGAGTGTCATTCAGCGAGCTTTACTAAATTAAACCATCTTTTAAAAACCAACAGCTTTGGCAGACCCACATACTAAACGTTAAGGGACACAGACTGGGACATAGGCTGTAATTATATAATTTTTTTTAAAGTATACCCTTTGCACCCCAGTATAGGTAGATAGGTCATGTTTTTAATGTGGCTTACCAGTAGCCATGATAGAACTAAAAAAACACCCTCTCTGCAGGCAGGTAGCAGTTGGTGCTACCAATTGTGGGGTGAGCAGCCATGCAGTGACCCTAATCTTTCCCATCCCAGGCGGTGTTCCACATCCCGACCCCACCATGGACTTCATGAATCTGTGGGGCAATTTAATGCCCCAGGACCAGGGATGCTGGGCAGCCTACTATGCAATCCCATGTAAGGAATTGTGCTGAGGAAGTTAAGAAATACTGTGACACCAATATAAATACATAAATGGGTAAAGTCCCAAATACATTAGGAGTTCCTGGAAAGTGAAAGCTTGACAATTGTCCCCAAATCTCTTTTAAAAGTATCTCAAAAGTAAATTTTACAACCCGCACCCCGGCGCCAAACTGTGAACTTCTGTTTACCCACTACCACAGGGGATAAACGCTTGCGTAGGGAAACAGTGCCTTTGGCTGAGGATGCGAGTGGGAGCTTTGGAGTGACAGAAAACGTAACCAGAACACACCGCTCACATCCTAAAGACCTACGCCAGGGTCAGTGGGACCGCAGGCCCTGGGTTTGTTTTGCCATTTGGTTTGGAGAGAAATGTGGGCAAGCGGGCACCATTTCAGGAGAGGGCAGGCTGCTGCCACATTCACTGGTGTGGCCAGCCCCTCCCCATGGCTCTCCCACTCCTGTGGCCCTCCGCCTTCCCCAGCACTTAATGAACCGTCCTAACTGCCTCCGGGGCACAGGGGGGACTGCCCCACCTTCTTTCCGGCTACGTTCTAAAGAGCTTCCTTGCTGACTCCTTGCCGGCGGCTCCTAGAGGAGTCAGCGCGCCCAGCTGGCCTTTTATACTCCTGGGAACCGTCAGGGCGTGCGTCACAAAACCCCGCCCCCCACAATGGAAGGAGGCGGGGCTCCAGCAGCCCCAGCCAATAGAGAGCCGAAAGTGACAAAGGCCAGAATTCCGCGGGCCAGGGTGGCTTTGCTTCCATCTTTTCTGAGTACCAACGGGTATAAGGAAACTGGCGTTTCCAAACCGCCAGGAGTCGAGGCGACAGCCTCTTCGCTTTTGATCACTCCATCTAAAATAAGAGATGATTTGTAAGAAAAGAGAAATAGACTTATGGCAGTTCTATCTCGCTGCCATCTCCTCTCTCTTTCACACTACCCATCCCCCCATAATGTTACTCTCAAGTCACTTTTTCAAAGAATAATTTCTGCCACGGTGTACAGGTGTACACAACAAACACTAGTATAAAGAGAACAACTCTATGCAACACAGTACTTTTCCTCTTGAGAAACTGACCTGTGGAAATTCAGCATTAATCCTAAGGCTTCTCTCAAATTTGGAGTCTTGCAATACCTCAGCTATAACCTATCCTCCCCAAACGACACCTTCGCCAGCAACAGGTTGCAAGTCAAGGAGTAGTGTGTCACATCAGTTGTTTTAACTAAAGGAACATTGGCTCATTTAAAATACTCACTTTCTGCCCTTTCACGCATTCAGGTTTGTATATTTGTACTAGGCATTAAATAACACCATAATCATGATTATCAGATTCTAACCAAAGATTTTCAAATGTTCAAAAAGCAACAAGAACCACTAGAAATCGACTGTTAAATATCATAAGAGCACACATCTGACAAAAAACCTTTTTTAATTCAGAGAAAAATTAAGGTTTCTAGAACACTTTGCAATAAAAGCAATGTTGAAGCTCCAAGTCTACATCTATGCTGCACACAGCATTTTTCTGGGGATTATTAATTCATCCATTTAATAGTTACTACCAAGTGCCCATTATGTGGCAGACAAGTTCTTTCTTGTCACAAGCATATTTTAAAAGGAGAAATGCTCTTTTAGATTTTGATGTGATGATAGGCCTGCAGTTTTTTGTTGTTGTTTTTTGGTCCATCACTGTCCCTGGCACCACTTTGGTAGTGTAAATAAAAGTGAAGTGAATGAGGCTGTCATAATTTCTTATGCTTTGGTTTATAATGTTTAACTATCAAAAGTATAATGAAATTGAAAAACCCCAAGTGCAAACATTAGAGACCCTATTTATGATGTCATTTGGAAATAGAGACAATAATGCTGTGTAGCCTAATTAGGTAGGTCATACTGAACACCTACTAGGTGTTAAGTACTATGTAGAATACCTGTAGCTCAGATGGCAAGGCTTTACTTTCCACATTTCCCCAATGCCGGTTTTGTCCAAGTCTCTCTGAAATGCAAATTGTTAGTGAAAACATTTAACCAAAAATTTTCAAACCACTATTTGCTGCTTTGATTTCTAGAACTAATGATTTGTTAGTGAAAACATTTAACCAAAAATTTTCAAACCACTATTTGCTGCTTTGATTTCTAGAACTAATGATTTGATGTGGTTTCACAATCTTATCCTTGTATTCATCTCCCTTTTAGTCACTAGAGATCTAACTAAAATATGAATCTGCTCTCCCTTTTAGTCACTAGAGATCTAACTAAAATATGAATCTGCTCTTATCTATTGCTCCCTGTCCCCTGCCCCCACCTCAAAGTCCTACTCTATAGAAGCCCAATGTTCTTTTGTGACCTCAAATAACCCCCATCTCACCTTACCATTTCCTTTCCACTTGACTTTCTAGAGATTGATCCTGAACACTCATGTTGTCATGTCAGCTCTGTGCCTTTGTTCATGTGGGTACAAGGCCTGAGACATCCTTCTAGCCATCATTTTCACCTGATTGCATTCTTTTTTAAAATTCAGAATAAAACAAAACAAAACTCAGCTCAGGAACCTCCTAGTTTAGAAAGCCAAGTGGTAAAAAGTATTTCCTCGGCTGCCCCATGACATACTCTGTGACTGAGCATAATCTGGCTACATAATTCTGCTTGTGTTAGATCCTTTTCTCAGATTTACTATTTACCAAAAGATGAAAATGTAGGCCAATGTTTGTCTAATTTAGACCATTTGCATCAAAATCATCCTAGGAGCTTGTTAAAAATACTAAGCCCTCCCTAGAATTTACTGAAATCAGAATCTCAGAGAAGACTAATTTGTAAAACTAAAATGTGAGAGCCACTGGCCTTTGGGAGGAGAAAGTATAACCCAGAGCTCACCTCACAAGTGTGTTGCTTCTATTTTATACCCCAGTCAACTGGGAGCTAGAGCTCAGCCCCCTTGCTAGTTTTCACAAGGAAGCTAATTATACTGTATATTGGAGGATTTCTGCACACTTTACTGAAGGGCACATCTTTAATGGACCAACTTTCCATTCTCTTGCTCCCCTTGTCCTTTTCTCTTTCTGTATTTCCTCTTCCTATCTTCCAGGTCTCCGTCCTCTAATACTAGCTTCTTGGGATGACATGGGCTTTTTTCTTTTTTTTAATACAAAATATAACACCAACAGGATCTAAAAATATATAAATACCAAACAGTACATCATGACTGTGTGAATGTATATCTTCACAGGTACAGAGTCATATTTAAATACTTGCACCACAATTTGCTTAATGAAGGAATCAAGTAAAAATCAGGTATGCATTGTCCTTTCATTTTAGTTGGCAGAAATATAAAGTGCAAATTCTGTAAATAGTTGACTTATACAATATGCAACAATAACTATTCTAATTTTTTGTGACATCTGAAAATAATTCTTTACTCAAATATTTCACTATCATGTGCTAAAATCATAAAGATACCTAACCCAGTAAAAGTAAAACCTTGAATATATTAACCACAAAGGTGCATATTACATCATTATTAGACCATGCCTCCAAGTGTGTCAAATTATGTGTCCAGAGTACATAAAATATACATTAGAGACTTCTCTCTTCATAGGCACAATCTAATACAAAACTATGTAACATTTATAAATTATAAGATCCATCTGAGAGCTTCCAAAATAGGGAAGAGGAAGGAGTGATACCAATACAAAAAGAGCACACATAAATGCAAATGGCTCCACTTACATAATTACTTTCTTCATTAACAAAGAGTGAGGAGTAATTTACACCAAACTAAATTTCTAGGCAGATCACTGTAGTTCACAGGTTGGATAAGTAATGGCACGCAGGCCAGGTAACTGTTAGAATTACTCGACTCAAAAAATGTACTCAGATTTCAGTAATTTAATGGTACAGTGTACTTACACTGTACTTTTGTTAGTCTTTAGAATCACCACCTACCCCCTTCTCCATGCTCTACCACCATATTAAGATAGATAAACCACAAGGACTATTATGCACCAAACCTAGGAAAGAGTTTATAAACAGACCTATTCTTTGACTTATTAAAGAAAATCTACTTGATGGTGTTGTAAAGTTGTCTATTCAGTTAAGTGAACTGAACACAAACTTATCTGAAATCCTGAAGGAGAAATAAAAAAATTTTAAAGCAGTTAGTACAGGAATGGTTCTTTAAAAAATTATAAAGTACAAGTCTTTATGTAATCTTTGAATGCTGAACAACAAGTTTGAGTAATATTTGGACTGAAAATTCAACTGAATAAGTTTGAACAATATTCAAACTCTGAAACAAGAACTTCATGATTCAGAAATGCTCCACAATCCTGACTTTTCACATATACTACAGCAAAGACAACAAAATGGCAAGAGCCACATTTTAAAGATTCATACTGTTCTTCCCTTCAGCCTAGATGAAACCAGGCATCCAATATTTTCAGACATTAATTTTTCTCTTCAGAAAGCATCTACTTGGCTTCTAGATCTACTCATTTCCTGAATGAAAGATAGCAATCTTTCCTTTCTGGTTACTATCTAAAATCTATGCATGATTCACACCAGAAAGAGTCAATGTGAATAAACGCTTTGGCTTTGGAAGTGGGGAAATATGAAGATAGTTTAGCCAAAATTAGTAAAGAATAATCACTTCAGTCAAGGAATTAGATTAAGTAGATTACACCTGCCAACATTTTAAGCTGCTCCCACTCATGTTAAGAAATATTAAAGAATTATAATTGGATGAGGTTGTCCTTCAGCTAAAAAGATATGAAAACAAATGACACCCCAATGTGATACTCTTTAGCGCAATATAAATTTTTTAAAAAATCTAATTTTAAGATTGAGCCACGTTAGTCATACAATTATGGTAGAAATTCTTAAGTGACTGAGGTATTTTGATTCTTTAAAATCACAGGTGTGCAGTACTGAACAAAGCGGTAAATTAAATGACAAAAAAATTACCAACAAAGGATTAAAAATAACTTTGAGCTCTTTTTATAAAATCAAATAAACTGAGCTAAGGGGAAAATTATTAAATCCTAATAAAAGATAGTCCAGCGAATTCTTCATTAGCAAATATTTGAGGCAAAAAAAGCCTATGTTTTTTCAAGAATGATCTTTTCAAGTAATATGTTAAAAATTCTCAAAGGTTGGTTGTTACACAATTTCACAGCAGGAAACTCCTAAAATGTAAGCATTATTTATCTAGTCTATAGACCAGGCTTTCTAATAAATTAGTAAAACAGTTATATCTTTGATTATAAAACTACTATTTGCTTCTACTTGGTTGACTTTCAAAGCAAAAAGTGCTTGTCACTTGGAAACATTTTGTAGAAAATCTAGAGATAAATATTTTTGATGACACAACTTCAGCTAAAGAGCAATTATTTTTTAATAAGGAAAACATGGAATTCTGGATTATTAACATATTTTTTACAATAAAAGAATATTCAGTCCGTGGTCTGGAGATCTGCATTCTATTCATTGCTTCACTGATAACAGGAAGAATTGGGATAATTAGCCTTTTGGTGCCTGAGTTTCACTGTCTAGACAATGGGGAAAATATCTGTTCTATATTATTTGCAGGAGTGGTTGGGGGATAAAGTAGAACACTAGAAAGCACTTTTATTTTTTCAAAACACAATAGAAATGCTCTGTCATGATACTGTTAATAATTTTACAGGTACTTCTTAGTGTTACCCAGTCAGATGTGTGCTTAAGGGAGGCGTTCCTACAAGGTCACAGGTTGAATATTTAGTTTGATTTTATTTTAAAAATAATAAATCACAAAACTAAAATGCTTCAACAAGGTCACTTAACCCTCTCCCCAGGTTGTTAGTTATAATTACTATTATCATCATTATTATTACTTTTCAGCTATATGTTTAAAAGAGGAGATCTTTACTATGTCAGCCTAACTGGGAAAATGTGTCCCTGGCACAGATGGTCTTCAGAAGAAAAGCCAGTCTTCATATGAGCATGTCCTCTTGCTTTTATTTTAAAGTGCAGATTCTAGGTGGGAAGGGACAGAGCAGAAACTCCAAGTCTGTCACTGAGGAACCAATTCCCTCAGAGAGGCCAGAGCAGCGTGGATGCGGACATGCAATCTGTTTTCAAAGTCGTAGCCAGAGAAATCCTCCTGGAAGACCAAAGAAAGATACTTATGGACTCTTATCAGCTAAGCTTTCTGAACTACTGCAGTATAACCCACACTAAGTTTTGTACTTCCCAAAGTAAAATCCCTCATACTCCCACCAAAGGCTTCAAATGCACCTGATTTTATTCCCCAAACTTCAAACTTTGTGTCTATTTTTAAAATGTCAACTGAATGCTGTCTTTGGAACATTTTTCTCATGTTATCCTGGACACAGTAGTCTTTAATTGTGTTCAATGTAAGCTGCTGTTAGAAATTCTTAATTAAAGAATGTAACTATGAAATATCAAAAGTTATTTTCTCACGCAAATAAGAAGAGTGTTTATAAAGCAGGATGAACAATTTCCTGGGAGTTTCGTATACTGGTAATTTCACTTAAAAATCAAGTGCTCACTGATTCAATTATCACATTTCCTTTCCAGAAATATCAATCAGAACAATCATTTCACAAAATTTCTTGAATTCAGACTCAAGTTATACTACAGAGGATAAGAAGGGCCCCTGGGAAGAGGGAGATTCAGTATTTTTACCTTTGCTTGAAGGAGTAGCGTTCTGCCTCTTGCTACAGTCTATGAATGTAAGAAAAACATTATCTCTTAATACTATATTTATATATACTCAAGCAGAAAATGTCATAATAGGAGAATGTATTAAACAACTTATAGTAGACAAAGAGGTGAGTCAATTGCTTTTTCAATTATGATGACTCCATTTTTCTTTAATGATGCTAATGTTTCCATTAAGGTATTATTTGATGAATAATCTCATAATCTTCACTGTAATTCTATAAAGGATAACAGTTTATAAGAGTTAAAGTAGTTTATGTTAAGACCTCACTAAACAACCTAAAATTGGTGATAATTAAAAGATATATTTGAAGTCTACGAATTATTTCTCCTTTTGAAGGCATAACTGATTGAGGACATCAACTTAACTTTTCAAAAAATAGACCAGTCTTGTTATATTTTATGTATGTATTTTAAGGCTGCATTAGAAGTAAAAATTTCCTTAAAGACAATAGTGTTAGGAGTTTCTACTAAAATTCATTAAAATTTCATTTTCTATTTTGGTAAAATTAGAATTTCAGATGAAAAGTCTACCAATTAAAAGCCTATCTTTGGCAAGATAGGCTACATATTTAAGGGGTATGTTCTAATATATAATCATATTTCTGTTGATGTAGCTCAACTTTTAGAAAGTCCATATATTTGAAAGCCGAGTTGAGCTTATTAAAAATTAGAATTTTATAAAGCCAAAATTATGTAACTGAGCTTCTAAAAGAAAGTATCAAGGAAATCCAGAACTACTGTAATCCTATTATTAAAAAACTGCCTCACTGTACACTTAAATTTGTATCTTAATAGTATTTGTCGCTTTAAATTTATATAATATTCTAAAATTTTTAAGTAATCATACACATCATCCTCATTCATTCTCACTATAATCTTTATTAAATTGACAAGACAGGTATTTTTTTTATCTTGTTTTAAATTCTAGAAGAAGGTATGTGGTTAAAGTAACTTAACTGGTAGCATACACTAAATGGCAGAACTACTAGAATAATAATGCAATTCTGTGTTCTTCTAAATAAACTGCATTACATATCATTCCATTCTAGAAATGGTAATGATTTTCCCTCAAATAAATTTTTGCCCCAAAAGTTACATTTATAAACCTAATTCCAGAGAAGACATTATCTTTGTCAACACACACAGAATTAGTAGCTTTTGGGCTCATCCTACATGAAATTCAGGGGGGAAAAAAAAAAAACAAAAATACTAAGTTTAATTAACTTATTTTAAACTAAGGATGTTTTGTGCTTGCTCATTTGCACACTTTTGGTGATGAACATTATTTAAGAAAATATATAAGATCTTACCTCTGGTTTGTCTAATAGAAGACAGCCAAGTTCATAGCAAGCATATGGCTGAACATATAAATTATTCTGACGACACAACTCATCTTTAACAGCTCGCTGAAAGAACTGAAAGTAATACAAATGTCACTGGAATTAACTGATTCCCCCTTATTTGGGCCATTTTTCTACTTAAGGCTCATCGAATCTTCAGGATGCAAGAAGGGTGACGCATCTTATTTCTATATTCTATATTGGATTTTCTCTTTCTGTATCTCTATTCCTTCCCACCCATCCTCACACTGAAGTATTAATTTAAAATTATAATACAAGTGCATTGACACGTTAGGATTTAAAAGCCAAAGTCTATTACTGTACATGAACTCTTTCAAAGAGTAATCAAAATAACAATGGGATATACTTCCCAAAAACCAAACAAAAAACTCAGAAAAGTCCCTCCAACTCTATTTGAAAATAATAATCATTCTTTTTTATATAATATGTACACAGACTATCTTAATCCAACAACTTCCTAGGCCTCACCTGTAGTGCATCAATAATCTGTAGTTACAGACTGATGAAAAGTGAGCACACACTAACACACCTGATCATTTTTGTATTTATCTAACTATGAGGCTTCACCCTCTGCTCCTTCAAAACTGCATCCTCATTTCCTCCTCCTCCTCCTCCAATTGAGATTGTCATCTTTGATAAAAAGCTAGTACCAGAAAAAAGAAGCCTATATGTAAATAAGTATTTTAAGAATCTGAAGTTACATTAAAAACTAGTATTAACTAACCATCAACAACTTCTAGCATTTGAGAGGACACTAATCGAATAAAGTATCTTTACAATGCTACGGGAGATTTGGCTTTAATGCTTTTTCATTTTTCTTACTCACAAGCACATATAGAGGTTTACACAGTTTACGTTCCTTAACCACGACACCAACATTAACAGTTTACCTGAACAGCATCTTCCGAGTTTCCCAGACATTTGTGTATGGCACCAAGAAGCAAATACTTTAATCCAATGACAGATGAGTCATCTACTCCATGGCAAGCTTAAAGAGAAGTGAAAATAGCAGAAAGGAAGCACACTCACTTAATTCCTTAAATATCATATCATCAAGAGTGTAGAATTTCATTGTTTAGACAAATTCAGTTCATGATTCTGCCACCTGAAACTCAGATTTCCCTTCCTAACCTAAAAGTGAATACCCTTAGTCAAAGAAAGGGAAAGATACCAAACTTCAGAGGGCCATGAAGACTCAAAATTGTATATTATCACAAAGTGAAAGAAGCCAATCTGAAAATGCTATATACTGTATGATTCCAACTATATAACATTCTGGAAAAGGTGAAACTATGGAGACAGTAAAGACTGGTAGTTGTCAAAGATCTGGGGAGAGGGACGGGTGAACAGATGGAGCAGAAGAGTTTTAGGGTAGGGAAACTATTCTGTATGATACTATCTGTGAGTGTAAGAGTGAATACATTTGTCAAATCCCACAGAATGTACAAAACATACAAATCAAATAGCGAGCCTAAAGTAAACTATAAATTTTGGGTGATGACGTGTCGATATTGGTGTATCGGTTTTAACAAATATACTTCTCTGGTTGGGAAATGTCAGTGGATGGGGAGGCAGCGTGATGGGGGTGAGGTGGGGAATGTGGGTATCTGCTCGATTTTGCTGGGAACCTAAAACTGCTCTAAAAAAGTCTATTAATATATTTTTAATTGCATATTAATTTCATAAATCATGTAACTGGCACCTTTACATGTTTGTATGGGTACTGCATTAGTCACTGAGAGGGGATCAGAATGGATCCTCCACTTCAAGAAGTTTGCCAACTACTATGGAGTACGGACGGGGCTTACATGTGGAGGACAATATGGAGGTTTTCCAAGGATATGAAAAAGTTAGAAATTGGAAACATGCTGAAGCTAATAAAGGAAAAAAGGAAGTATTTCTATGGACCAATAAAAATACTGAGGTTTGATAAGATTTTATATATATACATACATACAGACACATACATTCACACATATAAATGTATGTATACGTGTGTGTATTAGAAGAACTAGAAGAGCTGGGTAGAGTAGCAGGAGGTAAATGTAAAGAATAGAATCTGAACCTATAGAAGAGTTCTCTCCAAAAACTAGGCTGGGAATATGTACATATAAATAGGACTCGCATGACCTTAAGACAGCAGTATTAAGGAAAGGGGAATGCAGTTCAACCACTCACTCATTCACTTAAAATTTACTAAGTACCTCCTATGTGCTAGGCTGTTCTAGGTGCTTACAATACAGCAGTACAAAACAAAACAAAAAAGTCTTGTCTTTAAGAAACTAACATTTTGTAGAGGAGATAGATGATACGGAAGACAAACAGGTAAAATACCTATATTAAAGAAGTATAAGTACTAAGGTAAAAAACAAAATAAAGCCAGGAAGAGAGAGAAGGGCACGCATGTGTCAGAAAGGTACAGTTCAAGCCTCAATGTAAAGGTAACATTGGAGTAAAGATCTGAAGGAAATGAGTGAAGGAGCCATGTGGATGTTTGGAGGAACATTTGCAGACAAAAAGAAGAGCTAGTGCAAAGGCACTGAGGCCAGCACATGCCTGGTATGTTAATGAAGAGGAGGAGGAGTGTGGCTGGAGCCTGGTGACCAAGGAGGAAGAATAGTGAAAGGCAATGGCACTGGAAGCGGTGGATGTGTGTGCATGTGTGCGTGCGTGCATGCATGTGTGTGCATGTGTGTGTGTACAGACTGTAGGGTGTTGTGGACCACTGAGTGGACCTGGGCTTTTAATCTGAAGAGGTGAGACCACAGAGAGTTCTGAGCCACAAAATGACATATGACTTAGTTTAATAGGATAACTTTGGGTGCTGCTGAGAATACAAAGAGACATCTTTAAAATGCAGAGGAAAAATGAAGTGGAGAGGGGAGGTTGGGAGGGGGAAGGGCTAGGAATGAAACCACAAGACAAGGGTTTAAGAATCCAACTAGCTCTGCTGATGAAGGGAGTTACAGATGGGGACTCTGATAAGCTAAATGCACCAAGCTACGTGGGCTCGATGGAAAGAGTTTAATAAATACATTTGATCACTATTCACCCACTATCAGTTTTTTTCTTTTTTTCTGAAATTTAACCTTCCTCTACAAAGATCTTCACAGTACTCTACATGGTTGAATTGATTTGAATCATTACTGCTTAGCACTGGAGAATGATATAATCTAATTAACAGATCGCAAAACCAGGCTAACTCTTAACAAAGACATTAAAGAATTATCTCATCTTTACTCCAGAGCCTGCCTCCCTCTCCATGATCACATCTTTGTTTTTTATTTGATACCCAGAAAAGGTTCAGAGAATAGTCACATTAAATGATAATCATTCTTGTGCCTGCCAATTAATACCTATTCTATCTTTGCGCCTTTATGTTTGAATTATCTCAAAATACATGATCCTGTGCTTGTATATTAGAAAGACTACTTAAGATTTTTTATTGTTCCTTTGAGTTGGACACTGGTAGATATTCTAGACTGGCATCGGCAACTAGGGATGGGTCTGAAGTTAGGCATATCCTTTTTAAATGGACACGGTAGGACTTGCGCATCCAGGAAAATTGTTTCAAGTAGTCCTTTATGAGGGTCACACGCCTACTCTAATGACAGGGCCTCTGTGTACAACTTCTGGAGTTGCATTACTTTGATCAGTACTGACAAAAGTTTTGACCTTTGAGGGAAGTCTGATGATAAAAGTATGTGACTCAATGGATAATGCTATATTTGATCAAAAACAAGTATGTTTGTGGAGAAATCTGACGAATTTTCTATGGTGACTAAAATTATTCTTGAATAAGCTAAAATATTAATATTAAATCTTTGATGAAAAGGGTAAAATATATATGACTACAAATACGTTTCCAAAAGTAATTACTTTCTATGAAACCATCTTTTTGGATGTCTGTGTTTATAGTTTAACATAGCAGTCTCATCTTATAATCACACTTTTAGATGCATGATTTAAATATCTTCACGCTCCTGAGAAGATGAGACTCTTTCTACGTGTAGGAAAGCTTAAAGCTTTGCTACTCAATGTGTTGTTTTCACACCAGCAGCCTTAACACTTGCTCCTATGATAGCTGGCAAGTCACCTAACTGTCCCAAGTCCTGGGTTCCTCATTATAAAATGGGTATGACAATACTATCTGCTTTTTCCTACCTCCCTGGGTTGCAGTGTAGAGCAAACTAAGTAATTTGCCAGACTACAAAGCGTCATTCAAATGCCTGCCATTAAATCTTTAGGGGAAATGTCACAGTATTTAATCACCAAAAAAGTTTTATTTTACTTAAAAATTTATCTCACCGTGAACTTTTCCTACAACAATAAAAATGACTATGAAAGTTAATTACCATATACTTTTTTAAATCTACGAATCAAAAATGCAGACTTCTAATTACACTACTAGGTATTGACTCAAGAGAAATGAGCATGTAAGGTCTGTGGCAACAGGCTAGTACATTTATGCTGTACATTTATGTTTGTAGCAGTTTTATTCATGATAGCTAAAAAAACAGACAAAACAAATGTCCACTAGTAGAAAAATGAATAAACAAATTACATTAAGTAGAGACATATGATGGAGTACCACTCAGCAAGTAAAAGGAAAGAAATACTGATACAGGCTATAAGGTGAATCAATCTCATAGGTTATAATTAACAAATGAAGCCAAGCACTAAAAAGTACACATTGTCTGATCCCAATTATATGAAGTTCAAGGACAGACACAGTAATCTGTAGAGGGAGTAATCAGAACAGTGGTTGCATCAGGGGTGGGGACGGACTAACAGACAATGTGCACAAGAGAAATCTTAGGGATGGTCGAAATAATCCATATCTTGATTGTGGTGGTAGATGCCACGGTGTATGTTTGTCAAAAGCCACTGAACCATTCACTTAATATCTGTGCATTTTAATGAATGCAAGTCAAACCTATAAGAAACAAAGTACCTTCACTGGGAAAAAGATGTATGCTTCCAGCAACCACTGTGGCTACCGAATTAAACACCCACCATCAGTATGCATCCCCATACACTGCTAACCATGCAAACGTGTCCGTACATTCCAGGGCCTCCCACTCCTAGCACCTACATGACTGAACTCTCTTAATCACAACACCATTTACCCAAGAATGACAGCTTTGTATGCTCTGAATCCGGAAATATTAATGAGAAACTAAAGAAAGCAAAACTGAAGAAGCAGCTGATGAGTAGTTTTTGTTTTTTACCTTGACTCATCCTCTGTAGGTTGGGGAAGGAACAGTTTGGAAGAGCTTTCCACAAGTACAGCACTTCAATGGAGGCCAGCACACAAAGCATCTTGGTTGGCGTTTGTTTCCGAAATCTCTCAGCCTGCAAGTAGTTAGAATGATTAGACATTTTAAGAAAAATTCAAAAAAAAATATGTATTCTGGAGATATTTAGAAGTGCACAGTTCATATTCCACACAAACACCCCCTCGTAAAAAGCTAAAAACAAAAATTTCTCCCCCTATAAAAAATTTTTGCTTTCCAATTTTTAATATTTTGGGTAGTTATGCCTTTCATTCATTATTCAACTCAATCTATTAACAAGATTTACGTATATTATGAAAATCTGGGGATGAAACTAGATTTATTTCAGTTTCAATCAAAGGAATTTTTATAAAAGCTGTGTGACAAGTAACTCAGTGGGTATATATGGAGGATGTAATATCAGATGCCTGTTAGTTATGGTTTTACTGAATTAATTTTCTGCTGTGTTGCAATGGCCTCAGTGGCATTCCACATTACAACCCAGTTTATACTCAAACTGAGTTGTTAAATGTTCATTCAGTAAAACTAAAATGATATAAAATTCTAGATATAAAAAGTGTCAAGTAATCCACAGTAATTCAGCTAAATTTTCTTCTTAAAAGTATAGAATGAGAGACATTGTCCCTATAGTCCTGAGCTTTTCTGCTGGTATATTTGATGCACACTATTTTGTTTTTTTATTAGGTCAAAATGTGACATGTTTACTCTATTGAAAACCAACAGTCCATCTCTTGCCTACTGCCTGCCAATTTGTATTTTTCTAAAATTACCTCTCTAGACAGATGCTTTGCCTCTCCAGACAGCTCTACAGGGTCTGTAATAGCTCAACTTATTCAAACAAAACAAAACAAAACAAAACAAATTGTTTTAATTATTTGTAGCGAAACAAGCACTTAATTTTCAAAGTGCAGTATGACCACAGGAATAAATTCTTTCCACAGCGGTGAACTGCATTTTGCATGGCAAATAAGTTGCCAGCTTTGAACATGATTTCCTAAAATCTGTCGAAGTCAGTGTTGGTTAAAAATGCTCATCATAAATAACACACCAGATCAGTATGCTTCAACGTACCTTTTTCACGGAAAACTGTTCGATCTGATTGTTTTTCCTTTTGAAGAGTTTCTGTACTTCTTTAAAGACAATCTGGGCTCCATCCACATCACCAGTGGCTCCCTGACAAACTGTAAGAAATCATTATTGTATCTCTTAAGCATTAGGGAGAAAATGCCACTAAAGGTTGATGGGACTTGGAAATGTTACCAAAGTAAAAAAGGGAGCAAACATTTTTAAAGACTGTTACACAAAGGAGTACACCACCTTGCTAAGTACATCATCAACCCACTTAGTCAACAACTATTTCTCAGGTGTCGGCTTCCTAGAACTTTTCGGGGACATATGGGAATGCCATGATCCTAGTCTCCTTGTTGTGGGGACAGTCTTGGATGCAACAAAATCCCTAGCTATTGTCATAGTATACAGTTTGGTTGGAGCCCACATGCTCAGAAAGTGGAATAAAAAAGAATCTAGGAAAACTCAATGAGTTGTTAAGAGGATTATGAAAGCTTCATGGTGGAAGGCCATCCCTGTGCCTGGAAAGTCACAAAAATCCTACACATGTTCACTGGCCATCTAGTACCTATAAGCCACCAGCAACAATGTGAAGAAGAAACACATGCTTGCACCCTGAAGAAACGTAAATTTCAGTACCCACGCAGTCCCATAACTACCATGTATACAATGATAAGAGCCATTAGAGTAGGAAGACCAAAGTGCTTTGGGACAATTTCAGAAAGAAAAGGGATAGTTTCCCTTTGGAGTGATCAGGAAGCTTTGAGGAGGTAGGAGTCAAGCTGAGCCTTGGAGTATGGCTAAGACTGTGACAGTCTGTACACCACCCTCACCCCACTCCAAACCCCAGGCAAAGGTGTAATCAGACTCCCTTTGTGTCACCTGCTCTCCCTTCCCCAAGCTTCACATCCAGCTTCAGTCCCACCTCCTTTATGAAACTCCACCAACTACTCCTTGCCACCCTCTTCTCAACTCCTGTAGCATTGAACTCATTTCTATTTTTTTGTTAGATGTTGTCTTAGATGTCGTTTCTCAATCTCCAGTTGGAATATCTTTGATATGCTAGTTCCTCCTTCTTTGAACATCCCTAAACTAGCTGACCCTATACTCACATTTTGAGCTCATCTGAGCAGAGCACAGGGTCACAGCATGTCAGAGAATAGGCTGCTATCAGCAGAGCCAAAGAAACAGAAGTGGTGAGACTTGGAGAAAGCTGAGGATACTGAGATGATGGTAAAGGAATTAGGTCAAATATTCAAGGAAGGGACTTTGTACATACAAATATCAAATCATTATGTTGTAACCTAAAATTAATATGCTATCAATTGCATGTCAATTATACCTCAATAAAAAGTAATTAAAACAAGGACAACCCTGTTCCCAGGTACAACAGCAGCCCTGTTCCACATATGGGGTCTGAACTCATCCAAACTGAGCTCATCATTTGTAGCTATAACATTTCAAAACCAGAAGGAAGCTCTGTGATGTTTTGTAAACCAATCCCATCATGTTATAGATCAGAGAATGTATAACATTATGAGATAATTGATGAAATTCTTATACTGTCACATAATGTTAAAAAAGAATAAGCAAGTGAGTGCGGGCAATGAGAGAGAGAGAGTCATAAACAGCAACAGCATCAGTAACTGAACTACCTTTGAAATTCTATGACACTAATACCTGAGATCCTGAAGAATAAACACCACCTACTCCTCTCACAGTACAGTTACAGTTACTTTAAAAGGTGCAGGTGATTGAAAGTATGAGCTGCTCTGATTTATCATAATTTTGAGATGCAAACAGAACTTAGGACACTTGGCTCTTCCATTAAGACTAAGTTTACAATGCTCTATAAGGGATATTCTAATTTGGGGAGCTGGCGGCTAAGTTTTAATCTTTATATAATTTCAAACTTACAGAAAAGCTACAAGAATAGTATAAGGGTGTGATCTAGCAATCCCAGTTTTAGGTATACACCCAAAGGAACTGAAGCAAGGTCTTGAAGAGACACGTGTACAAAGCAAGCATTACTCACAATAGCCAAAAGGTAGGAGCGACCCAAATGTCCCCTGGCAGATATATGGATAATCAAAATGTGGTTTAAACATACAACAGAATATCACTCAACCTTAAAAAGAAATTAAATTCTGACACATGCTATGACATGGATGACCCTTGAGGGCATAATGCTAAATAAAATAAGCCAGACAGAAAAGACAAATATTGTATGACTTCTCTTATATAAAGTACCCAGAAAAATCAAATTCAGAGACAGGAAGTAGACAAGTGTTGACCAGGGGCTGGGCAGGTACAGTGAATGGGGAATAGTGTTTAATGGGTACAGAGTTTCAGTCTGGGATGACAAAACATCTACATCTGTAGATGGACAGTGGTGATGGCTGCATAACAATGTGAATATACTTAATGCCACTGAACTATGCACTTAAAATGGTTAAAATAGTATTGAATGTCATGTATATTTTATCATAATTTAAAAAAAAATAGTACAAGGGACTAAACCCCAGTGACAATGTCTCTGGTCCCTGTATGCTCATCCCTTCTAGCTCTGCCTGTCAACATGTACCTTTCCTTCGTGGCCAACTCACACAGGAGCTCCTACAAGATGCCTCTCTGATCACCTGACAGTGACCCTTCCCTGCCCCCTGTAGTCTCTGTGGTGGAGCTATTCACATACATCCTATCTGCACAAAATCCCCTTGGAGAGGCAGGGACTAGAGCCTTCCATACTCTATCATTTCCTACAACTTGTATAATCCTGACATTGCTGATATTTGGAAAGGAAATGTTCCTTTATATAGGCACACTGTGCAATTACTTCATGTTTTATGCTCAACAAAGATTCAGAAAGAAATAGCTGCCCACAGGTGACTCTCTGACCCAATTATACCTTAACAATAATTGTTGGATGGTTGTGTAAGCCTCTCTCTCTTTATTTTTGGTTCATCCACTTTTCAACGTATTGGTCCCACTGACGCTGCTCAATAAACAGCTGCTACTCTCATCTGAGATGGCTGCAAATTCTATTTAAAGTCAGAGACATTCTATACTAATCAGTACATCAAAAATAATCCTATTCAAACATAAACTACAGAGCTATAGAAAAATGGATGCCCTGTGGGGATTGCAGAAAGAAGTGTGGGCACAAAAAGATTTCATCCTGATTGCTAATGGACTGCAGCTTTAGAATATCCAGACTATACATACTAGTCACTGTCAATTCCATCTTATTTTAAATAATCAGTTAAGAGGTTAGAATGACAGAAGGTTTCATTAAATCCAAGTACTCAGAGAAAGGACATATTTAAAATAACGTTTGGATTAGTCTTGAATTTTAAGTAAAAGAATCACTTATATGGCTGTATCTGGAAAGCTCATCATTAGAGGAAGAAAATGTACATCCATCACTTGGGTTTCCTCCGTTCCCACCACTACAATTCTATATTACAATAACATTTATTTCTCTCAGGGTACACACAACCGTTTTGTCCACCAGGTGGCAGTACATCTTTAACTATCTCTTCATCATACCCTCATATCTGAATTAGAAAATATAGGTACTTTTGCTATAATAATATGCAGTGTTGAAATACCTTGCATTTTTCAAAATCATACTATAAATATAACAACAGGGTTAACAGGTAAAATGAGGTTGGAGCAGACTACTCAAAATCTATGAAACTTGGTAACCAAGGCACTAACAATCCAAAACTATTAAGACAAAGACATGTTAAATTGTTAAAATTCTTTCAATTTCTAATAATTAAAAATATATATTAGAAAATAAAGGAAAAAGGTAAGGTAGGTTGAGGCTGCTTAGGGCAAAGTGCATAAAAACAAAGAGAACCTTACAATAAGCATTTCCAAGACAGAGCATGTGACGTAACCAGCCCAGAGAGGGACACGGGGAAGGGCATGGTACATATTACTGAAATGACCTGTGTCCAGCTGGGTGAGTGAACACTGTATTCCACTATTTACCTGGTAGCATAAATCATTAACAGGGTAATTTTTTTAGCTGAGAAAATTAAAAACACAGCTTTTGCGTCCTCCGGCCATCATCCTCCCATCCGCCCATGTGTGCGTGCTACCTCACGGTAGCAGTGGTTTACTCACCTGCAGTTAAATAGGCATAATAGCACTGGGACCACCTGGACTCATTTTTTAGCCTCTCAAAGGAATCAAATGCATCCTTGAAGTTCAACTCTATCATGCTGCACCAACCTATGAAAGAAATATTTTTAGTCCTGTAGTGAGGTTAACATCCCATTTTTGAGCTACAAATCTCTGATCCTGCTATCTTTCCCTGTGAGTGTTGTATACATACTACCTAAAAGCTTTTTAAAAATTATCTTTTTTCTCTTAAATAATTTCAATGTGACATTTTGAGTAAAATAAGGCACTTCTGATTTCACAACCAATTATGCAGTACAGAAGAAAGTGGCGTAAAGATTTCTATACAAACACTAGAATTTGTCTGCTACAGTTGTGAGATTAACCCAAACACAGCAGTACTTCCCCAAGAGCAGGTACGAGCACAGAAAAAGCAATACCATTAGGTTATATATACATAGTGACTACCTTAAACAATCTTAAAGCACTCACCTGCTCATTAATGATGACTATTAATTCTCAGATCGTTGTGAAAAGTAGAGAGCAAGCCAGTCAGAAACTAAGCACCTGTCCACCCTGACTCTGCAGGTTGGTAGTGGAGCCATGAAAGGATCTCATCTTTTCCAGATCTAAACACTGTTAGACTGGCATTCTGGCAGCAGCAATGAAAATGCAAGGAATTTTATCCCCACTGTTTTAATAGTATCTAACATCCACGGAGCCCCTCTTGTGAAGGACCCTATGCCAGGCACTTGATACCCTTATCTCTAATCCCACTATAGCCTCGCAAAGGTGGCTGATAGTATACTCACTTTACCAAAAAGAAAACCTAAGGCCACAGAGCTAACAAGAGGGAACAAGTGAGGATCAAAGGCCAACGCTCTTTCCTGTCCATGATATTGCCTCCATAAAAAGAAAATCCTGATTATCAGGTGCATCATCTTGGCCCTGCCACTTGAACTATGGGGATGAGGGGGGACCATACTTCCAGAAAATTTGGTGTCAAATTCTATGAGACAGTACATGAAGTTAACATATTTTAGAGTAAAAAGTGGACCTAATTATTTCTATCTGCAACAGATATCACGGTAAGATTTGAATTAAATACACACTAGAGATAGGAGTGATCACTGACCCTGAATAAGAAGACCGAGTTCTGATTTTGCTCCTTTTCTCCAGAATTAAGCTTCCAAAGGCCTTAGAGTTTGGCTGGATAATTTCTAGGCTTCCTTTAGCTTTAATGTTCTATATGGCCACAGGACTTGGAATAGTACATGAAAAAGGCTACCAAAGCTAGATCTTTTCATTCAAGTTCTTTGAAATACATTCCATTCTGTTATAGCTACCAGACAGAGCTCCAGCAGAGTTTAGATTACATAAAAATACATTTCCTACTGGATTATTCTTTACCTCCCCTCCCTAAACATAACATTTAAAATATAATATTGCTTACTAAGCTGCTCCCAACCTTTTAATTTGCACTTTTCTTTAAAAAAGGTGCAAGAAGATAATTATGTTCACAGCAGACAAGTGGCAGGCATCGGTTGTCAACTGTCTCAATGCTCTCCATTTCTTCTTCCATTTCTCTGCTGAACATCTTGAGTACCAATTTCCTCTTTAATTTCCATTACCACCTTATCATGTCTCCTTTCTTTACTCCTTTTCATCCCTTTTCTATGTGCTGTATGATGTGACTTTGTTGTATTGGGTTGCAATTCTATAAAGTATGAACCCCTTATTAAAAATGTGTTATTTTTGTTATTTCAATCCCAAAGTTGTATTTATGATTCTCAATATCTGTTACATAAAAGGATTATGGAATTACTAATATAATAGGACAGGAGAACTTTAGAACAGTCAACTAAATAATCACAGAAACAACTTTGGGGAAGGAAAAGGAATATCTTAAGCAAATAAATATTTCTAAGTCTGTTTATAAATTTATCTTCAGGAGGGCAGAAGCAGCTAACATGCATGGAGGGCCTTCTGTGTGCCAGGCACCCTGCCTGATACTCACTAGTGTTATTTCATCTAAACCTCACAACTGCTACAAGAGGAGGCACCTTAACTATAATCACAAGTATGTGGGGGTGGTGTAACCACCTCATCCAAGGTCTCTGAGCTAGCTGGTAGAAGAGCTGGGGTTGGAATTCACATGGCCAACTCTCTCTGATGCCATATTTTTTCTCCTCAGGTAAACATTGGGAGGGAAGAGAAATAGTTTTGAATTCTAATGTGCAATAAGTTATTTACAAAGTTTTTTAGTCAATTCATTTAACAATGACTAACACTGATAATATCTATTATCCTAAATTCAAAATGTTATAAATACATTAGGAAGAAACAATGAGACTCATTCAGATAAGCATCGTTACTTCTGCTATAATAACAAAGTCCTATTATTACAAAAGGCAGAAAGTATTTTATAATGATACAAACTAAACAGCGTTAACAAGGAAAAAGTACACAAGAATGAATTAATACTTGCATGACAAGAAGCTGGATATAAGCTGAATTTATCATTAGCTGCATTAATACTATTTCATGACAAGAAGCTGGACAGACATTTTATATTTACCAATTTCATACAGACAGACATGTTGGATTTCTCTCTGATCTACTGCAAGTTCCAAAGCAGTATGGAAGGAAGTCAAGGCACTGTTGATCTGACACTAGAAAAAAAATGAAAATAGAGTTACTGGTTAAGATCTGTTATTAACATATCATAATTCAAAAGCGTCTCTTCCCTTAAGGGTTATTTAAAGCTGACTAAGCAATACAGAAGAGAATGCTTTAAAGACTTCTGGGAAAACATGCCCATTTGCCTCGCTCCGTTGTGAGATGAACCTAAGCTCAGAGCTCTTCTTTCACTTGGGCAGGAGATTCCACCAGTGAGGTCTCAGCTCACACCCACCCTCTCCCATGGCCCCCTCATCTCACTCATGCAATAGAACCTGTTGTGTTATAGTGCTGGCTAGTCTAGCTCCTGTGTGTACCCAGCCTAGCCCCGAGAGACTCACAGTCAGTACCGAGTGACTGTGTGAGGTCACTCTATTCATCCAGCCCTCAGCGCTCTCTACCTCTGTGTCCCACTCACTCTTCACCACACAACTGATGGTTTGATTCCATATCCCAGAATGCTGTTTTCCGACTGCTTCTGGCAATCACCTCTCCTGTCCCCAAAGTTTAGAAATCCTCTGAGGATCCAGATTATACTTCTGACTTTTGCTTTTATCTAGCACTGTCTAGAACCCGACATACTCTCCAAAGTCTGTTCTACTGATTCCTGGTTAAATGCATTTAGTGTTTTGTTCTACTAAAGATCTCTCTCAACATCTGCCAACCCGATGCCACAAGCACCTAAAAAGCATCACCAGGATAAAAAAGGTTAGATTAAATCGTAAACACAGCAATCTTAGGTGTTAAGTATTGTGCATCAATAATAAACACAAATCCTCAATGCCGAAGATCTGACACAGCCTGATCTGAGTGATGCGCGCCTAGGAGCAATCCGTTCTTGCTCTGCTGGTGCCAGTCCCCCTCTCCACGCCTCGCTCTGCTGCTCTCTGCCACACCCTTTCCAATGCCCCTACTGTCCTCTTCTCCTCCCAGGCAGCCAGGCAGGGGCACAAACGGCCTTAGAAGAGGGGCTGCCAGCTTCAGCTTCCTTTGGAACCAGCCCCTACCACATCTCTCGGTCCCTTTAGTGACTGAGGAATGGTCACTGTGGGAGGCCTCTTGGACACAATACACCTCACTGATGAGTCAGCCAGGAGAACTTCAGGACAGTCTGTGACTCAGGAACATTGTAAGCCAAATGACTCATTAACCAAGGATATGGCTTGCTCGGTAACTATTTGTGCTCCATTACTCTGCTGTCAGGAAGATTCAGACAGTAGTGTTCAACTCCTCATCATCCACAAATGCTGACTAGGTAGCTACAAAAGATACACGTCACCATATAACTAATTCCTGTTCTAAGCAGCTTAACATCTAGCTGGAGGGATCCTCATGGGAACATAAAAGAGGCCCTCGACTCTGAAATCAGACACTCACAGGGATCATAAGCACAAGGCCAAAATACCAAAGAGATGAAAAAAATCAATTTTTTGGAAGAATGTAAGTGTGGAGAGAGAGACATGGACACTCATTACAACCATCTCTAACTTTTCATTTTCTGGATTAATAGTTCTTTTCCTGCATCATACATGCACTCAATTTAGCATGTTTACACAGAAACCACAGTGTTAGGGGTTCTACTCCTCATGAATCTCCCTGGTTCACTAAGTTAATGGAATTTAATTATCACACACAGGATATATCAGGATAGGCCATCACCACCAAGCTGTCCCCAGCTGGGCTTTAGTGCAGGACAGTGCAATAAAACAACACCCTTCAGAGGACAGATAACTATTCAGAGAACATTCATTTATTGGGCAACTGCTATGTCCCTGGGGTAAATACTAGGCTCTAAAGATACAAAGACTCCTCAAAACAAAGCTTTCAATGCAAATAAGAAACAAAGTAATATTTGTAGCAACATCCTTTCTCTTAACTCTTTAAAAAACTCTCCAAGATAGGCATATATTAGTTTCAGTTTCAGATGAAGAAACTGAAGTTCAAAGAGGTTAAATCGCTTAGTATTCAAACTCTGCTCTGATTTCCTCCAGAGTATGTTTTTTTTTTTTTTTTTTTTTTTTTTTTTTTTTTTTTTTTTTCAGAGAGAGTGTATGCAGGTGTGATTAAGGATCTTGAGATGAGGGTCAGAATCCTGGATTACCCAGGTGGTCCCTGAATGCAATCACAAGTGTCCTTATAAAAGGGAGGGAGAAAGAGCATTGATACACACAGAAGAGGAGGTAACATAACCACAGAGGCACACAGATCGGAGTGATGTAGCCACAAGACCAGGAATGGAGGGAGCCATTAGTGGCTGCCAAGAGGCAAGGAGAAGATTCTCCCTACAGCTTCCAGAGGGAGTAATGACCTGCCAACACTCTGATTTCATCTCAGTGCAAATGATATGACTTCTTGCCTCCAGAATTATGAGAAAATAAATCTCTATTGTTTCAAGCCACTAAATTTATGATAATTTGTTACGCAGCCTCAGAAAACTAATACAGTATATTTCTTTAAAAATTACACTGTGAAGAAACTACCATGCTCTTTCTGTTACAAGTACTCTAATAGAACTGGAAAGTACTGAGACCATTTATGGAGCTTAACATTATCTCAAGAGCAAGCATAACTCCAAAATTCTAGTTCTATCCTGACTATTCATTGAGGGATCAGCCATTAAAACAGTGGAAATATATTTACCATTTTTTACCAAAATAATTTAAAATAAAAACGACCTGTGGGAGTTTTTATGATTACAAATTAAAATCTCTATGACACTGGAGAGAAAAGAATTATCCTCAATTTGATACTCATTTCTCAGTTTAGTTTTTAAAATAAATATGCATGCTTTGGCCTGAGGAGAATGTAGAAGATGGGCTAGTATGAAAAAGCAAGGAAGCCAAGAATTAGTAAGTACCGTACAGGCCTCTGTCTCATGAATTATGCATTGATGTACTGTGTCACAAAAATTACTTGAAGCTTCAGTTTCCTCACTGGTAAAATGAGAAAAAATGTTGCCTAGTTTTATCTGCTTCCAGAGGAAACCATAAAAAGCAAAAGCACAAGTCTTTGCCAAATTAAATGGAGCATATTTATTGCCAAATTAAAATCAGCATAATTTACAGCTACTCCATTGTTACTACAGGGATATGGCATGTTGTTCCAGTTATTCAGGTCTTCTTTCTTGATAGGTGCACTCCTAGGCATTTTATAATACTTGTGGCAATTGTAAAAGGACTCTGTTCTTCCATTTTATTCTCTCAGTGGATGTTGCTGTTGTGTGGGAAAACTTCAGAATTTTGCTAATTTTGCACATCTCACATTTTTATACTCTTTGAATTCTCATAATTGTTTTAGTTTCCCCCCCGCCCCGCCCTTGGGGTTTTCCAGAGAGATAATCATTTGCAAGTAAGGATGGTCATTGTACAATTTTTGTTTTTTGCATCAGATTTAAATAATTGGCTAGGACCACCAGTTAAAACATTGAATAGTAGCAAGCACAGCATGCATTCTTACTTAATTCCCACCTTCATGAGAATGTTCTAAGTTTGTACCACTAAGTAGTTTGCTGTACATTTTTATCAGATGCCATTTTCACCAAATAAAGACTTCCCTCCTATTTCTAATTTGCTAATAGTTTTCTTAAGTACATTTTATTAAATGCCATTTAGGCACCTATTGATATGTTAGTCTAGTTTTATCAGTTACTTCCTTAATGCAGGGAATAATAGAAATAAATTTTTCTGAAGGTGAACCATGCTGGCCTTTTTGGAATAAGCTCTATTAGGTCATAATATGGCATTTAAAAAGTAGATTATTGGATTTTATTTAATAAATTTATTAAGGATTTGTATGTTCAGAATGGAGCTGACCTATAGTTTTTTGTTTAATGCCCTCCTCTGAGTTTTGGTATCAGGATAATGGCAGAACTTGCTGACTTATGGAAAATATTTTCACATTTTCTATGCTCTGGAACTACGTAAATAACTAGTTGACTATCAAGCCACATCTTTCAAAGGAATAATTCATTAAAAATGTTTAAATTACCATAATTAAATTTTTTTCTTTTAATGGGCACACAACGTAATGAAAAATATTAACTTTACTCAATAGTACCAGATTTCAGTGCCAAACTTCATTACCAACACAATTGTGGACCTTAGGAAATAATCTGTTTTGTTTATACTTTCAGAAGATGTTGAGATTTGGGCAGATGAGCAGGAAGTAAGGATGGAGAAGGAGCGGCCAATAAGCCTGGAGGAAAACCAGGAGTGCGCAAGATCGCTAGAGACAAGGAGAGGGAAGAGATAAACACTGAACAGAAATCAACACCAGAGGAAATTAGTTTCCTTAGAAACATGGCTGATGCGTACTGTATTTAAAGGGAAAATGCTGAGCAAGTGCAAAGGATCTAAAAAGAGCCCTCTATAATTCCTAATTCATAAAATCCCATATGTAAGAAAGAGGCTACCCAATGTGAATAACATGAGACAGCAAATAAACAAAAGAAGATGGTGACCTTCAAACAAATTTCTTAGGAAATACACAGAGGATTTCAGTGAGTCCCTAAGAACTGGGTCACAATGAATACCATGAACATCATGAACAAATTGCAGATCAGTAAATTATATGTAGATTTCTAAACCACAGGGATGTTTTATGAACCTCCACTTGTCCTTTCATGGTCTGTACAAATTTCTGACATAAGAACTCCTCCAGAGCCTATCGTGAATGACTATTTAAAGACATAGATATACAACTGGTAATTATAGTCAATACTCTACTATTTAGCAAAAGGTAAATACTAGTTATTTTTGGAATGCAAGATTTTTATCTGCTCCTTGACGTACTTTGTATCTTACCATGCTTCCAAATGAATATACATTATTTAAACATAATCAGGTAGTTGAAAACATACGTTCTGATGCTGAATCTTTAAAGAATGCTGCCTTAACAAGCCTGTTCTGGTCTTTCCATCGTCATCATAACTTGTGGTGCTCTTATCACATGGTAAGATGGCAAACAGTCTTGATGGCTCAATCAGACAACCTGTGTGCTTCGCCGAAGGCCATACAACTATTGAAGGTAGAGCTACTGGAACTGAACCTGCTGGTTCAGACTCCAGCGCCAACAGTCCAAACCTCTGTGCCACCAACTCCTCCTCCTACAGAAGGCGTCCCCTCCTTCAGGTCCCCACCCCTTCTGCCCCCACTCCCCCATCATCCTCACCCACAGTGATCACCCACTCCCCCATCATCCTCACCCACAGTGATCACCCACTCCCCCATCATCCTCACCCACAGTGATCACCCATTCATTGGCACCCTCCTTTTCCTGTATTTTCATGCATTCACATTGCTATCTTCATAATTAGATTTTAAGTTTCTTTTGGAATGGGCTTTTTCTATTTCTCTCAGCATCCCCCAGAAGGCCTTTTACATCATAGACAACAAATCTCTGATTACATACAAATGATGGAATATAGTACTTGTGTTTTCAGCACCTCCATATGAACGAATAGCAATTCCCTTGAAAAAATGAGTTATGTAACCAAAGGCACCGCTAATGGTAGAAGAACTGAATAACGCACCAGTTATAAGATTTCCTTGGTTTCTCAAGACTGATGCACACCATTTTTACAAAATCTGTGATGGAAAGTGCTTTATACTGGATTTACAGCCAACACACTGTCTAAATAGGAAAAGTCCTGACCAAGCACCACATGCTTAGCCCTTTTCCGCATCCGCGTTACATTATTTAAGGCAGACATGTAAGTTACTGCCCTTCCTATCTACCTACCATTCATTTCATTTATTTTTTACAGACCGGACACAAGCTAAGACAGTTCAGGAAGCCGGAAAGTAGAAGAGCCCATTGTGAGCTGAGCTACACCGTGCTACCTTTTAAAACTACAGAAAAAGGGTCTATGGCCATGCTACCCTAAACAAGCCTGATCCCATCTGATCTCAAAAGCTAAGCAGGATTGAGCCTGGTTAGTACTTGGATGGGAGACCACGTTGGAAGACCAGATGCTGTAGGCGTGAAAAAAATGAAAAAATAAGGGACTGTAAGCTGACAAGGTCCTTGCAATCTGTGAGGTCAACCAACAGTTACCTTGCCTAAAAAAATAAAAAATAAAATTACAGAAAAAAAAACTTATATGAAAGGTAGTAGTAAATTTTAAATAAATGTACTGATGTTAAAAATGCTATCAAAGAATTAAAAATAACTTGAAAATAATGCAAAGAATTAACTCAGCAAAACAAAGACCACAGACATACAGAATATACTAATCTACAACCATCACCTTACTCAAAAGAGGGCAGCAATTCAAGATAAACAAACCTAGAAAATAGATGGAGAAGATCTAATATACACAGACACTTGTACAAGAGAAACAAATAGAAGCCATAATCAAAAAAGTGACTTTGAAAAGGTTTCCTGGAACCGAATGGCATTTTCTGTAAAGGATGTCAAATAGACAAGCAGCTAGCTATGTGAGGTTTTTCCAAAGAAGAATTAAAGACAAATGGTAAAAGGCGGAAATAATCCCAGGTGGTTTCGAAGATTAAAGAAGCATTAAAAAAAAGTTTATAACAGCTTGCTTGAGATATATCCCACATGCTGGCGTACCTTGGAAAATATTGCGGGTTTGGTTCCAGACCACCCCAATAAAGCAAGTGTGTCACGATAAAGCAAGTCATGTGAATGTCTGGTTTCCCAGCACATGTAAAAGTTACATTTACGCTATACTGTTAAGTGTGCAATAGCATTATATCTAAAAAAAAAAAAAAAAAAAAAAAAAATGTACGTACTTAATTGAAAAATACTTTTATTGCTAAAAATGTTAACTATCATCAGAGATGTTACAATAGTAACATCAAAGGTTACTGGTCACAGATCAAAACAAATAATAATGAAAAAGTTTGAAATATTGCGAGAATTACCAAAATGGAACACAGAGACACAAAGTGAGTAGACGCTGTTGGAAAAAATGGCACTAATAGATTTGCCTGATGTAGGGTTGACCCAAACCTTCAATTTGTAGGAAAAAAGCAATATCTATTAAGCACAATAAAGCAAGAGACAATAAAACGAGGTATGTCTGTATCAGGAAATGCATCCTTTCAGTGTACAATTAAGTGGCTTTTCTTATATTCATGGAACCATAAAATTTGGAAGCTGGAAGAAATCTTAAGAATTACATAGTTTAGTGTTCCTTGAAGTGTGTTCTGTTGAACTCTCTAGCCTCACAGGCTACTATGTGAAAAAGAATTGTTCTGGTCAAATAAACAGGGTCAACACAGCATACATATATGCATACTCTATCTTTCTCATGTTGCAAAATAAAGTCTCTGAGAAGCCCCAAGATATCCCAAGTGACCTGACATGGAACCTCTTTTCATGAAACATGTTCAAACTAGTCATCGAAGCCAGGCTCAGGGCAGATGCTTCAGAAAACATTGATTTATTCCACCCCCCCAATTTTCCAGGTAAAAAAACAGAGTACCATGGAGGGCTGACTGGCTTGACTGAGGTCTCATAGCTCTTTCAAGTTGTCCAATGTGTGAGCAACCATTTGGAAGCAGAGAGTGTTTTTCCAGTTTATGACAGGGCTGAAACCAGATCTCCAGACTTTGAGTCCAGTGCTCTTTCTACAATGCTATACATCAAAGACTATAGCTCTGAAGCAATATGACAACACATTTCCAGAGCTAAGAAGTCCTCTACGAGAAACCAGAGAAATGAGGACTACTACACCTAACAAAGAAATGCACAGATTTAAGAAACCAGTGTGCCCAAACATTAAGAGTCTAAAACCATAAAGAAAAACAGCAAAGTTCATTATGACACTATGAGAAAATATAAAATTTCACAGAAGAGTTCTAGACAAAGGCAGGTAAAAGTGAGAAACACTATCTCCTGGAGCTAGGCTCCATGTCACACTCAGTGGGAGTCTACAGTATACTTACTAGCATTGGAATAGTGAAGATCAAAGATGAACCGGAACACTGACCACGTGGATATGTGAACTCATGTTTAAAACAGGAGGAAAACAAATGAAACACTATGATCATCCTTTTCAGTCTTATATTAAGGGACAATCTACCCCTAAATTGATATGCAGAAATGGAAACAAATAAGAATAATTAACATGACCCCAAAGGGCAAAGGCAAACTGCACATAAGTATCCTGTACACTATACATCCTATTAGCTATGAGCAAGCAACTCCTCTATGAGAAAGGAGATTTACATTGAGAAAAATGGAATGATCTGTTGCTTCCCGGGTCACCCTATTCTTCTGGCCTCTCTCCATCAAATGCTCCATCCCCACTAAGATCAGATGTTCCAGGATCTGATCTTTTCTCGGACCTGTGCTTGACTGCAGGCTCATCCCTCATGCTGTTACCTCTACTGCAAACTCCTACTGACTCGTCGAGAGCCAGACTAAATACCCTCACTTCTGGGCTATCTTTCCCAGCTGGGAGGGTTGCACCATGCACAAGCCATACCATGCTTTACCCTCCGATAGGCCTGCTTTTATGTTTCTCAAAGCCTTGCCATGCCTGCATCTGCTTACATGCCTACCTGATCCCACCAATTTGTTCCTGATCCCCCCAATGAATGAGCTCTGTTATTGTTATCATTAGCACTAGGCCCTAACAGCAGCCACACTAGTGCCATTATCGTCACAGTCAACTATGACTGGCACTCGCTCAGAGCTCCATGAGTAGCACGGGCCTCCCAGATTATCATCTCCCTGAATTTTAACAGCAAACTGTGCCCAAGGTACCACTAGGGCCCACATTCACTGAAGAGAAAAGGTAAGGTTTAAAAAGATCAAGGGTTTCATCAAAGGTCACTTGGCCAGAGGGAGGAGCCAGGACTCAGCCTGGGCAGCAGGCCTCCACAGTTGAGCTCTTAGGCACAGGCTACTGCCAGGCAGAGGACAAGTGCCACCCAGACTCAAACAAGGTTCTAGACAGAGCAAGCTGCACCACACAATTTACCAAATGACAGGAATAAAGATTAACCGTAACAAGACACATGGCAACGAACATTTAATAACACTAAACCTTTAGACAGCTGATAAGAGTTCAAGGCAGGCCATCCCAAAATGTGCCACTTTGGCAAATTGATATTTTGAATATAAGTTACTTTGAAGAACAGCTGGTGTAAGGAGTATAGCCTAACCCTCCTCTCTGTCCTCCTGAAAGCAGGAAATAAATCTCCCATGTAAAAGGTACCCTCTCTGCACCAGAACGCAGACACATCCTTATTCCCAGAGACAGGGAACTTTGTCTTGTTAGTTCCTCACAAATGTATTGTTTTTTTGTCTAAAAAGATAAATGGCCTGCTCTGACCATTTTTTAAGTCTCATATCTGTGGGACCTCCTTAGGTACAAAATAATTAACATATATGTCAAATATATAATATACATTATATATAACATTAGCATATAAAAGCTAAACACAGATAACAGTGGAGTTGCTGGGTTTAAGGTAAAAAATCTACATTTAACGTTTTGCAGAACTGCCAAACTGTTTTCCAAAGTGGCTGCAATACTTTACATTCCCACCAACGACTGTGGGTTCCAATTCCTCTACATGCTTGCCTACACCTATTATTGGCTGTCTTTTTCATTATAGCTAGGCTGGTGGACGTGAAATAGCATCTGTCTTGGTTTTGATTTGCATTTCTTCATAATGATTTATGTTGAGCATCTTTTCATGTGCTTATCTGTCACTTGCATATCTTTGATGAAACGTCCCTTCAGATCCTTTGCCTATTCTTTTAATTGGGTTATCTGTCTTTTTAATAATTGAGTGTTAGAGGTCTTTACATATTCTGGATATAAGTCCCTTATCAGATCTATATTCCAAATATCTTCTTCCATTCTGTGGGTTGTCTTTTCACTTTCTTAATGGCATTCTTTGCAGTACAAAAGTTTTTAATTTTGATATAGTGCAATTCACTTTTTTTCCCTTCTGTTTGTGTGCTTTTGATGTCATGTCTCAGAAATCACTTCCTAACTCAAGAGTTTTCAAGTTTTAGCTCTTACATTTAGGTCTGTGCTCCATTTTGCATTAATTCTTGTGTATGATTGTGAGGCAGTGGGTCCAAATCCATTCTCTTCATGTGGACATTCAGTTGTTCTAGCAACATTTGTTGAAAATACTATTCTTTGCCCATCAATTTGTCCTGTGTCCTTGTCAAAAGTCAAATGATCCATAAATGTAAAGGTTTATTTCCTGACTCATTGATCTATATGTTTATTCTTATGCCAGTTCAACACCGTCTTGATTACTTTGTAATAAATTTTGAGATTAGAGATTACGCATCTTCCAACTTTATTCTTCCTTTTCAAGAATGTTTTGTTTATTTGGGGTTCCTTGAATTTAGTATCAGTTTGTCAATTTCTGCAAAAAAAGTAAGCTGTGATTTTGATAGAGACTGAATTGAAACTGTAGCTCAATTAAGAAACATTGCCATCTTATTGAGTCTTCTGATACATGAACATGCTATGTCCTTTATAGGTAACATTTTTAGAACTATCTTTAAATTATTTTAATTTTCATCATTATGGAAATAAAACTAAATAAAAAGAAAATTATGTAGCAGAACATTGTTGCTGATACCAAGCACAAAATAATGATTTTACTCTGGCCCACTATTTCTTGAGTATAATCTCTCATTATTGAGCAAGAGCTAAATAGCTGTTCACTGCCTTTTGATTCTAACAATGACACCCCTGAAGCTATAACCCAAGGAAATAATTCAAGGGGGGGAAAAAAAGGAAAATATGCTATTTATTGCACTACTTACTATCACAGTGAAATTTTGGGAAGTAATAGGGAAACAGTGGCAGTCAAATATTCCAACAACAATTTTCTAACAGGGAAATATCAAACTATTAACAATGGAAATCTACATAGTTCACATACCAATTATTTATTAATATTACACTAAAACATATAAACATTTGATTTGTAAACAATACTGAATAGAGTCTCATATGTGTATATTAAAGATCACAAGTAATTTGAAGTGAAACAATTTAATTATCACTGGGTTATTTTTATGAAGTTGCTTAATGTCTTAAAATAAACTACTATGTATGTGTTTTAAAATGAAAAGCCCTTCTTGTCATCTGTATAGCACACAGAAGGACATGTTATGACAACCCACTTATTTACATGTGACTCATTATTAATGCTGCTGAGTAGCAGAATCGGTTTAGCAATGCTGCTACCAAGGACACCTAACAATAGATTATATATTTAACCCCTACCCTTAGAACTTGGGGCTAATATAGGGAAGGGAAAGCTCATCCTCTTAGACACATTTAGTGAGCTCAGGGGTGTAAATCAATATTAACCTCTACTTGCTTTTCAACCTAAAACTCTGTAAAGATAGAGTTTAACCCTAGCAATAACAAATATAATTAACTTGGCAATTTTACTATCATCTTCTTATTTCAGTGAAGAGAGTCATTAAACCACATAATATGAATTTATCTCGCTGGAAAGTGAAGACAAATACAACCTTCATCTCTCTTTAATCTCTCATTTCACATACTTTTAAGAATAAACAGCAATGCAATTTTTTTGGCGCCTAAAGTAATAAAGAGAACCATGTAGGATGAAGAGAAGACTACAATTAACAGAACTTCAGGGACTTATTTCTCTTCTTGCATTGTCTTCTTCCTGATCCTATAAATAACAACATTACATCATGCTGGCAAGGCACGCTGCTCAAGTGTGGGAGGCAGGCATGCTTGTCAACAGATGCAAAGACATGCTGCTACCAAATCGCTCTGATAACGTCAACATTCCCCAGAGACATGCGCACGGGCCCAGACCCTCCTGTGTTTGGTTGCTTCTGCCCTTGCCCCTACACTCCATGACCCCCAAGGGCCTTCTGTCTCTTTTCTCTATATGATAAATTAATCACCAGAGGGATCAATCTCCACTTTTCTGTTCGTGCCACAATGGTGAACTCATGGGCCCAAAAGCAACACAGACCACCCACTTATTCTGGAGAGCACCAATGAAAAATGTCATTTTATCTTTAAAAGAAGTCTAGAGAGAAAGCACCACTGCCCGTTTTTAAAAGGTACCTCAGATGATTGAAGACACCTGAAGTAAAGGTGGAAAGAGTTCCAGAGACAGGACACACACAAGCTGGGGTAGAAGTGTGGACATCATTCATGCAGAACTTCATAGGTAATCGAAAATAGGCATAAAAATCCCTACCCTCCTAAAAAGAAATGGGACATAAATATGGTGACATAAAGGCCAACCGTCAAAGCAGTCTCTGCAGACACCGCTGGTGAAAAAGAGAAACCACATCCTACCACATACTTCTCAGCAGGAAGGGGAGGGAGGGATGGCAAGCACAAAGCAGTAGCAGACTGTGTAGCTGAGGAGGCTGTGTCTCTCAGAAAGGACAAAGAAGGCAGCTTCAAGTAAGAGACAGATGATGTGATAAAGGTACACACATGCATTAAAGATGAAGTGCACTTTAACTTCTTCAGTGTGGCCCACAGGCCTTGTGCAAACATCCACTTTGTAATCATGAAGTAGTATGGCAGCTGCTGTAACTGAGATGCAGTTACAGCAAAGTACCTCCCAGGGTGAGCCTGTGGAGTGCAGGAGCTTCTCACCTCAGCTCTCCCAGCAAGAAGCAGACCTCATTTAAGTCCAGCTGCTTCTGACTTCATTTAAATGTATTTAATTTGCTTCTTTAGAGTCATACTTCTTTGGCCAGCACATCAGAATCTAAATATCTGATCTGGTGTTCTCCTGAGAAGGCCATCCTCCTCTTACTCTCACTGTCAAGACATTTTTTTGCATCTTCCTCAGAAAAAGGTTTACATGTCACACAAGAAAAGCAGATAGTCCTTGAGAACCGGCTTCCTTTCTCAACAAAGACATGATTTCGCTCACATTGATCAATGGATTTCCTTCCAATAGACTCATCTATTCATTTAACAAATACACATTGATGGCCAGTCTTATGCTAGGCCCAGACTTCTAAATTTTAAAATGCCAGCATACAAGATATTCAAAAAGTATGGGTCCACTTTTAATGTAGGGAGGAGACAAGAAAATTACATGTCAATCAGGCACATTCAGAGACTGCAATCTGCTGGTAAGCCCTGAAGCCAGGATAGGAGGACACCTTCAGAAAAAGAAAGATTTCTTCTGGGATTGTTAACAACTCATTCCCCACACCTGTGAAGGGAAAACAGGAACCAAGAGTCATTCCCTGTGGTTGAAACCATGGGGAACGTAATGATTAAAGGCTGGGAACTTCGAGCAGGGCTTTCACTCTACATATTTTTACCTTTTCATGGTAAATACTCTTCCCCTTCCTCACTATATGTCCATATCAAAGGAAATGGGAACTAAAGAATGACATATAAACTGATTTCCTGAACACTCAGAGTTCCTCTCCGTGCCTTTACCCTGCCTCTCTCATGCCCGCTCTGTCTCTGCCTTTCCATGTCCTTCTCAGTGCCTTTACTCTGTCTCTTTCATTGTCCTCATCTCTTGTCTCTGTCCCTGAGTCCCTCTCAGTGCCTTTACTCTGTCATTCTGTCTCAATGTCCCTCTCACTCTCTGCCTGAGAGGAGACCACGCTCTGTCTGTGGAGTGTTACCCCATTTCTAATAAACTTTCCTTTTGACTCTAACTTTGGCACGTATGTTGAATTCTTTCCACACTCTCCGCCAAAGGACCCTCTTTTCCTCTAGGTACAGGGCTTGGTCTCCTCCACAACGCCGGGGAAATCTGCCCTGTCTTGCATCACTTTCAAAATAGGAGTTCTAAAAATGCTTGCATAATAGCAACCTCAATTGAATGTGCTTATCAACTTTCATTCATTCAAATATTGGAGCATTACAGATACACATAAACAAATATCAAATATTCGTTTCATCACTAGTTGCACCATATAGTGTGTAAACAGAAGCATGTATACACATAAAACGAAATACATATATCTGTATATTACATACTAGATTCTTAAAACTGAAGGGAGGTGGTTAAGTTGTGCAAATCTGTATTGTTTAAAGAGAAATAGAAATAAAAAGTTTATTAAAATGTGGACTTGTCCCTAACACTTTTTAATCAAAAAGAAAAACCCCAATCACTAGTATATTAATGGATTTCACACTACCATAGGTTTAACTGAATGAAAATTAACGAAAAAAATATAAAAACTCAAAACTGCAAATATCAATTCACATTTTAAAATGGAGATTACTATATAACCCACAGGTCAACTTACTAATAGCTGTCTGTATTATGGAAATTCAAGGAAAAGTAAATATAAGTACTGTATAGCGTATGCTACATGCACACCCATTTTGCCAATTACAGGCCTCGCTTTTACTGACAGCTCTCAACATCAAAACAAAGTATTTTCTAAGAGGAGAAAAAAAAAGTTAGAAAATTTGGTAAATCCACTTCCCAGGCTTAAACACTCAACAGAAATAATAACAACCATTACCCCACTAGTTAGATGGCATTTATCACATGCTAATTACTGTCTAAACCCACAGGACAGTCACACAGGAGAAGTCAAGAGAGACAGGACAGTTAATAAGGACCATGCAGGAGGGGAGAGAAGGTTGGAGGTGGGGATAAGTAGACATGTAAAGGGGAGACGCAAAGGCAATGAAAAATGAAACTTCTTTCTGCAGCCTGGCTGAGACTCAGTCCCAAAGGGTGGAGGTGCTTGCCATCTTGAGGTACAAAGGGACCAAAGGTGCAGGACTTTACTGCCTTGTCAAGTTAGGCTATAATGGCAGAAAGTAATTAAGCCACCACAACAAGGGCCATGCAAGTGGCAGGATACATTAAAGACCATCTTTCAATAAGGACTTCGAATTATCCAAAAGTACATAAAAAGTTATAAATGATATTAGAAGAGAAAGTGTACATAATTTGAAAATAATGAGTACAGGAAAATGAAAACTAACCACATATATTGAGTGAGTCACCCTGTATGAAAGCAAGCTGATACAATAATCTTGCGTATTTTGAGTCACTGCAAAAACTAAGTCAGCATCATATGATGTACCTGCCTAAATTAGAGCCTCCAGACCATGCTCTGGTTTGTTGATAAAAAGATCTCAAGGGGTCCTATCTCTAACCTAAATGCTCACTGAGAAGAAAAGATTCTTTGCAAGTAAATTTGTCACTGAGTCATGTGTGTTTTCATAAACTGAGGTGGGACTTTACCAGCCTTACAAAGCCTTTGCCGAGAGCCACATCGCAGCCTCCCTGGGCAGAGTTCCTCATCTGCAAATGGAAGATGTCACCATGTGTTAGCTTCCTACAGGGTTCTTGGACACCTTGAGGATAGTATCAATAATATTTCAAGCTAGCCCTAAAATCCTTCCATTCTCTGAGCCTTTGGGATGGGCCAAACAGAAATACTCCTCATATTTCACCTGGCCCTCAGGCTACAGCTCACTAAACAAGCAGTAATAGATCTTTTAGTCTTTTTCTCTTAAAATCAAAAATCAGTTGGGAAAGTGAACTGCTTGCAAAGAAGGAGTTCTAACGTCATCTAGTATTCTGATCACAGTTATCTCCCCTAAAAGGGACTGGATGCCGGCTAAGAGCTTTAACGTTAACTCTGCATTTCCCAAACCATATTTATAAGAATCCTTTGAGAGTGCTATGGCTTCCTCATTTCTAGAACCATCCTGACAACAATGAATGACCACTTACTCTTAGCAGTCACTCAGTTCTTAATACAAATAAATTGTGGCATAAACTAAAGCCATAACCAAATTCAGTTTTCAGGGAAAAAAGTTCTTAATTTAGCTAAAAGTTAAGCATTCTTTTTTTCTGTAATGAAAAACTAACTAAAATGGCAAACATAACAAAATAAATCCTGACTTTCACATTTCTATTTAATAGCTTCAAAATCCAAGGTAGAGCATTCAGTATCCAGTGAGTAGAAAGAGGTCTAATAAATGCCTGGTGTTATGGTGTCTTATTGCTGTGCTGCACACAACTGTAAGCTTCAGGCTCACATCTCCCGTCAACAAACCTCTGAAGAACACTGAACCTAGTATCATGTTCAAAGTTATTCAGAATGTATACTGCCTACCCTTTAATAAATTTACATCTAAGAAAGCACTTCCCCTGTATGCAACTTTCATTTCAGAAATGGTCACTGAAGTGAGAAAGCTTAGTCAATATAAAGTTTCTTTTTACAGTGATATTTCCTCCTACACAAACCCAGGGGAACAGAGAAACATGAATAGCCTGAACATGCTTCCCTACATGTAGGACCATAACCTTGAGCTTGAAAGAAAAGAACACTAACATATAGACTGGACCACAAAAGAGATTAATCAGAACTATGTTTTTAAGGCAGCGGGAGGGGAAAAAAAAGAGAATTAAAACTGAGGGTTCATGAGTCTGAATGCAGAGGAAACCAGTTTCAAAAAAATGAGAAGAAAAATAACTCAGACATGGGTTTAAATAATTCAGATCCTGATGAGTTTTCTGTTCTGTTTCAATAATAAATTATTAGTATAATCTCTAAAATCCGACTTCCATATACATAGGTGAGGAGTCCTCAGATTTAAGGAGCATTTCATGAAGAAAAGAAATTATTAGGAAAATAATGTACACTCCACCATCAATAAAAAAAATTAGTGGACAAAACATTCCTATGCTCATGAAAGCATTCCTAGGCAAAAATCTTCAAAAGCACTCATGGAGTTTGCTGTGGGCTGGCTGTTAGCACTGACGGTGCTGCAGAGTGCCTGCTGAACTGAAGGACTGAGGTTGTTAAAATCTCACATTGATTCACTGCAAGCTGTTGTGAGAATATGATAGTGCACCAGCACACAGCCACCTTCTTTTATATATGTAATTATATCTTATGTTTTCATTTTTCTTCAAATCCTCATGTCCTCAAGCAAGCAGACAAAAAATGAGGGGCAAAGGAGAAATAAAGTACCACCCCGCCTCCCCACCCAAACACACACAAGGCCAGGGCACATTCTGCTTTTGGCCTCACTTGCTGGGTGAGCTTGAGAAGTCACTTACTACCCTCTCAAATCTCTGTTCTTTTCTATAAAATGTCAATGACAATTGTGTATCTAAGTCATAGGGCTGTCCTGAGGATTAAATGGGACAGCATGTGTAATGCTCCTGGCATAGTAGAAAGTAACAAACGAAGCATGTGAAAAAGTAACAAAAGCTACTACTGTTTCAAGGCTGATGCTGTCTTTAATATTTCAGGCAAAAACTTGTGTATAAATTACTTTTTAGTCAAGATGAAAATTTAAAAATAGATTATTAGTAACTCCAAAGAAGAAAAAAATTTTGTTCTTCAACTAAGAGACTCATTAATGCTCCTCTGCCTTCAGCTTACAGTACACCAATCTCGTCTTATTACCTACGTGAAACCTCAGCCCTACTTCGCCCACGTCTCCTGAACAGAAGGTAACTGACTAACATCCTGGGTTCCTGGAAGAGTCTTTCGCAGCAATCATACACAAGAACAAACAGTTCCTCGGCCTTATGACATTCAGGCTCGTTGTGATACTAGGCCCCAAGTGAGCATTATAGGTGTGATCAACACAAAGCTTTATTTTAAAAAGACAAGGAAGACATAGTACCTCTAATCGCTGTATGCGTCCTTTGAAAAACATAAAGAGGGAAGAATTTGGATAAGCAGCTTCTTTTTTGAGAAGAATTTCCTTTGCTTCATCCAGGCCTGCCTTGTTATCACTGCCATCCAAGGCAAAAAATGGGCGGACTACAGTGTGATACCAGAGCAGAGCTAATCTGAAGGAAGAGGGAGAAAAACATTGAGCAAAAGATTTTTCTTATAATGCTTCTATTTTTAAAAAATCAGTATTTGTTTGTCTAATACACAGTCCTTCCAAAAGCTTACCATGCAATCTCTGAAATAAAATCAGAGTATCTTTCCCCCTTTTTTCAATATTTGGAAAACCAGAACTTTGACACAACATATAAATCAGTATACTCCCTTGCATCAGATGAGAAGAGAATATGATAGAAGCATTTAGCTCTTCTGAGGCTTCTACATGAATCTTTGAATTTATGACAGATGTAAATCTCTGAATTCTATACCTCATTCATCAATGCACAAATTAAAAACGGTAACTGGTTACCATGAATTTACTGTCCCCTCATAATAAAAGCATTACTTTATACAAATGGAAAATGTTTTTTCAAGGCTGCATTCACAAAAGTTAGGTGTAAGCCTCAGATTCTGAATTTAAATACAGAAGCCGCAGGAAAAATTATACTTAATTGGGTTAATATAAATGAGAGGACTAGATAAAGGGCCCTTTCTCTGGCCTTTGAAGATGTTCAATTTCAAAAACAAAAAGTAAATTACTTGAAATTTCTTCACTTCAAACTCATCCCTTTCAAGAAAAATGCCATGTTAAAAAAGGTAAAGAAAACAGAACCACTGAGATCTGCTTTAATGAATAGACAAAAATGTTTAACCAAAACAACACATAGTTTTATGTTAAGTGTGTGATTCTAGCATGCTCAAAAATTTAGTTCTCTTCTGGAGATCAGGCTAATTTACATTAATTCAATTCATTCCTTTCTCAGAAAATAATATTAATAGACAAATTATCACAAGTTTAAAATCTGTTAAGTCAAATTGATAAAAGACCACTGTTTGTATAATTTAATAAATTTGTGGGGGCATAAACATTTTTTAAAGAAAAACTAATGATCTTTTTAATAGCTACCAACTGATTAACATCCAAAGTCCTCAATACTGACATGAACAGAAATAGAGCTAAGGCTCTCTGATATCAACATTTTTTGGGAAAAAAATTTGACAAGTTACAGTATAATGTCAAAGGACATCTAGTGTCTGGTAAAATTACTCAAATTGCAAATGACAGCTATTTACTAGATTGAAAAAAAATCGTATCATTTTTAACTGATGGAGAAATGGGTGAATCCTTGCTCTGGACAGAACTGTGAATCTCAATGGCTATGGTCAAGGTCACAAAAACTGCTTATAAAATTTATAAAATCACTTCAGGTTGAAAAATAGGCTCTTTATACCTGTTTAAAAGTAAGACTTAAGAATAGTGCCCCATCCTCTAAAGGCAGCTTACACATACCACCAAAAACATAGTCCTTGGCACTGTACTAAAAGATGTAAATCATGGCACCACGTCAACCAACCAGGCATTTTACCTGAAGTTTCCTTGAAAGGTTTTGATTGTTGTGCACTTACTTTCAACACTATAGTATCTACCAAAGCATTGCAATATAGCTACTCACGTAGCTAAAGGGGCCTTCATGTCCTTACTTTCGCTTGCATACATCAGTGAAGAAAGCCCCTGTAGGCGGTCTCCAGGAAAACCCAGCAGGTTGATGATTTTGAGCAGGTTTGGGGGCACCATGGATATGCAAAGGTGAAAAAGGCCATATCCAAAGCTAACAGCACCTTTCAGTCTGTTTAGAGACTCCTCAGACACCCCTTCAGTCACAATGTGATTATCATTTGCAGCATCAGAGGTCAAGGGTTCTTCAGTTAGCTTCTTCTGATATAGTTCCTGGAGGGTATTGATGTCCAGATAGCATTTATTGTAAATTTTCCAGGCTTTCCTAAGGATCCACCCACCCTTTATATAAGCTGTAAAGAGAAGCAGAGAAAAATATGAAAAAATAAACATTCAAAAATATTTTTTTCTATTTAATAATAAAGAATATTGAAGAACAGTCTGAATCTCAAGCAAAAATTTTAAAAAGTGAAAATTATCATCTATCGTTGTACCTTTTCTTTGTAGGGCTTAAATTCTTTATCTGTTGTCTGTTTACTTTTACTACACTGGAGGACCCACTGGCAAGAACCATGTGTTATTTTGTTCACTGTTGCATTAAGCCCCTCATACATTAACTAGGCCATAGAATATAATATATACAGAATGAAAGAATAAATGAATGATTGCGACCATGCAAGCATCACTTGAATCTGACTTTTTTTTCATGTGTTCTATGAAACATAAGCCTCCATCACGTCTCTGAACTGCCAAGGAGCTTTCCTGATAAACCTCTTTTATTAATGCTTACATTTGCCTACCCTGTGTTTCATTTCCCTTCAAGAACAAGTTCTAAGTAATTCACTGCTAAATTTAGACCCAAGCACCAAGCATAGAGACTTGCCAAAAAAAATCAAACAAGCAAACAAAAAGGATTAATATTTATTGGGTGAACAAATGGGCAGTTTGATAACAAAAAAGTCATTACATGTTAAATGCAGAAATGCAAAGAATCCTCAATTCATCTCTATCTAATGCCTATTAGTGGCTTAACCGCATTTTATTGGAGTGGCTTTAATTGGTGTATGACAACAGTGCTCACCACTGGCAGCGAGATCCAGTGAAGGGGGGTAGCAAAGAAGAAGCTACTTCACACCAGAAGGTGAAAATTTATTTTTAAAGCTGTTTCCATTATTTCCCGTTAGGGCAATTTTTTTTGACAGAGCCCTCCTGAGCATATGTGCCACAAAAAGGACTTCAGAGATAAGACCTGGGATCCATCCCCACTGATGTCCCTGGGCCCTCTCAGATAAGCCCTCAGTTCCTGCCTCAACTCCTTCTGTAAACATGTTTCCCTTCTAATGAAGAAGGGGAGGCCTAGTTGATTTATTTGTGCTTATCTGAGTGCATCATCATCACATTTTTGAGAAAGAGGTCTTCTGCAGAGAATTTTCTGTAAAATCATTCTCTTGTTAACTGCAGGAAGAGCCCTCATCCACTCGGCCCTGTTATCAATACGGCACCAACACTCTGACCCAATGTACAAACAGAAGACGTGAACTATCCTACACTCCCAGGCCCTTTAGAACAGCAGGTACAGGAGTTCTTAAAGAGTTATTCGTAAATTACACACACACACACACACACACACACACACACACACACACACACACAAAATACACAACATATCTTATTTATAAGGGTCTAACTACGGAACTGAAAGTGATCTAAGAGTATATGGTATGTGTGGAAAAAGAATTAACACAGCAGGCTTACCGCTATCCTTTGAGAGACCTGCTTACGACGTTGTTGGCCCCTGTCTGGCATCTGGGAACTTGGATTTGAGAGGATTCCCATCATTCACAGAACTGATAAGAGTGGCTCCCTGTGCCTACATTATTTGTATAAACAATGTATTTTATTTTAAACACCTGCTTTCCTCTGGGAGTCTGAAATCTGGGTTTGTACAAAGCAGAGGGTGTCTACATAGTAGCGCCCCATAAAAACTCTGGGCCCTGAGTCTCTAATGAGCTTCCCATTTGGTAACATTTCATCTGTGCTGCAACGGCATTCACTGACTTGGGAATTAAGCATATTCTACTCAACTCCACTGGGGGAGGACCCTGGGATCATGTGCCTGCTATTTCCCAGACTTCACTCTATGCACTTTTTTCTTTGCTGTAATAAATCAAAGCCATGAGCATAACTATAGGCCAAGTCCTCCAAGCCAATCATTGAACTTGAGGGTCTTGAGGACCCCCAATTCATGGAATAAAGTTATGATTTTACTTAAATGTATCAGTTTTCTAACAAATGATGACTGACTATATCTCTTAAGGGAACACAATGCAAAACACAACCATTCTACAAGTTCTAGATTATTAATTTCCTATAGCCTAAGTGCACTGAAAAGAATGCTGTAAGATAGGATGAACGAGCAAAGCAAATCGGTCAAAACATGCTTTTTAAAAAGAGAAGTATTTTTATAACTTTATAATTATAAAAGTAATAACAAGTTTGAAACTACTTTCACTCAGTTCAATTTAACAAAAATATTTAGTGAGAAAATACTACATTTCAAGAACTGAATAAGAAATAATACATAAATCCTGCCTTCAAGAAGTTCAAAGATTTTTTACCTCCTAAACAGAAGTACTGTGGGAAAAGAAAGGTTTGAGAAAACCCTGAAAATTTTTTGTATGCTAGCAAAGAGTTCGGGCTGATCCAATATGCTCACAGATGTGAAAGATGACTCTCAGTCATGATCCAAAAAGCCACAGACTGAATAGAAAAACAGAAAAAGGTGGGGGGTGGGGAGCGGGGAAGAGAAAGAAATAGGAAACTAACATATTCTTGAGAAAACAAAAGCAACTGGGATCTAACTGAAGAGAAATAAACATTGGTATGGATTTTTAAAAATGAAAGAAAAAGAAAACCTGCAAATCTTAAAAATATAAATCAGCTATTGGTTAAGTTCCTATTATGTGCCTAGATCTGTTCTTGACATCTAAGCAACACAAAAGAACTGAGACATAAATAATCTCAGCTCTCCAAATGCCCATGATAAAATTAGAAAACATGAAAAAAAATAAGTGTGCATCATAAGACTATATATGTTTATCTGCTCCATTGGATCATATATAGAAAAATTAAAACAAATAATGTTGAGATTATGGGTGAACTGTTCTTTGTTATTTCCTTTTTGTCATTTGATTGTTTTCAATGTACTAAATACATAAATTAGAAAGTGGAAAATAAGTTGCAGGATTTTAGAAGAAAACTTCTTTCTAATTGAGAATTTTCCCCTCTAAATTCTAGACCACCTGGCACCCATGCCCAACTGGAAATTTAGAGGAAAAAATTAACTCCATTTTATCCTGCATTTTTGAGGCTACTGCAGCTTTATTAAGGGAGTGAAGCTCCCATCTAGGGAAAGGAAGCATTCCAGGAGAGATAAACAGGAGTGCAGGCATGAAGGCACAGATAGACAAGGTGTTAGAGGCAAAGTGAAACAGGGTACACAGGGACAAAAGAGTTTAAGGATGGTGCGCTCAGATTATGGAGGCCCTGCTGTCCAGCGAAGGAAGGAGACCTGCACAGGAGAAGTGGGGAATTTCTAAGACTGGGGTTGAAGGGACTAGTTAGGGAAATGAACTGTAGTAACCCAGATACCAGGTGAAGAGTTATAGGAAAGATGGCAGCAATAATAGAAACAAACACAAAAATCCATCAACGCCAACTGTGCAGAACTTAGCTGATAAAACAAAACAAAAACATGGTAAAAGTCCATTTTTATAGACTAATAGTTAAATTAATTCAACATGTCTAATTTCTTGCCTAAGAAAGGAAATTAGGTGCCAGTGTCTAAAAGGACAAGTTAAAGTCTATAGTAATAAGCATTAATGCCCTTAATTTAAGCCAGGTAAATAGAGCCCAAAATTTTGATGAAGTCAAAGATTATAAACTAAAATAGGTACAAAACAAATACACATGTAGAGAGAGATTTTGTTTTTACTACTTTCTAAATTCAACTTGGCACTGAAACAGGTTCCCCAGGATTTGCTCTGCTACTCCCAGTCCCAACACTGTGCTCAGTGACTAAAACATCTGAGCACAGACAGACCCCAAGTGGATGAGCAAAGGCTGAGGGAGGATTGGGCAGGGCGTGCTCCACAGCAGACAGTAGGCATACAGGACCTCAACTCCTACAGAAGGGACTCTTACACTTAGCTCCATGGCATAGCAATGTGGCCCGTGAGTGCATGTCTTCCCAACAAGCAGAGAAAACAGTATTCAAGACCCTTCCACATGACTCCTGAAAGGTCAAATATAAATCATTCAGCCACTATTATCTGTTCCTGTGAAGGAAGACAGAGAGAGAAGAACACCACAGACTACTTGTCCTCCCCTATTGGGCCAGCCTCAATCAGCTGGGAGATATAGGAGGGAGAGAAAACCCTGCCCCCATATCAGGGACAAGAGTGAGGTGGTGGGTGGGAGGAGGTTCTTCCTGGCAAAGGGCAAGCGTTGCCTGGAAGATGAAAATACCAAGTTATACCAAATGAATCTTGGAAAAAGTTTTGTAGATGTTTTAGTGGAGACTCCACTGAGAGCTCTTACCATAGCATTCTGCTTGCTCACTTGTCAGAGATGAGGCTAGTTAACCCTACAACAGAAGCTAGGTTGAGGCTTGCCTTTCATATTATCCACATAACTTTGGAAGGGAAAAGATGATTTAGTTTTTACTAGTCAGCTTACCTCCTCATTATTATCTTTACCCTCAATTGACAGACTTCCAAAAGACTCACTTCTCTAATCAATATCATGCATCTTGGGGCTTCTTGGGGGTCAATATCATGCATCTCTTTTCTGAATAGCATCACCCTTTAATTTACATACTACAAAACCACCATGTACTAGGCAAGGGAACCATATCAGGTGCTAGGGACCAAGAGGAGAAAATGGACTGCCATTCTTTATAGCCCTGCTCAGAGACAGGATCACGGATCCTTGATCTTCCCAGGCAGAGATCGGGAACTGCTCATTCCCTGTATAACCTCTATGACTAACTATGTATCTACTGGTGAAAGTACTGAGGAAAGAGGGAAGATAGGGAATATATAAAATGGAGTCATTACCAAAATGCTAGAATTATTACTACCATGAGCATTAAGGCATAAAGCAATACTCTATTCTTACTCTAACTAGCCTGGGAACTTAATTTTTTTTTTAACTTTCCAGTCGTACATCAATGTCTGGATATACATCTGTACCTCCAGGTAACCCTCCTTAATTACCCCCTGAAGGACTCACATATCCAGACTTACTGGCACCCATCTTCCAGACCACCTGGCATCCATCATCCTGACCGTCTGACATCTGACTGATAATCATTCTGGACCAATGCTAGGGCTAAGAAATGCAGGACTAATAATTCTCAAGAATATTTTTTTTTACTATAAGAACATTTAACTTTTCTTTCTTCTTTGGAACACTTCTGGGTTTTTGCCTAGCTGGGTATTTCTAGCAAAGCCTCCAGACTCTGAGTTTGTTCAACAGTATCACCCTGGATTACAATTTATTCCTCTTTCTTCCCTAACTATCGATTGCCTCAGGGCAAGAGCTACATCTCATTCATCTCTAGACCATTAACACCTATCACCTCACAGTGTTTGACACATAGTAAGTGCTCAATAAATATGGGAGAAAAGATAGCAGGTAGGCACAGGTCCCTGCCCAAGAAATTTACAGCCTAACAGACATGTAAATAAAATTTGTGGTGCTGTGTGATGAATGCTCTGACTAGCTATGTACAGGGCACATACAGAGCAACAAAGGCCAGAGAGAAACACAGACAGGGTGGGGTTGTTCCAAGCTGAGAGGACAGTGTGTACAACAGCATGAGGCAGCAAAGGGCATTCAGAACTGCAAGGAGCTCTGCTTAGCTAGATACGGTGGTAAGAAGGCAGGGAGGCTGGAAAGGGAGCCAGGTTCTCACATGCCACCCAAGGAAAGAATTGGATTTTTACCTTGTAGGTGATGTAGGACAGGTAAGTGTTTAAAGTACAAGTGTACCAAGTTTTAGAAAGATGGCCAAAAAGAGAATGTGCCCTGGAGAAGCATGTGAGTCAGCAGCATGCTGATAACTATTTCAGGGGCTAGTTCCATGGGACCTAGGGAGAAAGTAGGCATGGGTAGTGAGGGAGAAGGCCTGAGAAACCTGGGTTTCTGGGTCACTCACAGGGTGATTGCTCAAGTAATGAAACTAAGGCGATGGGAAAATGGTGAGAATACTAGAAATTCAGGTATAACAAGAAATCTATGGATCAGGTACTATTCTGTGATCACTAACAAGCTATGTAAATTATTCAACCTCAACCAAATCATTCAGCCTCAACTGCTTCACATATAAAATAAGGAAAACAATCTCATTTGAGGAAAATTACTGAGCATGTATTATGCCCAAAAGAGTAAGACCTGAGGCCTATCTTCAAGACCAAAAGGAAATAAAGGAAACATGAAAAATAAGGTGGTGAGTACCATAAAATAGGTTTAAAAATAACTTTTTATTACAAAAGTAATATATTAAAAAAAAGCCCTTGAATATTAAAAAGACACAAATAGTATGAGAAAATGAAGAAAGAGCAATTCATTATAAGGATCGAATGAGGTAAAAGATAAGAACTCTTTTAAAACTATGACACATTAAAAAATTTACAAAGACTCATGTCTACCTGTAGCTCAGGTGAGCCTGTGTACCACCCACCCACTCAAGGGGTGAGGGAGAAGAACCTATAACAAACATCTCCAAGGAGTTTTTGCCCCAAGAAAATTATCCATCAAAAATGCCTCCTAAGAAATGGACTCCAACAAAAAACGTAAATAAATACTTTATAGTTTAATAACCCAGTGGGTTTCTAAAAGGCAAATGAAGCCCACTTTTGGTTATGTTTGTTTGTTTGAAACAAATACTGAGCTGTTCATAAAGCAAATGACCACTACATATATTTATTAGAAACGAGGTTTTCATGTATGTCAGAATTTCATTTCAATATCAATATTACATTCAATAAATAATACGGCTTCAGGAATAACCAAAAGCATTGTTAAAAATCTATGACAAACAGGATTATTGATTAATAAGTATCATTATTAAATAAGTAAATGCCATTTCACAAGGTAATTTGTGAAAAAAATACAGTTTATAGATGAAATATAAGACAGATTTGGCTTCACTAATAACCTAAAAAAAAAAGAGAGAGAGAGAGAACATCTGAATGTCTGAGAGGAATTATTTAAATAAAATGTTCATGTGATAAACTAATATGCTATTATTTAAATTTATATTTTGAAACTGAGTTATAGGAGAAATATGTATAATATAATCTACGAGGGAAAAGTAGAATACAAAACACTCTAGATTTGATTTTGGAAAAGAAATATATAGAAACATAAGTCATTAGCAATAGAATGATTTTTCCAAGTAGTGAGATTAGCGATGACTTATTTTCTTCCTTACTTTTCTCTATCTTCTAAATTTTCTATAACAGTATTTAGCAATTTTACAATCAAAATAATTTTAAAAATAAATACTACTAACTGGTGATTCTAAATTTCATGAGGACAGGGGCCATGGCCTATGTTTGCTCATGCAACATAGTATCCAGCACATTGTGTGTGCTCAATAATTATCTGATAAATGAACCAATGACTAAACAAATGTATGGATACACTTGCTTTTCAAACTTTTATGTTTTTAGACTTAGAGAAGAGTTGCAAGATTAATACAAAGAATTCCAAGATTCCCTTTACCCTTATCCTCCAAAGGATAAGGACTCAATGATTTGGGTCCCTAATACTTGAAGGGGGAAATGTTAGGGAGCTAGTCAGACATGAGTGACAGGGAAACAAAGGAAGAGAGGCCCAGACTAGAGACCACCCAAAGAATACCCTACTGGTAGTTAGAGAATCCCTTCTGCATCCCCAGAGAGAAGGGACAGGAGGGGCATAATTTATAGCTGGTTTAATCTGGCCACAGATACATGTGCAGAAGGTACTACCTTAACCTGCCCACAACCTCAGCCTCATTATACTGTCATTATAATACCATGTTTATACACAGAAGTACATGAATCTAATTACAACAGACTGGTTCTGGATAAGTGCATGCGCACTAAGCAAAGTGTTATATAGCAGCCAAGTGTCAATCAAAATGATCTCATTTGCCAATCACCTTTGTAACCACCCATCACAGCCTTAATATAACACAGACCTCTCCCTTCCATGGGGTTACAGCCCTCTTTGCTGAGACCCCATTCCTCCCTTGGATCATACTTCTATTTCTTTTATATTTTTACCTCCCAAATTCTACAGGGCTACAGTCTTCCTTAGAATAGCCCATCTCCTCCTAAAATAAATTTTTAATAACTCTTATCTCTTTAAAAAAAAAAAAGTCCTTGGTCCTTGAATGTGAGAAAAAACAGATCAAAGAAAACACTGGAGCTCCTGTCTTGATGCAAGAGTTCCAGAGATTTCTGCTGCTTTTTAACATACACATCAGCATAGAACTCCAAATGGACATTTTCTACTATTGTATTATAGAAAATTCATATGAACTATGAGGCCTTGACCATGTAAGTCAGTAAGTTATTGGGAGAATCCTGAGATGAGGATTAAAGAGAAATATAAAACTGAACCAAAGCAAAAGTCCAAAGAACAATCATAGAACATAAAGGATAAAATCTAGAAAGTCCAAATTTTGGAAAAATTAAATCCCACTTTTGACTTGAGCCAAATAAAAACAAAGCATCCTCAAGTATGAGATAGAGAGGAAGAGACAGAGAGAGAGGAGAATGGAAGAGAACTACTTGCTGGTAGTCCAATAAGAAAAGTGTATATTGTAACTTAGCAATACATCCTTCTTCATTTAAGGTTTGGAAAAAAATGCTTTTCTGATAGTATATTTTAATTGATTACCATTTTGAAGTTTTTTTTTTTCCCCCCCAAGTAAATCCTATCTACCAAAGTGGCAGGTTTCCACTGTCAGTATCAGGGAAACACATAACCACATAAGCAAAAGAATTAGTGTCAATGTTAGGCACAGTCTTATAGCAAGCTATTAGAAACTCAGTGTGAGTCTATACTAAAGATTTTAAAGCTACGAAATCAGAGAAAGTATTTCCCTTGAACAAACTAATTTAGAAATTACTTTATCTCTCGCTCTCTCTAAAGGTTGTTAAAATGTAAGTCATTCAAGTATATTATGAAATGTTTACTATATACTCATGCCTTCAATAACAATTTTCAGAAAAACTTAAATTTAAACCAGTTATATTTCACTGTAAAGGTTATTATGATAACTTTATTCCCACAAAAAAATATCTATATCTATCTATCTATCGCACTGGTAATTTCTCTAAGTATGATAACAGTCTTGAGACAAGAGGACGAACACAGGCTTTGGTACTAAAAGCACTCTATAAAACACACCTGAAGCAACTGTGGTTTCAATTTCCACAGTTATAAATCCAAGTAATAAATCAGTATCATGCCCCAAAGAAGTGCCACATACTTTCAAAGACTGAAATAGGAGACATTCTTAAAAAAGAGTATTACCAATCGTGTACACTGAATAGCAAAAGCCATTAAAAATAATGTCCCAGCATACCTGACAATTCTTGTTTTACAAATGAGAGCACAGCCAGATAAACCTGACAGTCAGCTATGATTATCTGCCTCTGAAGCCGATCAACCATAGAGGGGGTGGATTTTCGGACATCGACCTGTTTGGTGGGAAGAAAGTACGTGATGATAAGTCACTCACAAGAACAATACTCCTTCCAAACAACTATTTATTTATTGTACAAAATAATCCCTGAAACATGGCAGCCACTGAAAGCCAAGATCAAATTTATACTATAAACCTGGAAGTTCTATGTTCCTACTAGGTCTAGCTTTGTTTTGTTAACAATACAATGCTGAAAAGCATTATAATGCAAAGACAAATATTCCAAATAATAAAAACTGAGTTCATGGGAAACAAGAAAGACAACAGAATTTCAGAGTTTTACCATTTTAAAAACAATGTAAGACCTTACTTATCCAAGATAAAAATCACTAAAGGTACAAAACATTCCCCACAGTAGATCCCTTTGCAGCCATCTACCTTCAGGTAGGGCTGATATGAGGGTATGTTCCTCAGTGCATGAAACTGAGATGTGAGGGTCAGAAACATACTACATTTTAGTTAGGAAGAAAATACCCCAGATTTAAAAATAGCTTTAAATGAATCACAAATTAAACTTGAAATTTAAGTTCTAACCTCTAAGGTTATAGCTACCTCTACAAAATACTAGTTTATAGGCTTCACTAAAGGCTGCTAAAATGTAGGTCATTTAAGTATATTAAGAAATTCACGCTCAGGCATTGAACAGCAATTTCAGGCCTTCAAAAACAAACAAAATAAGCAAAAAGTAAAAGCAAAAAACCCTACTTTTTATAAAATGTTGGTCTTTATTATCAAGAATGCTTCTAAATGAAGAAAAATCATTCTGAAATAGAACGCTGCATTCTTAATACAAAGTAAACTTTAACAAAATAAGCAAAATAGCTTTCATATATTTTCACAAGATCAGAAATGATAAGACTTTTGCAAATATGCTAGTAGTATACATAGTATACATGACAGAATGACCAATCTCCCCTTTTTCTAGATTAGGACAATTCATCATGGTCGCAGTTGTTCCTGATTTAGTCCCAGCACTCGTCACTTTGTTTGCTTGGATAAAAGTCAATCAATCTATTGATGCTTCAGTTTCATTGCTTGTAATAGCATCTGCTCTGCAGGGTTGTTGGAAGGGCTAATGAAATACTGTACGATGTGACAATGCTTTTTAAATGCAAGGACTCATTACAAATGTTAATTATTAACATGTGCTAGGCATGGTACTAGATGCTGAGAGAAGGCATGTAAATAAGCTTCCAGTCTAATGAGGGAATGCTGACCTTATTATGCTCTGAAGTATAAAGTCCAAGGAACTATGGGAACCTGTAGGAGACACACCAACAGGGTTTGGGGGATCAGGCAAGAGTCCTTGGAGAAAGTGACATCTAGGAAGAAGTATGAGTACAAACCAGGTCAAGAGGGAGGAGAATGTTCTAGGCGAGGAAAAGTAAACACTGAGTCAGCCACAGTAAGGAGCTTGGACTTTATTGTAATGGCAATGGCAGGGACACTGATAATACAGCTCACAACATATTATTTGAATTTTAGTGACTATATTATAGAGAATGAACTAGAGAACATTAAGAGTAGAGGAAGAAATGCCAGAGAGGGTTGTCTTATGCAAACAGAGATGGTGGCTGACTCAGGAAAATGGCAGGAGGATGGAGAGAAGTAGATGAATGCAGGAGGTATTTAAGAAAGAGTCAACAGGACTTGGACAATGACTGGATGTTGGGTTTGAAGAGAGAGGAATCAAGAAAAACTAATCAGTGTCTTCTTCATGGTGGACACCATAAGAGCAGAGGTGAAGCAACTTGGATTGACATGAAGGAACAGAGACAGGCAACTTTTGATGACTACGACAGACTGGTTTGTCAGCTAATTGAGTGACATATGTGAGACACCTAGGCATTGTAGAAATAATAGGGGTAAACGGATGCCTCTCTGAGGCCTAAAACTTTAGCACTGGAAGGTAAAGGAAAATTCAGGAAAAGTAGATTATGATATTATTGTTACTTTATTTGTAACCAAAGGCAAGTGAAGCCTGGAGGAAAACAGGTACACAGCTGAATTCCTGAATCATGCCAAAATGCACTGTATTTGAATTACATATATGAAAGCCTTATTACAAAAGTCTTTGCCATGTAGCCCATTATAGAAGAAATTTTAAGATACCAAAAGAACGTGCACAGATTGGCTCTAATGATATAATGGGGCGTCTATTGAGAAATACATTTTAATCAAAAGCCATTAGAAACATTTAGTGCTTTCAGCCATATTCTATTATTTTAATTAAATTTGTTGGAATGACATTGGTTAATATTATATACGTTTCAAGTTTACAATTCTATAATACATCATCTGTATACTGCATTGTGTGTTCACTACTCAAAGTCAAATCTCCTTCTGTCACTCCCTTTACTCTTTTCTACCTCTCCTTTCCCTCCTTCCCTCTGGTAACCACTGAACTGTTGTCTGTGAGTTTTTGTCTTGTTCATTTGTTGCTTTCACTTTTATATTCCACATATGAGTGAAGAAATCAAATGGTTCTCGACTTTTTCCATTTGACTTACTTCATTTAGCATGATAGTCTCAAGATCCATCCATGTTGACACAAATGGCAGTATTTAATCTTTCCTTATGGCTAATATTCCGGTGTGTGTGTGTGTGTGTGTGTGTGTGTACATACACCTCATCTTCTTTATCTAATCATCTACTGAAGGACACTTGGGTTGTTTCCACACCTTGGCCACCATGAATAATGCCACAATGAACATTAGGGTGCATATATCTTCAAGGATGTTTTCAAATTTTTTGGGTAGATACTCAGAAGAGGGATTGCTGGGTCATATGGTAATTTTATTCTTAATTTTTTGAGGAAACTCCATACGGATTTCCATAATTGCTGTACCAATTTGCAGTCCCACCAGCAGTGTATAAGGGTTCCTTTTTCACTACATCCTCTCCAACACTTACTGCTTGTCTTGATGACAGCCATTCTGAGGTGGTATCTCATTGTGGTTTTGATTTGAATTTCCCTAAGAGCTAATGAAGTTAAGCATTTTTTCATGTATTTTTTGGTGATTTATATGTCTTCTTAGAAGTGTCTGCCCATTTTTAAATTGGATTATTTTGTTGTTGAGTTGTATGAGTTCTTTACGTATTTTGGATATCAGCCTCTTATTAGAGGTGTTGTTTGCAAATATCTTCTCCCATTCGGCTGGCTGCATCTTTGTTTTGTTGATGGCTTCTTCTGCTGTGCAGAAGCTTTTTAGTTTGATATAGTTCCATTCATTTTTATTTCCCTTGACTTTGAGGTCAAATTCCTAAGACCAAGGTCCATGGATTAGTGCCTATGTTTCCTTTTATTGTTTCAGGTCTTATATTTAAGTCTTTGTTCCATTTTGAGTTAATTTTTGTGCATGGTGACAAACAGCAGTCAAGTTTTATTCTTTTGCATGTGGCTTTCTAATTTTCCCAGAACCATTTATTGAAGAGGCTTTTTTCTTCCATTGTATGTTTTTGGTTCCATTGTTGAAAATTTGCCCATATATATGTGGGTTTATTTCTGGGTTCTCAATTCTGTTCCATTAGTATGTGTGTGTGTTTCTCTGCCAATAGCATGCTGTTTTGATTTTTGTCTCTTTGTAGTATAATCTGAAATCTGGGAGTGTGATACCTCTGGCCTTCTTCTTTTTTCTCAGGATTACCTTCGCTATTCAGAGTCTTGTGGTTCTATACAAATCTGATGATTTTTTGTTCTGTTTCTTGAAAAAATGACAATGGGATTTTGATGAGGATTGCTTTAAATCTGTATATTGCTTTGGGTAATATAGCCATTTTAGCTATGCTGATTCTTTCGATCCACAAACATGGAATACCTTTCCATTTCTTTGTGTCTTTTTCAATTTCTTTTAATAATGTCTGGTAGTTTTCAGTGTATAGGTCCTTTACATTATTTGTTAAGTTTATTCTTAGGTATTTTATTGTTTTTGTTGCAATTGCAAACAGAATTTTTTTTGGAAATTTCATTGTTAGTATATAGGAAGCTACAGATTTTTGTGCACTAATTCTGTAATCTGCAATTTTACTGTATTTATTGTTTCTAACAGTTCTTTGGTGGAGTATTTAGGGTTTTTATATAAAAAATCATGTTGTCTGCAAAAAAGTGACAATTTGACTTCTTCATTCCCTCTTTGAATGCCTTTTATTTCTTTCTCTTACCTGGCTGCTCTGGCTAGGACTTCTAATACTATGTTGAATAACAGTGGTGAGAGAGGGCATCCTTGTCTTGTTCCTGATCTTAGAGGAAAAGCTATCAGTTTTCATCATTAAGAATGATATTACATGAGTTTGTCATATATAGTCCTTATTATATTGAGGTACTTTCCTTCTGTGCCCATTTTATTGTTTTAATCATAAATGGATGTTGTAACTTGTTAAATGCTTTTTCTGTATTTATTGATATAATATGATTTTCATTTATATGATGTATCACATTGACTGATTTACATATGTTGAACCATCCTTGTGCCCCTGGAAATCAAACCCTGCTTGATTGTGAAGTATAACCTTTTTAATGTATTGTTGTATTCAATTTGCTAGAATTCTGTTTAGGATTTTTTCAGCCATATGCTAAATACCAAAAACCAAGTAAATAAGCAATGTTCTAAATAAGTGGTACACAGTTCATAACCTAAGGGCATAGTACTTACATTCTTCTTAATTTTATTCTTGATTGTTTCAATTACTCCAGCCTCCTCACTTTCACACAGTTTTTCTGTAGTTTTTAAATCATCACATGCCAACTGCATTTTTTCTTCCTCAAATGTCATCATAGCATTCTTCCATAAAGAAATAAGGAAGAAATGAATGAATCAGTGTGTGAAGATTTAGGTCAATTTATTACAACAAAACTCCAAACTGTAAAAACACTTATTTGTTGCAAGTAAAAGAATTAGAATATTACAACATACTCTATTCATTTTTAAAAATTATAATCTCAATATGAAGTAGGAATATACTTCTATTACATCAGCATAAAAAAATACATGGTAATAAATTTCCTTGCAATTACTGTTCTATAATTTTTTGTTATAAACACAATAACAAAAATCCTGTATAATTTCTGATTGGTCTACTTAATTCAGTTTTTGTAACAGTCTTACTGAAAAGTACATTCTACCCACACATAGATCCATGGCTCCATCAAGTATTGCACAAAAATGCTAATGAAACATCAGCTAGTAGGTGTCCTTTGAAAATCAGTCTTTTCATGAACAGCAATTCCAATAGATTCACTTAAAAGGAACTCATATTATGTTGTCCATAGTGAAAAATTCCACTGACAGCTTGTTCCAAGCACATGATTCCGGTTGACTTTTTTCAGGCCACATTTTACTGGGCAGGGGCAATTCCTCTGTCTGTTGAAAACCTGCTACTTTCACCCAGTAGATCTGAGTTTCTGAGATGAATGGGCAGAGCCAAGATATCAGGTTCTTAGAAGGCCTTAATGAACTCATTGTATGTACCTCTCCATTCCTTATCACATTCAGCCTCACCTTGGCATTCTGGGCCTCCTCAGTACTTTAACCTACTTCTCCAGTCTAGCTAAACCAAACCATAGCCACCTTTGCCTAAGTCTCCCCACCATACTCTTTTTCCCAACCAAATCTTAACTCTGCTGCAGCCATCCTCCTCACTCACCTCCCACACCCAGCCAAGCCTCTGGCTGCGTCTCACTCCTGTTACAGCCCCACCCACCCAGTACCATTCTCCATAAGGTGGGGAACTATGTTTTCTTGCAAACAGTATGCCTTAAAAATTTGTTGTATTACCTGGAAATGAGAGAAAATAAATAGCTTGAACGAAAATTCATGTCACCACAAGCTAGCCTGGTGCCTGTGGCTGGGTGCTGTCAGGGTGCACACAACATACCCATTTGCTGACATCTTTCTAAATCTGGAATCTAAATACTTTTACCATTTACTTCTCTGAGTCTCTACTCATTACTTTTTTGCTATTATACAATTCTACGATGGTTTTTGTTTTATGTGTTTGTAAGTAGTTTATATGAAAAGCGTTTCTGAAAAATAAAACCATACACTTTTCTACATTGCCCAGTTGACTTTAAAACCTAACTGCAACCTATTCCCTCAATTCCTAAATAAATTACACTTAAAAATGCTATAGTAACTAACAAACTTGAGCTTTCTGCTAAATTGTCTACATTAGAGCAAACTTTTATTATCTGAAGTTTGACTTTAACTCTAATGTAGCTTTAATTTTTGGAAAGATCTTTCAATAATATTTTTATTTAAAATGGATTTTGGTTGGGAAAAACAAAATATAAGATATAAGCATTTATTTTTAAAATTAGGAAGAAAGAGGATATCTTATAGGTGTTAGTTAATAGTCAAGAACTTTATTCCAGTTTTAAACTCTAGAAGATCTTTCACAATAGCATATCTATATAACCAGTAGCCACTAAAAGACATATGTAATGTATTCATCATTTCCTTCATGCCAATACCTCTCCCCATATTGACTTACCAAAAAACTGACAAAGCTGGCTCCAAAACTCATTAATGGGCTATGATTTCTGTTAAGAAAACAAAATAAAATTATTTTTATTGTGAATTTTTATTTTAAAAACATTTGCTATAGCAGGATCACAATATAGTCCTAATAACTGGATAGAAGTTAAAGTCTTTGAGCAAAAAGGTGAAGAGGCAAGGAGGTTCACATCTATCTGCCAAGACAGAATCTGCCTCTGCTTCTTCAAAGCTAGGCAAACGTTAATTCATATTATAAGAGACTGTCTTAGTAAACTAATCCAACATCTGCAAAACACATAGCCAAGGAAAGACAATTATAACCATTTTAAAAATGCAAAATGTGTTCAAAACTTCACACAGGAAAAACAGAGTAGATCAAAAGGTTTTACCACTGAGTTAGACCTTGCAAATTCACTTATCCCATCCAAAGAACCTTAAGAATACCTCCCTAGAGTCAGTCAATTAATTCCCCACTGTGAAGCAGTCATTATCCAATTTTATACGTAAGCCAAACAAATATGAAACCAAAGCAAACTAACATCAATTGAATTTAAAGAATATAAACTTTCTGCTTCAAATTCACAACCAGTCCCCAAAGCTCTATAAAATTGAATAAAAGGGAAAACAAGTTAGAATTGCCTTCTTAAAGAAAATAATTTCACCAATTTTTTATTAAGTAAATAATATATGGTCATTATTTTTAAAAAGGCAAGAACGATGTATTAGTCAATCCTCTATTGGAAATTTAGTTTGTGTTCAAAGTGTGTGTGTTTGTTTGCTTGGAGCATGAGGAGTGAGTATGAGAGGGAGAACATGCACATTAATTTGTATATATACATATATGTACATATACACATATACTCCCTGCTCGGATGAACATCTTTGTACATACATCTTTGCAAGCAAGTCCAAATATATTCACAGGATAAATTCCTAGAGGTAGCGCTGCTGAGTCAAATGGTATGCACATTTGGTTTTCTTAGGAGTGTGATGTAAGGACCAGGAGGGAGGGAGGAAAAGGGAGGGAGAAGGAGGTATTAGGAATTCCATTTGTAATATTAACCTTCTGCTATAATTTTTTACAACTACTTAGTACCTACTCAGATTCTATAGTGAATAATAGCTTGTTCACCACCACTTAATAGGATAAAATTATAAAAAAAAATTAGGAAGGTCAACTCACTTGTGAAGAATCCCCCACTAGCACTCATACCCATAAACCTAGCTCAAAGAGCACATCTATCAGCACACGGTGAAGTCTGTTATCCCTACATCCTCCACCAGAACAGCTATTAGTTTTCCCATTCAACGGCTCTACACAAACATACCATTATAGGCTCCCATCCCACTATATAATTTGGTTTGCGTATCAGTGTCCCCTCTGGAAGGCTATTTTCTGCCTCATCTCTCATTATCATGCCTTACACATAGAGGGCATTAAACACATACGAATCAGTGAAGAAATGACATAGACTCTGCCTTTCAGGAACAGACACTTCTCAATCAAGTGATCATTGTGGCTTTCTCCTTTTCCCTTTCCTTGCTTATATGTTTATACTTTGCCATTTGAGAAATGGAAGAAGCTAAAACTAGGTCCCAGTGTTCCTACATGTGCTTCTTGTTCTTGACTAAAATTAGGTTTCTGAAAGCTATGGTTATTAATTATTCATGGTACCCTAGCCAAGCCCTTAGTACTTCACATACCATCTTATTATTTATCGGCGGTCCCCAACCTTTTTGGCACCAGGGACCCGTGCTCCTATGAGAATCTAATGCCTGATGATCTGACAGGGAGCTGAGGCTAGATGGGGAACAGCTGCAAATACAGATGAAGATTTGCTCACTTGCTTCCGCTCACCTTCTGCTGTGAGTCTGGTTCCTAACAGGCCATGGACTGGTATAGGTCCACAGCCTCGGGGTTGGGGACCTGAAAACATTTTTCCCTCTTTGCAGCACCGTCCTTGCAAACCTCACAGCACCTGGGTATATTAGCCGCTCAATAATGATCAATAAGCAGATGTCCTTTCACATGCTGCATGGTACCTGGTGTCATAAGAGCTTTCTCTAACAAGGCTCACTTGTTTCATTCACTTGGATTATTTTTAACTTAACACTTAACATACTTCAAGTGACCTTATGTTAATTTACCTCATCTTAATCATTTCTGTCCCACTCATGTTTCTCCCTAAAAGCTATTCATTTTGGAGATTTGGAAATATCCTCAAAAAGTACAAGAATCATTACTTCAAAACTGATTCTCAGTGAAGAGGAGGAAGAGATTCCACTATACTTTCATCAGACTGGCCATGTCTATAAGGACTGAAATACCAAGTGTTACCAAGGATGGGCAGCAACTAGAACTCTCACACACTACTGACAGTATCTACTAAAGCTACACATATGCCTTCTCTATGACCCGGTAACTGCTTTCCTGGGTGTGTATGTATGCATATACATATAACAGAAACAAACTATTAAACTCTCAAAAGACATGTATAATATGTTAATAGCATTACTCACAGTAACCTCACACTGGCCCATCAACAGCAGAATGGATCAAATAATTGTAGCATATTCATTCAATAGAATAGTTCATAGCTATGAAAAAAGAAACTACTACTACTAAATGCAAAAACATGAATTAATCTCATGTACATAATGTTGAATGAAAGAAGCTAAACACAAAAGAGTACATACTGAATGACTCCATTTATTTGAAGTTCAAAACCACTATTCTGACTTTTACTGATGACAGAGGTCAGAACAGTGGTACATTTGGGGGGATATCGATTGAGAAGGAGCCCAAGGGAGGATACTGAAATGTTGGAAGTACCCTACATCTTGATGTAGTTACACTGTGATGTTTATATATGTATAGTTCTTTACTGTAAGTTTTTCTCTATGAAAAAGTTAAAAAGAGAAAAATGATCATTGATGGGTATTTGATATAAGGGTGAATTACTATGAATTTTTTAAAGTATGGCAATGGTATTATGGATATATTTTAAGGAATCTTTTCCTAGAGGTGTATATGAAAATATTCACAGATGAAATGATATGATGACTAGGATTTATTTCAAAAACAATTTGAGGTAAGAGAATTACAAGAAGGCTGAAATATAGATAAAAAGATTGGCCATGAGTTGATAATTATTGAAGCTGACTGGAACATGGGAATTGACTGTTTTCTATACTTTGGAAGATGGAGGCTATTTTTCAAACTAAAAAGTTAAAAAATAAGTTTATAAATAAAAATTCTCTGCAAAAGATGTCTTTTGGAATCCTTTGGTGAGAAGATATCTACTGGTCACTGCCATAATTTTCTTTTTGAATATGAACCATCTGTAATGAAATGGCTCAAAATTTTTATCTCTGAGTCTCCCAAAGGTAGGAAAACTTGAGAATACAAAGAAGCAATTGATCGTCTATTTCTATATTTATTAACATTGCTATGGAAATTTTAAAAACAAAATTCCTCTGGGATATTAAAAATTGGAATGATAAAGATACTGTTTCCTGAAATACAGTAAAAGAGAATGGATACATTCAATTCTAAATGAAATATTTTTCCATTAAATAGGCATAATTACTACAAGATTGTCCCTAACTGAAAATGCTTCTTCAAATATAATTTTATCCCCCAAATACAGTGGCAAATGGCTAGAATTTAAGCTTTTCTTTGATGTTTCTGGAAATGTTCTATATTTATATATTGTTGAGTTCTTAGAAGAATTCTCCAAAATGACTTTTCTCTCCTTCAAATGTGTGGGGGAGATTGGACTTTGTGTATCACAGAGGAAATTCAGGGCCACCTGAACCTAATCGGCCCATGGCAGTCATCCTCATCTCTCACTGCAGCCCTGAGATCTCAGATCTGAGAGTTGAAGAAATGACTGCACAAATTCCCCCAGCCCACTCCTCTGCTGCTCTTAAGGGGGCTGTGCCTTTTCTGTAATCCATGCTGTTTTGAAAATGAATTCCAGAGGACCATAGAAATTAACTACAGATAATCACCAAGCGATCACTGAATGGTTCTCTAGATGCCTCTCACCTTGCCTTCAGAAACACAATTTTTGCTAACAGGACAAGTGCTATCCTCTGCTCTGCCCAGTATCTCAAAAAATGGGCTTTAAAGGGACGAAACTGGTTCAGTAGTTTATTTTCTTTCTGAAAATGAAGTAAATAATGTCAACAAAGGAAAAAGTTAAGTGTGCGAAGTCATTCATTACAACATTGTCCAAAATAGGGAAAAGCTGAGCTAAAAAAAAAATTCTACACTTCATGACATTGGGCTTAGCAATGATTTCTTTGATGTGAAAAAAAAGTATGCAACAAAAGTAAAAATAAAGTGGACTACATCAAATAAAAAACTTCTACACATCAAAAGACATCATCAACAGTGATAAGGTAACCTATGGAATGTGAGAAAATGTTTGCAAATCATATGTCTGATAACGGGCTAATATCCAGACTATATAAAGAACTCCTACACTTCAACAGTGACAAAAAAATTCAAAAAGTGGGCAAAGAACAGGAATAGACACCTCTCCAAAGAAGATATTTAAATAAGCACATGAAAAGATGATTAACATCACTAATCATTAGGGAAATGCAAACAAAAACAGCAATGAGATAATACCTCAAACTCATTAGGATTACTACCACCAAAATAACAGAATAACAAGTGTTGGTGAGGATGTAGGTAAAAGAGAATCCTTGCACACTGTGAGTGGGAATGTAAAATGGTGCAGCCACAATGGAAAACAGTATGGTGGGTCCTCAAAAACTGAGAATTATAATTGCCTCTTAGTATCCACAGGGGTTCAGTTCCAGGACCCCCGGCAGGGCCAAAATCCACAGATCCTCAAGTCCCTTATATAAAATGGCGTAGTATTTGCATATAACCTATGCCCATCCTCCCATATACTTTAAATCATCTCTAGGTTACTTATAACACCTAATACAACGTAAATGCTATGTGAATACTTGTTATACAGCATTTTTAGGAGATAACAACAAAAGTCTCTACATGTTCAGTTCAGATGCAACCAACATAGGCCTAACTACATAGTACACGTCAACAAGAAAGTAACTTTTTTTCCCAAATATTTTTGATCTGCCATTGATTGAAAGCATGAATATAGAACCCACGGATATGGGAGACTATACCATATGATCCAACAATTTCACTTACGGGTATATACCCCAAAAAACTGAAATCAGGAATTCAAACAGATGTTTGTACACCAGTATTCTAGCAGCATTATTCACAATAACCAAAAGGTGGAAGCAAACCAAGTGTCTACAGAAAGACAAATGGATAAACAAACTACAATATACACACACACACACACACACACACACAGAGTGGAGTATTATTTAGCCTTAAAAAAGAAGAAAATTCTGACACATGCTGCAACATGGTGAACCTTAAGGATGTTACTATGCTAAGTGAAACAAGCCAGATACAAAAAGAAAAGTACTATATTATTCCACTTATCTGAGGTACTTAGAGCAGTCAAATTTAGAGAGACAGGAAATAGAATGCTGGTTGCAGGGGCACAGGAGAGGAAGGAATGAGGAGTTATTAAGGGGTATAGAGTTTCAGTTTTGCAAGATGCTAACAGTTCTGGAGATGGGATGCACAATGATATGAATGTACATAACCTTACTGAACTGTACTCTTAAAAATGGTTAGAGGGTAAACTTTATCATATTTACTTTTCACAATTTAAAATTTTGAAAATGAAAAAAATTTATAATAAAATAAATGCCTCATAAAATCTTCAGATAGAATATTATGGCCTAGAAAAATGCCTGACCAAATTTAATGTAAAAACAAAAGTTCTGTGTACATTACAGTCAATATGTATTAACAATAAAAAATGAGTATTTGTTGTGAGGGGCAGTAAGATTAAAAGTTATTTTATTCAGTGATAGATGCATGTTTGTGGGAAGATAAACAGTCACAATCAAAACTGCAGTAATCATCACCTCTGTTTCAGTAATAAAACCATAGACATTCTCACTACCTTTAGTCACCTCTTACAGAGAAAAATACATCATTTAAGTCAATTTGCTTGTTCTCAATACTCCCTGTGATATAGCTGTTGCTTTGGTACAATTTCTCAACAGAATATATCATCCAGGCAAACAAACAGAATAACAGGGCAATTCAATAGCAAAACAGCCAAAGCCTGCTACGTGGGAGTGAGTTATTCACTCAGTGACAAGCTAAAGCCTCACTATGCCCAGCTGTGATCTAGGGAACCATTAATACAAGGCTAATAAACTGCCCCAAAAGAAGAGACACTTATATGAGGTGAGTCTCCCAAACAGGTTTTGATTATTTATCAAAAACAAATGATTTGGGCATTATTTTTATATTATCCGTGTAAGAAAATAAAATTTTAAATGCATCCTTTTCAAAATTATTTTTAAAAAGGCAGTAGGACATCAGATAGAACCATATACTGTCTTGCTATTTGAACTAATTATCTTCTTATTTCATACTTTTTTCATTTTTAACAATCTTCCCTTTACCTAGAGGATTCCTCCCCACCCCCTTAAGAAAAATAATTAAAAAGTGTTATAACAAGGAGTGTAATGGAAGCTTAAAAACTAAAACATGCCAAAGTCACTATTAAATAGATAAAGCCTTGAAATGTTTAAATTTCACAGGACACTGCCCCCTGAACACAGAATTCCCTTAAGTTGTACTTGTGCTTCTTGGCCGACTGGCTCAATTTTTACTGCTTTGTATTTCAAGTTCTCTGAGAGGACACTGCGCTAACAAACTACAGAGAAGATTAATCTGGTTCTTCTGCAATAAACTATGTTTCCCAAATATATTGAACTTACTTTTTAATGCCACTCAGAAATTGGAAACTATTCTGGTGAACTATTTGGAGCCCTCAATCTTAATTTGAAGATGCTGCAGCTATTATACAGAAGAGATGTCGGGTCTGTCAGTGCCAAAGAGCACAGTTTTTCTCATTCACCGACCAAAGAGACAGAAGCATTTATCTTTACTCATACTGTGAAAGCAAGAAAGAACAGCGACGTTTTCAGCACCCTGTCCCTGCAGCATTCATTCAACAAACGTTTTTTAAAGAGGACATCTGCCATGTGCAGAAAAGGAAAAGGTTCCTATGAAGTGATGAAGGAAAAACTATAGACCACAGGTCTAGGAATAAAAGTACTCTATCCCTCAGAGGGTGGTGAGGAAAATAAAATGTGAAAAAGTTTCTTTTAAAGCATTTTCCTTGACATGACTTAAAATAGTTATTAAGAATATTTTTCAAAAGGAAAAATCTAATTATTCTGAAAGCATCTTAGTGATAAAGTACTACAAATGCTCCCTTTATGTACCACACATAGCACTCCTAAGGTCTCGCATATGATCGGAGAGCACTGGTAGAACATTCCCTTTTGAAGTTTGTTATGAACCAGAATACAATATAAAATTCATTATTTGTGGTCTTCCTAGGAAATTAAATTCCTTTCATAGAAATCCCGGTAGATGTATCCCATTCACTAAGTATCGCCCTCCCCACAGGTCTGTGAGTTAGGTGCCTGGCTCCTTGCACCGCACTGCTCCACATCTTCTAATTCTCCATGATAAAATTTCAATTTTAAAGCAGCTTCCCATAATGCGCAGCCAACTCTGAGCCTGCTCAGTGAAGGAGTAAACTGTCAACCCTACCCAAGGCAAATGATTAGAAACGTGATTAAGAAATCAGGCCCAACGTAAGTTATATAATTTACTATAAAGGTTGAAGAAATCGTGGAAGGTTTTCCAGGTTGCCCCTTGCTCCCATCAACAAAGTTATCTAAAAGAAAACTATACATTTTTAAAACTTTTTTTTTAAAAACAGAATAATTTTAAGCTCACATACCCCAGTCATAACCAGATAACATTCTCCAGTTTAAAATGAAAATGACCTGTTTATACACGAAGTTATAGAAAAAAAAATCCCACAAAATCTAGTCTTGTTTCATCCATCCGTTCAAAATATGTTTGATGAACACTAAGTATGCAGCAGGCACTGTGCTATGGACTGGAGATACGAAGATGAAGAACACTCATGCTCTTCACATTGTCTATACAGTCCAGTTGGGTTGCTAGAAAAAAATATTCCAGCAATGATAAATGGTGGCAGAAAGTGGGTAAATGCTTGCTCATTTTACTCACAAAGTCATCTTCCAACATCAAATTTAATGAAATATAAAAAAGGCTACTTGTCAATTGTGATATCCTCTTCTTTAGTGTTTTTCAAAAGAATAAGCCCAAAAACTCTTTTTTGCACCTCTATAAACACTCTGCAAAGCAGTCATTACTTGATACTTCTCATTTATTTGAATACATGGATGTTCTCTGTGAATGGGAATCCCATCTCTGCTATGTGCCTCTGTCCTGACCACAAAGGACACAACCTGGCATGTAACAGGTCACCAATACATATCTGTTTAATAGACCAACCATCTCCTATAAAATCCACACTCCATGACATTTCAACTGATGGATCTTCCTCCACAAGTTGAAAAAATTACCCGATATAAGCCCATAAAAACTGCTTTAAGAAAAATAAGTTTGTTCCTTTTATCAGAAGATAGCAGTGGGGAATTTCATAGTCTCTGTTCTTTTCAGAAACAAGTCAAAGCATGATTCTTGGGGAACTTTTTATCTGAAGGACAGCATGTCTCCAAAAACACTGATCATCACATTTAGTTTATGACTATTTGATTTATGAGTGTTTGGAATAGGTCCGGTCTTCCATTCAGACTTATATTTATATGTGCCCAACCTTCTTGGGATTTGTGAGTCTTTAGTGTACCACCAGTTGTCCCCAGGGGGACGCCCCCCTTCAGGTCAGGGGCATCCTCAGGCCAGGAGAGATGCCAATCCCCAGGGAGCAGTGGCTGTGTGTGCAGCAATGTCTCCATTCACAGCCACTGAAATGAATGCCTTACCATTCATTTTAACTGCTTATGATGTGGCCTTGCATCTTATCAGAAAATGACCTTGTAATTCAGTGCCAAGAAGCCATGAAAGGCTCTCATCAGAAGCAGTGACGCCAACAGCTTGTAACAGAGCATGGGAGAACTTCTGGGGCAGGTTGAGACTCTGGGTCTTTTATCCACAGAGTAATAAGCAGGCGCCTCAATGGTCTGTATCTTCCTACAGCTTAAGTCTTAATTATCTACAAGTGGAGAATTAATGTCACTCTCCACAGCACTCTGGAAAAAAGTCACTGGGCCCTTGATCCTTACTTCCTACAGATGATTGCTCTGATTGATGCATTTCTAGGACGTATGTATTTTAAGAATGCTTCCTCTGCATATATTAAGATACTCCTCAAAACCATTATGGTAATTTAAAATACAGGCTGGTTCTATAACAGCACGGCAAAAACACAATTTCACTTTTTAGGCTTGTCTCTGGTATCTTGCAAAGGAAAAGCTAGCAGATTGACGGCTATGCCCTAGAACTTGGGGTGGAGGGAGATTTAGGGAACAACTATGAAAGAGAAATGGAGAACAGGACAAAGGACACGGAGGGCTTGGCCTGAGGTAGGAGGCTGGGGAGTTGGGAGCCGGCTGCCGGGAGGGCTGAGTGCTACTCCTCAAGAGAGTCCCAAATGCTGGCCCAGCACTCAACCAGCCAGGCCTGTGAGGAGAGAGATGTGAAAAGGCTGAGCAAACTGAAAGCCAGAAAAACTTTGACCTCGAAATCCCACCTTTTAAAGTCTAAATAATGTTAGTTAGAATTAACTAGTCTAATTGACACGAAGACTATTTAGTAAGTTGATATTTAGGGTATAAAATATCTACATAAAATTAAGTTTGTCTTAAGACAAAAACAGGGAAAATAGAAAATGTTTCCATTATATTTCCTTTTCCATTATTACTGTCCTGTAAAATTACCAAATCAAGACCAAAAAATGAGAAGGGAATATCATGCTCTCTTACCTTGGGCTTTGGCAGATGGGGTTCCCCTGCCTGCATCACTGACCTTCCACTTCTTTCCTCACTAGCTCCTGCTCGTCCTCCAGGCCTCAGGCCAAAAGGTGCTGGTTCCAGAGCACCCTCCCCAGTCCCTCAGCTCAAGCTGAGCCCTCCTCTGGGCTCATACTGCTCCTTAGCCTTCGCCTTGCAGAACATACTAGCACTACCCACATACTTACTAAGTACTGCTTTTCCCACCAGAATGGTGTCTAGCACAGCACCTGGCATCTAGGCCTTCAATGAGTACTTGTTGAATAATTTAATGAATGAGTGAATGAATCTCCTGACAAACAAATGAGCAGAAAGAATAACTAAAAGAAGAGAAAATGACAGCTGTATGTTGAGTAGTAAATGTGGCTATGTGATATGTGAAATTGTTTCTATTTCATTTCTTGTCATAAAGCTGTTTTTCTGAATGAAGAAGTTCGCTAAAATAGTGCCTTGCATATAGTAGGTAAAATATGTCTTTATTGAATGAAGTTAATGAATAATGAGTTGGTTTAAATAAAGGTAAAATCTTTTCCATGCCTAAAAAGCTTCTTCTTAATACAGGATTAATACTAGCAGAGTCTCTGGAATATACAAAATACTTAAAATAATTTCCTCCCTTTATTGTAAGCTCTCCTTAAAACATCATTCTACAAACATATTTCTTGAATTGTTCACCTGTATAATTCTAAAAAAATATTTATAGTGACATTATAAAGGCAGCTTCTAAACTAGGGCTTCTTTTATGACATAATTATAAAATTTTCTCTTGAGTTAGCAAACATCTTAAGAACTACATAATCTTGTATTGATATGTTCATTTTACAACTGTATTTTAAAATAGTAACAATTTAAATAATTACCTGTGGTTTTCACAAAGAAAATATCCTATAATAGAAACAAATCTATTTTTTACCTAGAATTATAGTCAACTTCAGCCTAAAAAGAACTTCCTGCATTTGAAAAGCTCACTTAAGAAAAAACAAACTTAAAACAGCAATCACTGATACTTCTCACAAAAGTAGTATCTTAAAAGATAAATACTGTTTTAATTTTTAATAAACAGAATTATAATGCACAAAAAAGCAATAGCTACTCAAATGAAGTTTACACTAAAATTAAAATTGCTATTCCAGAAGAATAGAGTAGAAAAAAAGTTACTTGTTTTAACTAAAAATTTACATTTAATTCAAATGTTCATCACATCATTCTTTTTAAAACAACAAATAATTCAAATCAGAATGGCAAAAGCCTTTAATTTTTTACTCATGCTGGCATGACTTCCTTCAGGCTATGTATAGCCTTGCATAAATGAAAAAAGGGCAGCAAGTAAAAACACTTCATTGAAGGTAGTCAGAAATAGGGTACTTAATTGAATTTAACAAAATCAGTTCACCCTCACAAGCCATGACTGCTTATGCAACTATTAATGTTTTACTTAGTTTATCAAGGATTTCAAAACTGCAAAACTTTGTAACATATTGTGTAAAGTTCAAGTACATATTATATTTGTTTTCCAAATTCACTGAGGCATTATCAGACCACAAAATCATATATAAAAATAACAGATAAACCTATCTAAAAGAGATTCTGTTCAATAACAGAATTAAATTTTCTTTTGCCAGATTAGAAGGCAAAAGATCTATGTGATTTGAAGAGAAATCAGATTCTTTTGCCAGATTAAAGATGCTGTGATATTTGGGAAAGCTACACCACAGATAAAAATAGAAAGGCAATATATCAAATAAATATGGATGGCTAAATGAGTAAGACAGCGTTCTCCTTTCATATACTTTCATTATCTTCCTCTACTGGTCCTGTCTCCAATATATAGCTGTTGTATTTTATAATGATCTCTTCTGATTCTAAAATAAACAATAGGAAATATTTCCTGCTTCAATAGTTTTATTAAAGTATCAAACAAAGCAACATATAAGTAAGGATTTGTTTGGTTGGTTTTGCTGTTATAATACACACAGCCCTTCCTCTCTATACTATATTGGCCTTTCTGCTACAAAAAGGAAGAGAGGGAGAAAGAAAGAGTAAAAAAAGAAATACAATACCCTAGTCTAAGAATGATATGGATGTCACAGGATTTGAGAAGAAAAAAATGATATTAAATACATATTAAAGTTGAATAAGTTGTGTAACAAAAAAACTCACAATTTATGAAAAGAATTCTGAGCATAAGAAATGTAAATCAGTGTCAATGTACATCTTCTTAACAAACTCTGAACTTTATTAAACTAAGGCTTTGAGTCATGCTAAAATTCTATATAATATAGACACTGATAATTTAGAGACTTCTAAAATTACAGTAAAAATATAGCCATTGAATTGTGACATAAAAGTGAAATAACTTAATACAAAAAGGAAAAGCAGTCAGATTTTTTTAAAGTGTACAAGTCAATGACTTTTAGTATATTTACAAAGTTTACAACCATTACAACAATTTTATTTATTTTTTGTCCAAGCTTATATATTTTTTAACGTTTTATTTTTTATTTTCCCTCTTCCCCCACCCCTCTCAAACAGATTTTTAAAGAAGCTTAGTTGACATATTACTTTGCCCATATTCATTCAAATATACAACATAACACTTACAGTGACTGATAGAAATGAAAACTGCTGCAAACCTTTGGGACAGTTCTATACTGTGTTTTTCTGTCTATTGAGAGAATTAAAAATATTTCTAAGAATCTACCCTAAGAAAAATAAAATGCAGAAAGTCATTTCTACATAAAGATGTTCATTGTATTATACATAGTATCAAGAAATAACACGAGAATGTTGAAAAATAGAGACTGTTAGACCAATTATGATATATTCACCTAGCAAAATACTATTTTACTTCAAAAAAAAAAAAAAGATATAATAACTACTCCAACATGTATGAAAAAGCATGGGCTTTAGAAAATGGCCCTCAGTTAAAATCTTAACTTGATCACAGACTGGCTATGTGACCAAAAGCAGGATATATAAATCCTTAGCCCGTTTCCTTATTTGAAAATTTGAGGTAAATTATACTGCCTTATATGGTTGTAATAAGTACACAAGAAAAGTATCTAAAATGCCTAGTTTGAAGCCTGCCACATAAGTAATTATGCAATAAGGCAGTTACTGTCACAGTAAGTGAAAAAGCAGAATACAAAGTATATATGCAGTATAACAAACTATGTAAAAACATTAACAAAAGGAAATATCCTAAAATGTTATCTATGAGTAATGGTAGTAAAAAGTGATTTTTCTCTTTTCTACTTTTCTTTTTTTTCCAAATTAACAATAAAGAAGCATTTATGTCCTTCACGATCTGAAAAGTTTTAATTTAATCAGCCCAAGGCTTAGTTTTTAAATGTATACACAAAAGTAATTTAAAATACCAATATTTAATTTTCACCCATTTACTTTTTAAAGATATCACATACATTTTTTGAGCACCTATACGGGCCAAGCGCTGCTTCAGGCAGTGAAACAAGACCCCTTCGATGGAGCTGATGTTCTGGAGGGAAAGACCAACGGTGAACAAATATATATTTGTCACTAACTCATCCATTCGATAACTGATCCTATAAACACTTTCAAAATGCTATTCTTGGCATTTAGTACAGTCTTGTGAAAAACAAATCAAAACAATATTTCAGAAATGTTTTAAGTTATAAAAAATTTTTTTAAAGTCACAAGAAGACAGTGTTTTGGAATGGTGCTTCACAAACTTGAGAATGCATTCCTAGCTCCCATTAAAATGCAGATTCTCATTTGCATGGCCTGGATGGAGAGGCCTGAGATTCTGTTCCAATGAGCCCCTCGATGATGCTGATGCTGCTGGGCCCCAAACCACACTTGCAGTAGCAAAAATCTTAAAAGCACTGTCAGAATTTTTGTTCCAAAAACATGGGAAGTTAACCCTGGCAGACAGAGTTTTGCTAACTAACATACCTTATATTCTAATATACACCTTTTGGAAATGAAAATAAAGATATCACTAATATCTTCCTACCTGAAATAAATAATTCTTGCATTTATCAAGGCCTGCTTTGCTGAACCAAATTTAAGATTACATTCCTAAAAGCATTTCTCAGTCTTCCTACGAGATCACTAGCACTGCATCCTCTCACAGGCCTTTGGAGCTAAGGGGCCTGTCTCTGCCTGTCCCCTTCCCTGTTCCCTTCACAACGGCCTCCACTTGGGCCTCCACCTGTCATGAATGGCCTCCCCCAGACTCCAATCCACACCAAAGAGCTTGACCTGTCTGTTGCGCTCTTCCACTGTCCATTAGAACTACTGCCACTGCTGGATGTTCAAGTCCCCCCCCCATAATTTGGCCTTCACTTTTCTTCCAAGCTGGTGCTCTGCTCCAGCTCCACAAATCTGCATGCCCTCATCTCCCCACATTGCTGATCTCGTCCTCTCAGCCTTTGCATGTTCTCCCCTCGCCTCTTCACACTGATTCAAAGTCTGAAAATAAATCTAACTTTTCCTATGGTGCCTCTCTGTGACATGTAACACTGTGTCCATAATAGAAACCAGAATTCCTGGATATACAGCATGGCTCCAGCAAAACTAGTTATTAAAAACACACGCGCACACATACACGTAACTATTTTTTCTGCCAATCTCCATTTCAGGAGTTTCACTCCCACAGGTGAAAAATCCAATAACTGGAGGTGAAGAGGCTCCTGGCAAGGCGCTAACATGCTGTCCTGACTTGTGAGACGCTAAGTGTTAGGGGTGACAGTTATCAATGAGACCGGTAGGAACTCCTTGAAAGACTTTGCACATGCAAAACACACTTCAATCCTGAGCATGCTGTAATCTTTTTAATGCTATACACCTCAGATTTTTTTCCCCACCCTGAGCTCTCCCTTGGATGCACACTGCATCTGTTCATGCACCCTAGCTTGGGGACATCTATGGGACTAAGAGTTATGGCGAAGGATCAGAATTCAGTAAGCTCCAAGAATGAGATGGCGTGAAATGCTCATGAAAATGCTGGGTATAGTAAAGTGTGAAAAGCTCCTCACATGTGTGGCTTTGTTCTGAGCTGCCACAGTCCCAGGCGGCACACTGGCAGGTGTTGGGACATGTCTAAAAGTGCCTGGATGTCCACCCTGCACCTGACCCCAGAGTCTCCGGCCCAGTATATGCTCGAAGCCTGTTTTTCCTCTATCCTTATTTTTCAGTGTGTTGGCTAAGTGCTCTAATAACTTGTTTCTCTAAATATTTAGGTCTAAGGTAAGAATAAAGGGGCAAGGAGTGGGATTACCATGCAGTTTGATTTCACTTTTTTCAACATATACTGTTTCCATTTAATTTTTAAGCTATTTGTATAAAGTATATTTTTACTACTCTTAGTTTGCTTCATAAATGTGTATCTTTCATACGTGTATCTAACTCCAGCTAGACTCTAAATTTCTTAAGGAGACCATGCCTCTCTTCATCTGTATAATTTTACTTACTTTATCACTGACATGTACTACTCTGCAGGCACTGCACACAAGAATCTTTATGAGAGGCATGGTACCTGCTCTCAAATTGTTCACAGAAGCTCCCACATGCCTCAGTACACAGGGTATGTTCAATTCATGCTGGGCAACTAGAAAATCCCTGAGACCTTGAATGTCATTAGACCCACCCCTTATTTACACTGTACCAGTACAATGTATTTATTCTGCTTTTTAAAGTCTTTCATGTCTTAAAATTAAATTTATATTATATGAGAGAAGAAGCAGTTAAAGAGAAATCTCTAATCCCCAGTAAAGCCCCTGGGAGAGTGATTGGTGATATATAGTAATACTGATCCTTCAACTGAATGATTGCACATCTAGACATATACCCGGAATACATTTTGCATGGGTGAGATGTATGCAAAGATGTTTCACTAGAGCACTGTTAGGGACCCTAAGGGAATGGAACTCACCTGAATAGTTATTGGTGGAATCATGAAAAAACACATCTTTTATATATATGAAACACTATGTTGAACAGTTAAAGTGATTATACTCGATTTACATGTACCAATATGGGTAGACTTTAAAAATAAAAAATTGTGTGAAAAAATGCAAACTTCGTCGGATACTCAATATGTGTATCAAAAACAAACCTATATGTCATTCATGGAAACAAACATGCAGTAAAGGTGTAAATATAGATGGAAGAGACATACCAACTTGAGGACAGTGGCTGTCTCTGGAGAGGTAATGAGGGGAAACTGGAATTGCATTGAAATACAAAGAGGATCTTAACTGAATCTGTAATGTCTTATTTCCCTAAAAAAAAAAAAAAAATTGAAGCAAATGTGGCAATTGTTAACATTTATTAATTCTGAGTAAAAAGGACATTTACATCTATATTGTATGTTCATGTAGGTTTAAAATAATTCATAATTGTGAAAGAAAAAGCAGCAATCATACTGCCACTAAAATTATTAAAAGCTTCAATTCTCTCCATTGTTAAACTAACTAGAGCAAACCAGGGAAACAGATGAAAAAGCTCACTAAGATATTCCGTCACTATTCTTAACCTAATGACAAAGGCCAATACTCCTGCTGGAACACTTCAGAGAACTTGTTGCATCTTATATTTGCTTGGTCTTTTGGGGCTTGCAGATGGCACTCCTGGGCCTTCCACACTGTTAACACCCCACTGTGCCACTGGCTAGGTGCTTTCTCCACTGCCCAGCCATCCATCAGAGCTCCATCAAACACAGGCTCTCTGCAAGGTAGAGCCAAGTGTTCTCAAAGGCCAATGGCATTCTCTTCCTGTGCTAGCTAATCAATGCTAATCCTGTCATCAAGGGAAAATAACTGAGTTTCTGCTATAATGGACTACATGTGCAGGCTGATTTAGAAACTACAATTAGCTGTGCTTTTAGCATTCCTACAAGGCAGGTAGGCTCATTTTGAAGCAATGATCACTTTAACTGATAGCATTAGGAATCTAAGAAGTTATAAATGATGAAATGACATATAATCTCTCAAAAGGAAATCCTATTCATCTCTCTTTAACAGTAATTCAACAACCCTTTGGATCCCCCTCTTTTTTCTTGACTCAATCTATTTCACTTCATTACTATAGCTAATGAGAAATTCCATTAACAAGTTTTATTTTAAACTGTCAACACATAATGCTTCCTACAATCTACATTTCCTCTTTGTAACTGATCCAAGCATAATCAGAAATTTAGAATGCAGCCCAGAAAGATGTGGTACTACCATTTCAAACTGATGTCTACAATTGTCTTTGTTTTATACACACACACACACACAGTAGAATCTCAACCAATATCCACTCACCTGTATTTCCAGATTAACCAATATGAGGATGAGAAACAGATGCCCTTTGCCTAGTGACACTCAAACTAGCGAGCTCTTCTGTGCTTTCTGAGAGTCCCTAGTGACTGTTCCCAAACACATTTATGCCTGTTGATTTTACTACTACAATTACATAATTCATTGTTTATTATGTAAATAGATGAAATAAGGGCATAAAGAAAGTATTATATAGATGAAATAATTAAGTGCTTCAAAAAGATTGATGAAGGCATGTGACTTTAAAAGTTCCTTTAGGATTAGTGAGAGCAAGATAACTTAAAAATACTTGTAAAACCCAGGAGCTTCTACCCAGATTGCTTCACAAATGATTTCAATCTCTGCCTCCACTTTAAAGATCTGGATACTGAAAATCACAGGAATGCATCACTGTAAGTGTGGTTTAGGCAAAAAAAAAAAAAAAAAAAAAAAAAAAGGCAATTTAAAAATCCATCAGCAAATTCACAAAGGTAAAGGGCCTTGGTCCTACATCAAAAGTCAGTACAAAATGTTTACCAGATATTCTTTTATTTTTATAATCCCAAGTTAAATAACTGCTAGTGATCTAATCACGGGGAGTAAGAGGCGTCCAAAAACATACTCAAATAGCTACTTCTAGTCCTTTTTCACTATTCAATACCACATATATTTCTTTTCCAAGAGACTTAAAACATTTGCTGTTAACTTTTCCCAACTGATGACAAATTGGTGAAGACACTTACTGTTAATCCTTCAAATGTGTTCATTCCTCTTTCGGTATTTCTGTCTGAATGGCAACACCATCCAGCTTGTGACCCAGAACACCCTCAATTCTTTCCCCAGCAACCAAAAAGACAAATAAAAACCAAGCAATTCTTTTGATTCTATCTCCTAAAAACCTTTCACAGGTATCACGCCTGCCCTGGCAGCCCCCACGTCAACTATAACTGCTAATTGTTTTCTGACTTCTGGATTTACTGTGTACCTTGTCTCCACAATTAGCTTTCTAAAACAAAAATCTTAAGTCACTCCTCCACTCAAAAACTGCCAATGGCGCCCTGTTGCCCAAGGTGCAAGGCTGAAAATCCATGGTTCTGCGTAGGACATGGATTCACCTACTTTACCAGCTTCAACCTCCATCATGGCTTTTAATTCATTTCCCATTCAGGAAAAAAAGTGCAGCTTGCTGCAAATGTTAACTTAATTTTACATAAACACACTCTTTGAGGCTGAATCTCACTGGTTTTCAATGTGAAAATAAAATATAAAAACTGTTCTTGGAGTTATTTCTAAACAGAATTTGTCTCTAATCCTAATGTAATGGAAATGTACACATAAATCAGATTCATCAAATGAATCTTCGGCTAATCGTTCAAGAACGGTGTTAACATCACGCATAGAGATGCTACCATTTCCCGGATTTGACATTTTCAGCCATCAAGAATTACTATTTTTTTGTAAATGGAAATACCACTATTAAAAACCAAATGCTATAAATAGAATGATGTCATTTGTTTCCAAAAACTATGAATATACTAGAGCAATGCAAAAATAATAGTAAAAGCAAGATATTTCGTGGCTAACTTTGGGGGTAAGATTAGGGCTGTAATCCATGAGTTATCTTGAGGTAAACCTGCAGCTGCCAAGCACCACGGTGAGTACTCAGGGCAACCAATCAACAGCTTGCCCCTGAATGCAACTCATGAGCACCTCAGGCTACTTTCTTACTCATCCTCAAGGCACCTCCTCTGACATGCCCCTAATTCCAGAGCTGTGGATTCAAGTCCTGACTCTTCCCAGTGGGCCTGAAAAACAATTTAACCATTCTGAGCCTCAGTTTCCTCATCTGTAAAAAAGGGGGAAATGGTAGTACTTCCTCATGGGGTCATAGGGAGGACTGAATAAGAAAACGCAGCATCTGCCTGGCACACTCTAAGTCCTCAAAAGGTTTGGTGTCCCTGTTGCTATGGACTGAATTGTGTCCCCCTCCCCCAACCTCCCATTCATATGTTGAAGTCCTAAAGCTCCAATGTAACTGTATTTGGAGATAGGACTTTTAGGAGGTAATTGAGGTTAAATGAGGTCATGAGGGTGGGGTCCTATTCTGACAGGACTGGTGGCTTTAAAATAAGAGAAAGAGATCTCCCTCCACTTGTATTTGGCCATGCAAGGACACAGTGAGAAGGTGGCCATCTGCAAGTCAGCAAGAGAGCCCCGACCAATATCTGACATTGTGGCACCCTGATCTTGGGCTTCCAGTCTCCCTCTCAGACTTCCAGAACCATGAGAAATTAAATTTCTATTGCTTAAGCCACCAAGCCCTCGATATCTTGTTATGGCAGCCTGGGCTAATAACACACCAGTTCTTGTTTCTGTTCTCGTGATGAGACTCCATTTAAATTAGATGCTGTATGGATCTCCCTCACCGGACTGGTACCTCTTTCAGAGCAGAACATGAGTCTTATTCACCTTTCCCTCCTAACACCTACTGTGGTGATCTGAACACAATAGGCAGTCAATAAGTGTTTAGTTTATTAATGAAAAGAACAAGAACTTGATTTTAAACAAACATTTCCCTTCTATAAAACTTGGTGTTAAATTATAAGAGCTAAGTGTCATCACTAGACAAGTATTTAACTATTAAGAGAGTACTGACATATAGTATAGCAAGAGTCATTTTTTGTTATATTTTTACTGACCTCAACCTGCAGGGAAGTCTCGATATGTAGCCTGAATAATGAAAAGAAAATGTTTTTTTCTCTTGACCTGATCCAAAGTATCTGCCATCCACAGCAATATATCAATGCAAAATGTCATAGTCCCTTTATGATCGCCTTGAAGCATTCCAAGTTCACAACAGCAACCCTGCCAACTACACTGTACTACCATCATACATTTGTACTGAATTTTGTAATCCAAAAGGGATCATATACAGTGTCTAAGTGCTAAACGAATACCTGAGTGTTACAAAAACCAACAAACACTACACAGATTGTCTAATATATACAAGCCTTAGAACAAGTGAGAGAAATTCATCATCTTATCTAATTCTCCCAATGAGCCAATTTACCTGAGACCCTACGACACCACTTTCCAATACTCCAGGGCAGATCTCCTATCACAAGAGATCCACGTATTTATAGGACAGGGAAGCATGGCACATACAGTGGGACCCCAGTAAAACTCATGGATGAAAGCAAGAATCATTCATTTATCATTTACTAACTGTGCACCTACTACATGCCAGACACTAGGCTAGGTGCAACAGTGAGCAAACTATACAATGGTCTTAATCTCAAGGAGCACATAGTCTAGTGAAGTTGCGGGGGGAGCGGGTTGTATTACGTTAGGGAATGAATGCAGGCAGTACTAGCTATACATGGTAGTACAAGATCTTTAAAAAAAATGAGATTAAAAACCATGCAAAGTGATCTCAATAATAAATGGGAAAATTACAATTGTCCTGCAACATACAAATTTTTTTAATTACATTAAACTCACTATGACCATCATATTCAATGGTGAAAACTGAAAGCTTCTTTTCTAAGATCAGGAACAAGACAAGGGTGTCTACTCTCACCATTTCTATTCAACATGGAACTGGAAGGCATCCAAAATAGAAAGGAAGAAATAAAATTCTCTCTATTTGCAGATGATCTTACATGTAGAAAATTCTAAAAATAACCTCAAAAACATCAGAATAAACAAATTCAGCAAAGTTGCAAGATAGAAAATCAACACATAAAAATAAGTTGCACATCTATATACTAATAGTGAACAATCTGAAAAGGAAATTAAACAATTTCATTTACAAAGCATCAGAAATAAAATACTTAGAAATAAACTTAACCAAAGAGGCAAAAAACCTGTAGTATACTGAAAATTAAAAAACATTGTTGAAAGAAATTAAAGAAGACACCAATTAATGTCCTATGTTCATGGATTGGCATACTTAATATTGTTAAGATGTCAATACTATCCATAGCTAGCTATAGAGTCAATGTAAACTATCAAAATTCCAACATTTTTTGAAGAAATAGAAAAATCCATCTTAAAATTCATATGGAACTCAATGTACCCCATACCGTTGGATGCCAAGATGATTCAATCAGAAAAAGACAGTCTTTTCAACAAGTGGTGCTGAGAAAAACTGGATATCCACATGCAAAAGAATAAAGTTGAACATTTACCTACACCATACACAAAATTAACTTAAAATGGATCAAGGACCTAAAAGTAAGAGCTAAAACTTTAAAACTCTTAGAATAAACATAGTAAGAAAGCTTCATGTCATTAGATTTGGCAATGAATTCTTGTATGTAACACCAAAAGCACAGGCAACAAAGTAGAGACTGTTCTATATCAAAATTAAGAACTTTTATGCATCGAAGGACACTATCGACAGAGTGAAAAGGTAACTGCAACTCAGTGAATGGGAGAAAAATATTTGTAAGTCATATATTTGATAAAGATTAAAATCCAGAATAAAGAACTCCTGCAACTCGATGACAAAAAACCAAACAACCAATTTTAAAAATGGGCAAAAGACTTGAATAGAAAACTTCTCCAAAGAAGATATACAAGTGATCAACAAGCACATGAAAAGATGCTCAACATCACTAATCACTAGAGAAATACAAATCAAAACTACAATGAGCTACCACCTTCCACTCTTAAGATGGCTACTCTTAAGATCAAAAAAAAAAAGGAAAAAGAACAAGTGTCAGCAAGGACGTGGAGAAACTGGAAACGCTGTGCATGGTTGGTGGGAATGTAAAATGCTGCAGCCACTAAGGAAAACAGTATAGCATTTCCTCAAAAACTTAGAATTATCATATGACCCAGCAATTCCACTTCTGGATATATATCCAAAAGAATGAATTGGGAACTCAAACAAATGTTTGTATACCCATATTCTAGCAGCATTATTCAATAATCAAAAGGTGGAAGCCACCCAAGTGTACATCAACAGATGAATGGATAAACAAAATGTGGAATTACACATACAATATATGTACATACAAAATGTGGTATATACATACAATGGAATATTGTTTGGCCTTAAAAACAAAGGAAATTCTGACACAGGCACAAAGATGAACTTTGAAGCCATTATGCTAAATCAAATAAGCCAGTTCACAAAAGGGAAAATATTGTACAATTCCTCTTGTATGAGATACCTAGAGAAGTCGAATTCAGGGAGACAAGAGGCAGAATGGTGCTTGCCACGGAGTGGAGGAGGGAGGATGGGTTAGCATTTAATAGGTACAAAGTTCCAGTTTGAAAAGGTTCTGGAGATGGCTGGTGGTAACAGTTACACAACAATGTAATTGCACCTAATGCCACTGAACTGTACAGTTAAAAATCGTTAAAATAGCAAGTTTTTTCTTATATTTTACAATTAAAAATAATTTTAAAACATTGAAAACAAAGTCAGTTATAATATATAGAGACATGAGAAAAACAGTAAAACTAATATTCATTCAGTGGGCTATCATTTAAAACATTAGCATTAAAGTGCTTGACCTGTTTGTAAAAAACTCATCAAAAATATTTGAACAGTGCTGGCCTGCTTTGTGTCATATAACTTATGACACAGAGTATTTGTGCTATGACTTGGTGAATTGTCATACTTCTTACTAAGTTTGAATCAGCTTCTGACATTTTAGCCTCTGTGCTTCTAATGTTGTGAAGTATCTTCAAGAATTTCTTTGATGTGAAATTTTTTGCCTGCATCACCAACTCTGGGACATTTTCATCTTTTTACTTACAATCACTTTCCTCTGTGTTAATAAGCTCGCCTCCACTGGGCACCTGTGGCTGCATATGTAATCTCTCATATGGTGGCAGGGACAACATTCCCAGGTCAACTATTCCTTCTGCAACTCCATTTATGTTTGATTCATATCACTTCCAACATTATCACTTTTTCTTTACTACACTTTATCTCTGTTGGCCAATTCTCTCTTTCAATTATCGATTTTTGTAAAATGTTATGTGGGTCTATCACCATGAGACAAGGAATCCACACAAGGACACATTTTGCTGTCTGTGTGAGAAATAAGAGATGCACAGTGACCAATCACAAGCAGATCTGAAAGAAGTGACGTGATTGGTCACTGATCATGATGTGTATCTTTTACATCCACGGTGATTTGTGGGCTGAAGAGCTAGCAGCTAGTATATACACTTACAGTTTATACACAGAGGTAACAAATTTGAACCATGTTATTGGGGGGCTGGATATTTAACTAACCTCTGGTGAATGAAATCCACGCATATTAGAATCAAGCAAATCAAGTACTATCTGTGTATAATTACAAACTGAGGTAAGAAGACCAGAGGAAAGGAACATGATTCTTAGAGAATCTTCATGAATCAGAATGAAGACCATGATGGCTAAAAGTCAAAGAGAAAGGGAGAGCACGGCAATGCAAGACAAGGCTCCAGAATGACTTACTTGGCCAAATTATTCATACTTTAAATAAAGGTTAATATAGATTCTAAAGCTCATTAAAAATCAAAATCTTCATCCATTTAAAGCTATTTCGCTTTTCCATTTTTATAGAGATGACCATACGAAAAGAAGAGCTATGAGCCTATTTTATAGCATGAGCTTACTTGGCTTTGCACTGCTCCAGTCCATAAGGAAGACAATAAAATGATTTTAAAACATAAGAAAAAAAGAGACAAAGCAGTCCATGGTCAAGGGGCAAACCAAGAAGGGCCAAGCCACACTGCAGAGATCCTGTCAGAGATTCTGTTCCTAATCCTGAGTAGGGGGAGGCTATATTAGTTTCCTGTGGCTGCTGTAATAAATTACCACAAACTTGGTGGCTTAAAACAACAGAAATGTATTCTCTCCCAGTTCTGGAGGTCAGAAGGCTGAAAGCAGTTCCACTAGGCTGAAATTGAGGGATGGGCAGGGCCTGGCTGCCTCTGGAGGCTCTCAAGGAACATCCCCACTGACTGAACCAGCTTCTGGTGACTGCCATCACTCCAACCTTCAAAGCAGCATCTCAAATTTCACTCTCAGCTCCATTTTCCTGCCTTCTCCTGAGTGTACAAAACCTTCCTCTGCCTCCCTCTTATAAGGATGCATGTGATTGCATCTATCTAATCTGGGTGGAATGAATATCCACCCAGATAATCTTCCCATCTTAAAACCCTTAACTTTAATCACATCTGCAAAGATCCCTTTTTAGCCATATAAGGAAAAGAAGTTCCAGAGAGTAAGATGTGATTATCTTTTAGAGAACCATTTTTCAGCCTTAGAGGCCATGAAAGGGTTCTTAGCAGAGAGGCAATATGAACAAACTCATCATGTTGAAAAGATCACTGGGGGGTGGAGGGGAGGGGGTAGGGGGGTGGCGGAGGACGGACAGAGGAGATGAGGAAGCCAGCTGGGCTTCGGCAGTTGTTCAAGTGAGAGGTGTTTTGGACTAGGTGGTGATGGTGGAGATGAAGAGAAGTGAATGGAGATTAATTACTCAGGAGAGAAAACTAGCTGTATTAGAAGGTAAGAGGGAGGTGCCAAGAGGGACCTTCTAGACTTCTGATGTGTATAACTATGCTTCAAGTGGTGCTACCCACTGAGTTTGAGAGCACTGGAAGAAGACCAGATATGCCAGAGAAGATCAGGCTTAACAAGTGACATTCAATATTGCTGGTTAATACCATGTAGTGAAACAACGGGGTTCCTTCAGAGGAAGCAGAGGAAACAGCATACACCCTAGGGCTGGGGCCAGATACTCCATTCATAATCTTTCAAAGTGAGAGTACTTATCCTTGGGGTTGTTGAGAGAATTGGGATTCAGGATGAAATGCACATGACATGGTGCATTAAGAGTAAGCACTGATTACCCACTTGATCACCATTCACTGTCATTCTTTCCCTGTGCAGTAATGCAAGCAAAAACCAAGACTCTTGTATGATTACAAAACTGTAATACTTCTAACTTTATTCCTATTCCTGTCTAGCTTTGCTAATTCATATTCATTTACTGCTAAGGCCTGATGCTCATTTAGAGTTACGGATACATTCTCAAAATAACTGTGTAGGCTAAAGTCAATTTTTTTTTACAGTTTTCCTAATTCTGTCATTAATGTGTATCAAGTATCTCCCTAACTCATCAGCATTAGTTCCTTCTCTAGCTTAAGTCATATAAATAATCAACTCAATTATCTCCATTATATGCCAAAAACAGACAAAGCCAACAATGATACGCAGTTTAGAGAGAGCATCCAAACCACATTTTATCAACTACCTAAAAAGGCCTTCCAACCAATCCTTTGACAAGGGTTATTTTTTAAGTAACAAAATGGATCAATATTTTTTGATTATTTTCTCAATAAGTTATAATAAGGTTTCTTTACTATGTATGGCAGTAACCCATAAACTGCATGAATACTTTAAGGATTAAACACACTCAGCTGTTTATATAAGCAATTCAAACACTAATTTACTTTAATCATTTAGAAATTTTAAATTTTAAATTTCTTGGTTAAAAGGCATTTCGAAGTGAAACTAGAGACTTATTCTTCATAGTAAAATTTTACCAACCTAGCTCTTAGTAAACAACTCTGAACTTCACATAGAAGTGTCTCTCACCAAGGCACCTGCATTTTCCTTTAGTTTTTACTAGAGCATAGGTCAAAAAATTTCATTTGTGTTTACTTCATTATTCACAAGCTATAAATTTCTTTCACTATAAATTTAGAGTAGCTAAACTTTGGTTTTGCTTTGAGATAAAATTCAACATTCTTCCATCAAGAGAAAAGCTCATAATTTCAAGGTAGCCTTAACTATAAACCCAGATCTGAGATGCCACACATGGGCTAAAGAAAAACATTCAGCCCATTCTCTCATTTCTTGCCATTTTCATGTTGGCATTTTCTCCAGAACTAGAATCTTTAAGAATTCCACCACAGCAGGTCCTGACACCTGGCTAAATTACTTCAGAGCGCCCTTTCCCCTCCCCCACGCCATCCCCTTTCTCTGTGCTATTTCAAGAGGCATAACGTCTAGCTCAAATTGTAACTTTGATAATTCAAAGTAATGAATGTCTCCTCAATCATCAACACAGAAATAACTAAAAAACCTTCAGATGCCTGAGGTTGATAGCTGAAGCCAATGGCATTCTGGGTAAAAACAAAACTCTCCTGAGTAATTACAGTGATGCAAATCTTGCTGTAATGTGGAGGAAAGTGAGAAGCCCAATTACTCTAACAACTTGCAGGCCTACAAAAGCAGCCCCATTCTTGCCTTGGATGGTTCAAAAGTCACATCAGACAAGTAAGTATGCAGCTTATGAACTCAACGTTTCTTTTAGAGCTGAATAAGAAAGAGGATGAGCATGTTTTACAAGACACAAAGATATCACGTTTTCTTGCTCCAGAGATCAGTTGACAACACATAACCTGGGATTTTACAATTTATTGTTTAAAATGAGGGAGAAAGAAAGCAACTGAAGGCTTGCCAGTGACTCACTTATACTGTAAACAATCCTAATAAGGCCACACAGCATAGATCTTAGTTAAAGCCTATTTCTCAAAACCCAAATCTCCATCATTAAGCAAATTCGACTGTGGATCTGGATGCAAAATGTAATTTTCCCTCATCTTCTGTCCTGTTAGAATAGTATTTTACTTGTGATAGATATAAAATGATAGAAACATTTTAAAATCTGTTAATCTGGTGATGGTTGCTTAATGGATGAATAACTTACATGAAGTAAAACCTAAATGAGAGCGGTTGCAGAGATGAGGCAAACAAATGCAGTTCCAAAACAAAAGGATCTATATCTAGATGATAAGGTCAAAGTGGGAAGAGTAGCAGATAATGTTCATTAACCATAGGAACTCAGAGAGATGCATCATGCTCAGACTCATGTTTTCCTAGAAAAGCCCCACCGGGCAAGGAACATGATGGTGCGATCAAGCATGTTAAGAACAGGTTGGGCTAACATAACATGTATCATGGGATGCAGCTGAAGTCACAGTTGAGCGTGGGACCAGGGAAGGCTCTGTGTATAGGGAAGAACCCTATCAGAGATTAAATTGTGTGTGTGTGGGCGGGGGAAGGGGGGTTCCAACTAACTGCTTCTAAGTAACACATCATGAAGCATACGACCCCATTTTCTCCCATCATAGAATAACTTTTGTGATCCCCTTGGCTATGTAACTTTGGGGCAACTGTCCTTATTCCTGGGGATTTGCTCCCATTTGTATGTGTGAGTAAAAAGCTTGCTCACTTCTTGGCAAGGATGTATGCACCAGTTTATTGCCTGAGAGTCAAAAGTTAGAAAGACCTGGGTGTGAACAGGGCTAGGAGACTAGGCTCTGAAATAGTCACCTGGGGCTGGAAAAATCACAGGTCCTGCAAGCTAGCTCCACAAAGAATGAAGGGAGGCAGTGGTTCTCCATCCACATAGCAACGGATGGAAGAACGGGTGCTGACAGCCCTTCCTGGAACTGTTTGGGCACTGGAAGCTGCCATGAGTGTGACCTGGAAAAGCTGGTGTTTAGAGACCCAGCACTGGAGAAACCCCACCCCGGGGCTCCGCCCTGGCACCTGTAGTCACAGAGGCAATAGAGGCACTGCCTTCTCCATCATGTTCCTTCAGCAGCAGCCATGCCAGCCTGGGCAGCCCCTTTCCTCCCTGCAAGTAGACAGCCTGTTGGGGGGAGATTCCTAGCAGTCCCAGGATTAGGGCTTCAGAGATCAAACGTCTTAGCTTTATGCCCCGCCCCCAAGCTCACTGCCTCTCAGTGGAGGCATCCTGGAAACCTGATGGGCTGTTTGGGGGCAACAAAGTAATAGGAATGCAATGGGCCAAAGACCAAGACATCCTGAAACACACAAGATAGTCCCGCGGACGTCTGATGTCCTGCACAACCTCTGAACATCTGGAAATTCACACAGATGAAAAACCGTTTATCATTATTTAGTTATAAAACCTACCTCCATTGATATAAAAGCACAAAACCATTCTTGCACTGTTAAATATACCCTTTTTATCAAGATTTGTTTACAATTTTAGAAAATCATGTCATCCTTTAAGCCCAGACATCTATTAAAGGCTTCGTTCTCCAAAGTACTTGGTTTGGGGAGGGATTTAAAGTTGGGAGGTCTGTGTTCTGAGACACTTTGTCAGCACACATCCCATGTCTAATGTACGGAATTAATTATTCTGACATTGCCCTGACATACGCAGCCTGGCTCATTGCAAAAATGTCATGCTTCCTCATTTTCTCCACTTCAAGAGTCAGTGTTTTACCTTGGAATAGTATCCCTACTTGAATAAAGGTAATTTCCCCGCTTTCTCTTCAAATAAGTTTGGTCTGTTACGTCTTTTATTTTAAAAAGCACCCACTCTTTCATTTCTCTACTATGGAATGGCTTCTGATCTTTTTTTAATCCAAATTTATTCATTATACACAGGTATAAGCATCTAACTACATCTGATGAAGGTGTACTGAGTATTTACATTTTAATTTACACACTTTTTTTTTATTATGAATCTCTTTTTACTTATTTACAATACTATTTGGGAATTCTTGACTTTTACACATTGTATGGGCAGGTCATTTCATCTGTCAATTTCATTTTAGAACCATAGAAAGGGACTTACAATATTCATTATAAAAAGAGGGCATTAGACCTGATAAGAGTCAACAGCTACTGCTCTAGAAAGCTTCCCCTCCCAGCCACCAAGTTCTTACAGACACCAGTTCTTCCTGAAATCCAGGACAGAGATTTGGAACCAGGGAACAAGATTTCTGCCTTCTCATGCCAGAGGGGGAAATACCAGATCACGTCACACCACTACCACCCAGAGGTAGCCCAGAGCCCCACGAGTGGCTGAAGAGAGAAGTAAAAGGGCCAGCCAGTTAGGTTAGGCCTCCTCTTTACCTAATACAACACTGGGCCGAGGACAGATGTCCAGAGTTCCAGCTGCTCAGGCCAGACAAAGCTGAGGCCCGTGGCCACTTGAGAAGCAGGGGACTTAATCAGAGTGCTCAGCTCTCCCACGATGGCACATGTCAAGACTGGCTTGTGTTCAGTGGCAGCTCTGCTTCACCATCGCCCCACGCTGAGCAGCCTGGATGCACCAAAGGGAAGAGGCTGATGGGCCAGACAGGAGATCTGCTGCTAATGACAAGCATAGTGTCAAACCAAGGGTCACTCTGGAGCACCTCCACCGAGAGACATGTCTACTTCTCAATATGGGATGGGGGAGGGGAGAATGAAAAATCAAGGCTTCGGAGATCCTAAAGGCACTGCCCCCAGGCTACACTTGCCAACTGACAAAGGGGAACAGAAATGCCTAAAAAACCTCTTGGAACTCACATTACTCCAGCAACCTCAGGAAGGCCAGGAACACCTGACAGGGAAGTCTACGCATCTCTACTATCTCAGCCCTCTCGTGCAGACAGCCATGCAAACAATGTCCACACGTCACCAGTGCTGGAAAAGGGGGCAGAAGGAGGCTGCAGGAGCACTAAGGAGTCACATCACCTTTTCATGGAAATCTGAGCTGAGTCTTGAAGACAAGTAAGAACTAGTTCCATGAAGCAAAGTACAGCAGCATGACTAGAGGGAAAGGGGTAAGGGAAGAGGCAGGAGGGAGGCAGGGAAGGAGACAGATCAGATCGCAAGACATTCTATACCAAAGCAGGACCTCAGCCTTTATCCTGTAGAAAACTAGGAGCCATGAAGGGTCTAAAGTTCAGGGTGACACATTCTCTGAGGATGGACCTCTCTGATGGTTTATTGGGTAGCCTCTGGGTGCAGGAGTGTGGTTTGAATACTACTGGGGAACTCACCACAAAATGGCTTAGCAGCACACAGGTAAACTTCTCATAAAAATTACAGAGAGGGGTAGTGTAGACTCTGAAGCCTTATAGCCTGGATTCAAACCAGCCCTCCTCCCACTTACCATGAAACCCTGGGCATGTCATCTGATGTCGTTGTGCTTCCCCTCCTCTCCCTACACAGAGGAAGGTAACAAGAGGCCCTCTCACAAAACTGTGGGAGGATTAAATGAGGACTGACACACGGGGAGTGCTCGTATGTGGCCTGGCACACAGTAAGCACCATTATGTGTAATAAGCACCATTACGAATTTATTTTGATGTGCATTGAGAAAAATAAGCCACCTAAACTAGCAATTTCACAGATATTACAGCTTTGGACAAGACTGTTAAAGTGACTCTTTTTGAGGTAGAGTTAAAAATATTAAGCAAGCAAATACTTCCTTAAAGGAAGGACCTGCTTCTCACCTTTGTGTCCTGCACAGGGCGGACACTCTCGTGGGGGCTTTTCCTGCAATAATGGACTATTTTCCTGCAAGACAGGTGTAACTACCTGTTGTATGTCTCTCTTGTATTCTGAAATTCTTAAGCAAGAAGGAAGAGATGGGGAAAGCAACTTTCGCTGAGGAAAGGGGCTAAGATGGTGAACTATCAACCATCTTTACACTTGAAAAGCCCCTATTCTCAATCTTGAAATCAGATGTCAGAAAGTCGTGGTCTCTTCCTATACCATAAATTTATGAGTAGTTTTATATAAAGACATGTTTTTATAACTATGTGTGGTGACGATGTTAACTAGACTCATGGTCATTTCACAATATATACAATTGAACCATTAATGTTGTAAAAATGAAGCTAATAGTTATATGTCAATTACACCTCAATTAAAAAAAACAAATATGCATTCAAAGTCACTTGTATAGAAATTGGAATGGATGCCTCCCTATAACCAAAAGGCTTTAAGCAGTGATTAGATCCCCAGGTTAGCCCACAAAGGTCTTATTTGATCCCACATTGGACCTATGCTACCAGCTGAACGGCATAGTACGAACTCAGGGAACAGAGGAAGTGGCGAGAAGAGGTATGAGTTCACAGCTGGCACTAAGCAAAGTTTTGAAATAACAGAAATTCATCTTTGCTAGTTTACTTTCTGTACTTTTACATTCTCTCTTCTCCTTGCATCCTTCTCAGCATTAGCCTCCTTAGACTTCTGTCTCACTGCTCTTTCTAGCTAAGTAAGAAGATTACCCTGGCAAAGGAAGATGGGGTACAGAAAATGGTATTTTAAAACAAACTATGCAAAGGGTCTAGAGCCCTGAAATCTGATGTGTTTGGGGATCTAGAAGTGGTTTTGTGTAACTGGGACATAAAGTGTTCCATGTTTCAATACCACTACTCTCCCTTTTGTCTTATCCTCAATAATATTTCCTTTGACTCAGTGGACCTCTTCCTTCTAACTATAGTGAAAGATGGTAATCTCAGCAAACTGCTTGTTAATATACAATGTGTGACTCAGAGCGCACTTTTTTAAGGGTTCACATTTTTAACTGTGTTTCTGTACACAAATACACATCCCCCTCAGTATAGCTATTCACTTCTAAAAATTTCCTATATAAAAACTCTCTCATTATTCAACAGTCAGTTGCATTTTTAAAAGAATCCCAATTAAGCCAAGTGAATCTTTCATGAATGTTTAATTGGGACCTTTTTAGATAGTGCAATAGTTGGAAAAAAAAAAAAAAAGAGCCTTTTTACAAACACACTACTGAGTCAAGGAGGATGGAAAAAGCAACAAATGAGTTTCCTGTCTCTCCTGCCAGTTCCCTTACACCATTTCTGCTTCTCGTTGCTTCTCCTTTTTTTGCATTTCTGCACCTATGGACTCTCCACAGACTTGGCAGCAAGAGCAGCCAATCATGCAGACACCGTGGGCAGCCTGCAAGCTTTTCCTGTCCTCCAAGGTATCTGACATGGTTTGAGGCACAGAAGAGGCTCAGACCAGCTCAGGTCTCTTACACGTCTTTTGAGTTTTTTCCATAGAGAACCATGGTTTGTGCCAGGGGTCAAAAAATTTTTCTCTAAAGGGTCAGAGAGTAAATATTTTAGGCTTTGCAACCCATATGTCACAGCCATTCATTTCTGTTGTATTGCACAAAGATCCACAGAACATACACAACCAAATGAGTGTGGCTATGTCCCATTAAAACTTTATCTGGAAAAAAAAAAAAGCAGACAGCAGGCTATAGTTTGCAATCTGTGGGTTATATTGAGCCATTTCTATGGTAAGTCTGGCTCCACAATCAACATATTAACAAATAAAGCCACATGTCATATGGCTTTGTCATATGTGCCATATACTATGTTGAACAATTTAAAATCCATATGTTCATTTTTAGTATACACATTTGCTTGCAATTTTTCCTTGCTTTTAGTTTTTAATACATTTCTGCCATTTTTATAATTTAAAACAAAATGAAAAAGAAAAACATCATGGTTCATAATACCAACTATGTACTAATTCTGTATCATATTCATGCAATTTATCCCCAATGAACATTCATTATAACCACTATATGCTTGCTTTAGCTGACAATGACAAATATGACTTCATTAATATCTACAGGCAGAAATCAGTGGTAGTGTTGGCAAGGGTAAGAATTATAGATGTTTTAAGACAGAAAAGAATGCCAGGAGTTAAAGCAGGAGGTGGAGATGGTAGGCTTAGAGGGACAGTAAATGTCAGGCCTGTGAAAATAAGAACTGCAAAGCTCATTTTGCCCAGGAGCTCCAAATGTCCCTTGCCTTCCTCATAGCTCAGCATGCTTCACCTCTCTTGCTAGTCCTCTGATCAAGAAACAAAGTTAGTATTTCAAGCCAAAAAAAAGATGGTGACATCAAGACCCTGAGGCCCCAAGGAACCAAGAGTTAATTATGGATGTGAGGGCCACATGTGGGACGATGGTCACCAACTGACCAGTCCCCCAGCAGCAAAGTAAACCTGAAAAGCAGCACTGACTCACAGGAAACATGGACCAACTAGCGGATCTAAGAAAATAACAAGTGCAGAATGAGCCATCAATGTGACAACTTAGTAATATTGATCAACTTGTAATTCTCATCCCTCTTCTCCAGGTGCCATTTCACATCTCCATGTGTTTTTTTTACTGTTTTCTCTCCTAGATTTCCTATCTGCCTTACTACCTCTCACATTCTCCTTCTCTTCTCCCCCCACCATTCCTCCCAACTCCTGCTAATTAAACCCACTCACTTATACCTCATTATGATGCTCAGGCCTCATTTCTTCAACAAAGTTTTCCTTCAAGCTGGGCTGTAAGTTCCTTCTCTCCACTCCGGCAGGCCATGGATGTTTCCCAGCCTCCCTACACCACAACACGTAAAAATCTAGTGCCTCTCTGTGCACAGAATCACACTCTATCTTATCCTGTGCCTGAGTACCTAAAGGTCTGAATGTGTGTCACACATGCTAACATCAGTTAGGAGTAAGTGGAGGTGGAGGGGGGATGGAGGGAGGAAAGGTGAACATTGCTGGATTAGAGCACTGAGATCTAAGATCAAGGAATTTGGTTTCAGGTGGTCAGTATCATGAATTTATAATGGTATGCCCTTTAACTCAAAGTGGAAAGGCCCCAAAGCAGTACCAATCTGTCCCAACCTCTGAGAACACAACTTTAAGTGCATGATGGTGGTTTAGCATCAAAAACAGGGCAGCTTGTTACATTATTACTATTGTTACAATAGATGTGGCAGCTACATTTTGAAATCCCAACTAAAGGCTCTATTATGCATATATTTCTAATTCCTATATGTATGATGTCTCATTATACAATAAAGACTTTCCACTAATTCAGAAAAGCCTTCATGATAATCTGTTCCTATGAAGTAACCATTTCTCATTAGGTAGCTATTAATGAAACTTTTATCATCCTAGTAACATGACTTGAGAAAATGACCTTCTTACTTTAATAAAAATGTTACTGTTATGCTAGATACAAAATATGTTTCTACGTGTTAAACTGCAACAATGAGATTATGGATGGTTTACCAGTATGGGAAGGGTGGTCTTCTGTGACAAAACAATACTAAGATAACCAATTGCTTTCTCTTCTGTAAACTAAGCTAGACATGATCCTCAAACACTTTGGATGAAATCCCTGCTGAGTTTTCCTGGCAACGGCCATTCAACTTTGGAACAGGAAAAGAAGTTTCGAATGCATAACAGGATCTACATCTTCAAACTGCAATATGTGAGGCTAACTTTAAATATAAAAGTATCCCTCATACAAGATGTTTTATCTTCTACGTAAACTATATCATTAGAAAAAAAAGCATAATATTTGTGAGGTAAGTATCAAGTACAAAAGCTGGCTAGTGTTTACTGAGTACTTACATTGTGCCAGCTACCATGGATTTTTTTAACTCTAACAACCACAATATGATGTGTCCTACTCTCATTCTATAGGCAAGGAAGCAAATTTTGAGAAGCCCAAATCAGCAGCTACAAAAGTGGCAAAACTAGGATTGCAAGCCTGATTGCGGCAAAGAAAGCTAATGGGATAACGCTACCACAGTCGAACCCTAAAAAAGTTTAAGCTGCTAAAGAACAAGGTCATGGGGTAAATTACAAAATATAATCAATTCAGTGAGACAGGCAGAATGGTATAATGAAAATAGCTCTTGATTTAGAATCACAGTGCTTGCATCCTGATCCATGCTGAATACTGAGACTTGAGTCCCTCATTATAAAAATGCCATGATAAAATACACCTCATTAGAGCTGTCGCTAAAACATTAATATAAGGAAACATGACCTAGCATTGCCCTTGATAGAGAACAGATACAATATTCCATTTCCTTCTTTACCTTCAGTTCCCATTTCAAAATAAAGCAGACAAGTACAGCACAGGCAATATAGTCAATATTGTAATATTGTATAAAACTAATATATTGTCAGCTTCAATTTAAAAAAAATACAAGCAGACAGCTCCTATTTATAAAATGTAAATCTTCATGGGACACATCCCCCCTTTCTCATCCCCAACAGACTCGCTCACAGAGAGGTGCGTCTCTGCTGCTACTGTGAGCAAAGAGTTTTCCTATCACTCAAATCTGCCTTCTATTACCATTGCATAAAACTGTCTGGATAAAATAGAACAGCAAAAATACTGTTATTTCATGCTTTCAATACATAGGAACCAAGAGGTAGTAATTTAAGTACTACACTAAAGCAGTTTAGAGGAAAAAATGATTAAAATAAGTAACACATTTCTAAGCAAGTAGTATCGAGACATGCAAGCACCATATATATCTTGATCAGCAACTAAAGGAAGTAAGCTTGACTCTAAGACTTTCTCTATACCTCTTTCATACAGCACAGGCTGGTAGTCCAAAAAAATGTCAGAGCACAGTACATGAAACATTCTTTTTTTTCATGGCATACATTCTTAGAGGGCTAAGTAAACTGCACAAGAAAGACTGAGAGGCAAGTAAATCTTTTAAAAATCTATTCTCCATGAAGAGCCTTGATAAAACTCTGGCTTGAAATCAAGACTGTACGCTTGAAAAATGAAATGTTCTAAGTAAAGCTGAGTTTTCATTTACAGGTTTAAAAAACTTATTTAAAAGTAACATGTCTTTAGTGAAAAGTTTACAGTTGTGCAGTATTTGCTTTGCCATTAAGTATATGGAAGCTTCGATCCATACAAACCACTACTCTGAGGTCTGAAAACCTGCAAGGCATCTGTATCTCACCCTATCTTCTCTCTCATTTTCTTACAGACTATGTCTCTCAATCATAGCTCCATATATTTCCTCTTATTCTTATTAAACCACCAAATCTAAAAGATGAAGCATATGACCCTTTAACGCTGACAGGGAAGCTGCTAATCAACATCCTATAGCCTTGCCCACATTCAAAAGGCAAATCACAAACTTGCTTTCTAAACGAGAAAGCAGATGCTTCTCGTCCCCTATGAAAGTGAAGGCTCCTCCCACTCACGAGAAAACTACCAGGTTTCAGTTGTTTCCTTCATTTTTTAAGAACAAAATAATTAACTGAATACATGTGTTCTTCCCTTCGCTCTTACATGTTTAAAATCCTTCCATTTTTTAAGTTAGAGAAATCTATAATAAATACGCTCGCCTGAAAGGCACTGGGAACACATTTTGAGGGTTGAGTTTAAGAAGACAGGCAGAAAGATGAGCGAGCAGAGTTTGGTTGAGTTTTTTTTTTTTTTTTTTTTTTTAATTCCTGCCGCAAGGCAATTATGCATATCTGTTAACAAACAATAAAAGCTTTTGGAATGCACAATGATGCAAAGCGACGGGAGGCACAAGAAACAGGCACCATGCAGCTGGTGTGCTCCGTGCCACAAAGGCTGCCGCGGGCAGCACGTGAGCCGGGGTCATAACACTGCAAGTCCAAGGCTCGCTGCTGCTTCAAATCGCATCCAGCTCCACGTCCCAAAGCCAAAGGGTTCCGGCGGGAGGGCAACTGACGACAAAGAAGCTGACAAACGCTGGACGTCCCTCTCGGAGGGCGAGGCAGGGGATAAAATGAGGGGAGAGTGCAGGAGCACGGAGAAGATGCGCGGTGGGTCCCAGGGAGAGAAACAACCGGGTGGGGGTGGAAAGGGGCGATGAGGTAAAGGCGAAGCGCCGGCTGCAGCTCAGGCCGACTAAGGCGACATGGGGACCGGGGCCAGGGATTAGTGACCAACGGGAGGGGGAGGGCCACCCGCAGACTGAAGCGCGCGAGCCAGACCCGAGGTGCGCGTGGCCGGGGCGGGGAGGCAGGACGCATCAGTCACCTGTATTGTTTGAAAAGCTGGTCCGACTCCCTAAAGCCGTTGTTGAGCAGCATGTTGATGCCGGCCAGGGCCAGCTCCGCGTCCTGCAGGGGCGCCGCCGCGGCCGCGGCCGAGTCTCCGTCGTCCCGCCGCCGCGGCCGCTGCTGCTCGGAGCCGGCCATGGGAGCGCGAGGCTCTGCGCAGGGACGAGGCGAGGTGGAGTGGCGGCCGCTGCGGCCCCCGCGCGCGCCCACAGCCCGGCTCTACCTGCCCCAAGCGCAGCTGAGCCGGGCGGCGCGGCGGGGCGGGGCGCGGCGGGGAGGGAGGAGCCGGCCCGGCTGCAGAGCGGCTCGCGCTGGGGGCGCCCAGGCCGCCGCCTCCCGCCGCCGCGGGGTATTACTCAGCAGCAGCGCATCGGCCCGCGCCTCCCGCGCCCTCCAGGACTCCCCGCTCGCGCGGGCTCCGGAGCCGGATCCGTTTCCGGGTATCTCTAACTCTGCGGAATCGGGGCCCTTGCGGCCGCCAACCCTGCTTCCTGCAGCCCCTGGGTGTCCCCACACCGCGCCCCTCGCCCAGCCGTCCCAGGCCAACGCGCGGAGCCTGCTGGGACACGCGCGGGGCCCTGAGGCCCGGACCTTGACCGCCCCCTCCTCCAAAGGGCCGGACCCCGGGGTCTCCGGGAACTGGAGAGGGCAAGCGGCTTTGCAAAGGGAACGGGGAACTCTTCCTGGGTCGCAGCGAGAGCGCGCACCTGGAGACCAGCAGGCAGCAGCCGGCACGGGGCGACTTTACCGGGAGCACCTGAAACCCACGCAGCCAGTGCCCGCGACCCCCAAATTCACCCGGTTTCTGGTGCCGCCCACCAGCTCGTGACAGCCAATCCCCGAGGAGGTGGGCGGCGAGGGCGGACCACAGTCCCGAGCTCAGAGCCGAGGACCTGGAGGCGTGGGCGCCTACATCTCCCCACCCACGCTCTCTGGCCCGAAGCTAATATTTGTGCTTCGGGACAAAAATACTAAACGGAGGCCTGTGTGGCATATACCTAAACATTTCGAAGTTATAAAATGAGTTGTTCAAGTGCGTTCTACTCTCACCCCAACAATTATACCTTCGTACAAAGGAAACAAAAAAGTTAAGTATGAAGCTATGATTTTCATATGACCGAATTTCAACGATGACTGATGGGCTGGTTATGTCTGGGTAGATAATATGGAGAGAAGCAATTCATAAATAATTTTTGTTTTTTAATTTACTTTTCTCACCTTTATTTTAGCAAAACACTAAATATGTTGTTACAATCGAGATGGTATTCCTAATGTCAAATTACGCCACCTTAAATCATTGTAGTTCTTAGCGTGAAGTTTATTAATTTCAATTCGGAGAAACTTTGTTGAAGCATTTACCATTAAAATTGTTTTTAAAAATTAAAGTCATATTCAGGTTTGGAGTAACATGAATTTTATATATCTTGTCCAGCATTTTAATGGGATCGATGTAATAAATTACCACAGAAAATATTTACAAAATAATATAATTTTATCATATAAGTCGCTATCACTTATTTTGTGATTTGTGCCATCTCACACAAATATCTAAATCCATACAGTATTCCCAACATTCATAGATACAGATTTATGAGTAATGTGAATTGCTGTCACTTCTCAGCTGTCACGTGTAACTGTTAGAAAACCATGCTAATTCTTGAGTACATCTGGAGCCACTAATTGGAACATAAAAGCATAAAGAAAATGGATGTTTCTCATCCCTGGGAAACACCACTCTGTAATACAGGAATAACTGCATTCATGCAATGTGAGAAGGATTTGACAAATTGACCAATTTTTTTTTTTTTTAATCTAAGCACTCTTGGATTTAAACAGTGTTAGTCTCAAACATCAGCAATGCCACAGACCTTCGTGGCATTCAGAGGCTATAATTTTTTTTAGGATATTGAGCAAGAGATGAGTAGCATTTCCCTGGGGTCTGAACAATGTTGACCATGAGAATGGATTTAAGGGTTGTAGGGTCCACTGAGCCAGCACAGAGTGCCAATCCCGGGGGAAATAAGTGCCCATGTGTTCTTTAATAAATTTGTATGTGTTTGTTTGGATGGAGGGGGGCCCTCTAATGCAGGTACTATACTGGCCATGTGATTCACATGGGGTTCTTCCCCCAGAGAGGGACCCCTGGCCACACATTACCATTGGTAACGGAAGCCAGCAACATGTCCCACACTTACAAGCTGCCTGAACTTTGGATCTGTGGATGATGATCCCCAAAGTCCTGAAACAATCTAGTCAACAAGGGAGAGAAGCCAAGAGAGCAATACCAAACCTAGCAGATAGCCTGTACTCCCTCAACTGGACGAGGTAGGCAAGCAGTCTTCTATGTTCCTATTACAGAGAGGAAAAAATAAAGGAATTGATGGCACAATGGGCATTGTTAACAAGTTGTACCTGGTGCCCTGTAGCTAACAACAGGGGAGGGATGAGCAAAATCAAAGCAATCTGTATGGGATCAGTTCTGTCTCAAGAACCTAGCACAATTGGCTACAGTCATGCAGACTTCGTGAAATTTAATTATTGAATGGTTGGGCAAGGTCCAGTGCAACTGACCAGCATCTCATATACAGGCGGGGGTGGGGCGGGCACTGATGTGGACGGAAGATAACTTTGCCATATACTATATACAGATATATGCCAAATTGGATTTAACTAGATACAAAAACAATTATACTAGCAAGAGCATCATGGACATTTTCAAATATTTGCTCTGTGATAGGGGAGACAAAGGATTAAAAATGGGCCCCACAATCCTGAACCAGTCATTATACTTGTGGCATTATACTTGTTTCACCTAGCATGTGGGGAATTAAGGCTGATTTTTCTTCACTAGATAATGGCAGATAATGATGGCTATTTAAGAGATCATGGTGTATATTACCTACAAAAGGAAGGGATATCTAGATTGCTAACACATTAGGACATCATACGCTTGAAACTGTGAGGTTCTCAGCACCCTCCTGCAGAACTAATGCAATCTTCAGTGCACTTAGCTTCAGCCTAGTAGGAGTTACTTTTCTTCTTTTGGATGAAGAGAGGAGAAGGGAAAGAGGGAGGAGAGGAGGGGAGAGGAGAGAAGAAAAACTCTCAAGTGAAGGAAAGAACCTATTTCTTTTCTACACACCTCTTGTGGCTATTGTCAGTATTTTGTGGTTGAGATTTCATTATGAAAACGAAACTTAAAGTCCAAATAATCAGTGAAAAGTTTTAGACGTGTGTATGACCCTTTACACAATAGATTTTTAAAATAAGATCTCTTGGTTGCAAGTAACAGAAAAACCTGACCCAAATTGGATCAGAAAAGCAAAATTTTTTATTTATTAAGGGGGTTTCCCAAAATGAGGCTGTACCAGGGTTGCAACACTGTGACTAGGATCTAGTTTCTCCACCTCTCAGCTCTGTCACTTTGGTGGCTCCATTCTCAGACAGGCTCTTCCCTCCTGGTCCCAGAACAGCTGGAAACTGCCAGGGCTACCTGCTTGCCCCTTCATATCCAGCTGGGAGGTATAACCAGTGCTTAACTCAAATTCCCTAATTGAACCTCATTGGCTTTGATTGGCCTGATTGTGGCCAGGTGCTTATTCTTGAGCCAATCAGTGTGGTTAGGAGGTGGCTCATTATTGTGAACTAAGCCAATTGGAGCCTGCTCCAGGATCTAAAAGGTGGAACCAATTCCATGCAAACCGTAGCTGGGAAATTCCAGGTCTGTTAGGAAAAGGGAGGTAGGGAGTGGATGTCAGAGTGACAACTAGTCAACATTCCCTACCCTTGTCTTCCTACACATGTTAAGAATTTGAGGAATTACAATTTTAATGCATTTCAAGAATATACTACCTTAAGAAAATTTTGCGTGCTTGTTAATTTTTTTAGTAATTCTAATAACCACACTTTAATGTGTCTTTTTGTAAATCTGCATTATTAGTTGAAATGAATATAGGTTCTCTGAATGTCTGGAATTCTAAAAAGGAGGAGAGCAGGGAAATTAATGTCACTACATTTTCATGTTATATTAGCTGTGCTGTCAATTCAGCCCTTTACAAAAAGGTGAGGGAAGATTTAGTTAACTGCTTTTAATTAGAAGGTAAATCACGTCAATGGTGGATATGCAAAACTATACACCAGGTTCTGTCCTTTTCTATTCACAGGTGGGTTACTAGCTGGCCTCTCCGGTGGGGCGTGCATGGTAGACCCGAGGGGGTTCACCTGGCTGTCTCTCCAGCAGGATGGGCATATTTGACAGGACACTAACGCTGCCCCAGCAGTGACCATGGAGCAGGAAATCATTCCCTTTGCATTGGATGTTTCCACATCTGCCTTTCCCCAAACGGAATGTTCAGTGGATACAATATCAGTTTAAACAGGTGCTTACTAGAGTTTAGATCATTGTTCTGCTGCTGTATAGATTCAGGGGCAAGACTGGGGAAAACGGCATACATCCCTCCTCCAGCTATTTTCTTCCCCTGTGTAACTCAAGCAGTGAGGCCTTTTGCCCAGTCCTTAGCTAGGCTGTATCTTTGAATGAGAATACAGGTCCTTTCCTGATCTTCAGAAGGTTTCTCACTCTTTCACTCTCATCTCTCTCCCCTCACATTCTTTTTGCCTTTCTTCCTGCATCCCTTCCCTTTAACCTGTCTCCTTGCATTTCACTGGCATTCACTCTTCCCCAGATCTACCATTCCTTTCCCCTCCTTACAGAGATAATGAAGTCTCCTTCTCTCTTGGTCCCCTCTCATGATTTGCACATTTTTACAGACTCTAGTGAATGTCTATGACTTCTCTGTTACTGACTGTTACTCTGCAGAGGGAGAGATGGTCTCTGGTTTGAAGGTCTGGGTCTACTGAGTCCCTGGAGAGGGAAGCAGATTAGTTCTCATCCTGTTGTTGGTAGTGGTGTGTGTGTGTGCGCAGTGTGGGGGCAGTCAAAGGTAGGGAAAGTTCCATACAGTACACTGGTGGCTTTTCTCCTGGCATATCTAAAACAAAATATATCTTGCCACTATAATTAATTTTTATCTGAAATTCCCATTTTTATCTAAATAAAAAAATATTTCTATTCATGTAACTTTTCCTATTCTTCACGAACAATCCTGATCTTTTTATGTTAAGATATTAATCCTTTCCAAAATTAACTAACAACAGATGATATGTCCCAATTCTTCCTTCTAACCACTAGACTTCTCCCCTGATTATAGGAAGGAGATTCCTTTCTATTCACCTAACCACCTCTGTGACTCTATTTTGAGTGGAAATAGCAGCAACCTTGGCGTTTGCTTCTCAGAGTGGATTTGTCTCTGGATCTGAAAGTGTACTCTGGTTCCCTAGGACTGCGTAGAGCATACAGTAGGTGTTCCATATATGTTTGTAAGTTGTACAGTATGTGTGAGCTACCAAGGGGGTGGGGTGGAAGTATGGGAGGGGGGAGATTAGGCCAGGAGTCTAAATCATAGATTATGATTCTTTCTGGTTCTGCAATGCATCAATTTTGTAACCTGGAGCAATTTTTCTTAACCTCTATCAGGCTCAGTTTCCCCATTTGTAACAAGAGGATAATGAGTACTTTCAAGGGAAGTAAATGAAATAGTGGGCATGTGAAAATATTTCATAAGTTGTAATAGCAAGATATTATCTGAATCCATACAATTAATTTCCTAATATTAATTAAAGCCAGTTGATCCTTCTGTTTGTATATTTATTTGCCAACAGTACTACCTTAAAATATCCAGCTACTAGAAAATCTGTGCAATTAAATAACCAGATGCATCATATGGAGATGATTAAGCCATTTCTAATATAAATAATACATGTTTGCTATTATTACTGCAGCTGAAGGAAAAAGTGTAGATTTTCTTCAAACAGTATAAAAAAATATAAAGAAAATATACCTAGGTTTTAGAGTTCTTCATTTGGTTCTGAATTGTTTCTGCTTTAATAATCTATTAATATGAATTATTATTAATAATCTATTAATAATACTACTTGAAGGATTAGACAAGGAAATCGATAACATTTGGTATAAATAATTTTAAAATGTGTCCTCTATGTCCTATGTGTATAACATTTTTTGACAGCCAGCTTTTGCTTTTCTTTGCAAGGAGAGATGCATTGCTAATATAAAATAATGCCTTATTCATAAATCACTTGTGTTTTGCTTGGAGGTTGAGTTAGCAATCTACGTGTCCTAACTCAGAACTCAGCACCACTGAATTCCCCACATAACTTAAATAAGTAGTTGAAGAAAAAGTTTTCTGTCAATGCAGGTAATCCCCACAGGTATTACCTGTACAAATGCATGGACATCCTGGAGCTGAGTGTCCCGACACTCTGGCTTTTCACATGGTACTCATTGAGTGTTTCCACTGCCATCAGAACAGGGGTAAGTGCTGACAAAATTTAGACAAACATTACGAGGTCTCTCATTACTGGGAATGAGACATGTAGCCAGATACATATTCATAGTATAATATTGTAAATATCAGGGCCATGTGACCCTGGTTCAAAGTTTTTCAGAATCCATTTAATTCTTGGGTTTATTCCTTAAATGATTACAAGAAACATATACCTAATGAACTGATAGCCACTGATTTTCTATTAATTTGTTGATACTTTACATGTTCAGAGTTAGCATATGGGTTGCCCCAGAATACCTGTTTCACTAATTTATGGCCAGTGCTTTGAGTTTTTGAGCCCCCAAATAGTGTTAATCAGTTTGCGTTCTCCCATTAGTCATTTAAGGGAGCTAATCACTATTTTTGTTCATTTTTACATCTATCTTCAAAAGAAGATCCATTAAAACTGAAGACATTTAAAACAATGAGAATAAAATTTTAAAGACAATTTCAGAAGAGGAATTCAAAAGATGAAAAAAATCTTAAAAAAGAATGCATTTGTAGTCTCCCAAGGTATGGAAAGGAGGAATTATCCATTACAGTGAATAATATTGTTTATTTGTTTTAAGAGGTTCTGTTAAATAAACCTAATAATCTAAGGTGATTATCAGATATTAAACTCATCTTGAAAATGTTCTAATATTAAATAGTGGTGATGGTTGCACAGCTCTAAATATACTAAAAACCATTGGCTTGTATACTGTAAAAGGTGAATTTTTTAGTATGTTAATCATACCTCAATAAAGCTGTTTATTTAAAATAAAAAGAATAATTCTTACCCATAGGGTACAAAACAGTGGGAAAAGTAAGTTCATGGTTTATTTTTGGATTTCATATGTTTGAGGCAGAAAAAAAAAAACAGTTGTGAAAAAAGATCTCATCTTGAAGAGTGCCCATAAATCAGGGATGGCTGAAGGCTGCCATCACTACATGCCTGGTGCAGGGTTAAGACTTTGCACAGGTTTTCCCTTAAATTCTCAAAGTAACCCTAAGAGGTGAACTTTATACCAAGTTTATAGATGTGAAAATAAATCTAAAGAAGTTGGATAATGTTCCCAAGGCCATGCAGCCAGTAAGGGTTAAAGTGAGGTTTAATCCTAGGTCTCACTGACCACAGTGGGCGAGTCCTAGTTGTTAGAGTAACGTCTAGAGGTCTGACTGAGGGAGTCCACTTGCTCACGCACACATGTACACACACGCCCACACACACCCTTTATGAGTTTCATGTGATCATCATCATCTCATCCTGAAAAGAATATCACTTACATTTAGAAGACATTTTGAAGGCAGGCAAGTGTATGATCTCATATATGATCTGGTTCGCCAAAACAGGGGTGGAGCCCAGGCATCTGCATTTTACTGAGAACTCCAGTTTGAGTCTAATGTCAGCAAACGTCAGACAGCCCTATAAGAAAGACTTGTTGACATGGCAACTCCTGGAAAGCAGAGTGGCTATTGTTCATCTTTGTGTAAAATGACCTGATTTCTTGCCCTTATTATATTTTCATAAATATTGCATGAATAAGTGAGTGAAAGAACAACTTAATATTGTTTTGACGGTAAGTCATTTCTATAGCCTTGGATATGAACAGTTTTTACTAAACTGAAGATAAAGGTATATATTTTTACCTTTAAAACAAAAGTATTTTATGTAATACCTTAAGAAGTAGTATTTCTTCCACCAGCTAGTGATTTATATATCCAGAGTTGAAAGCAACATGGTACAAAGGGTAACCAGCCAGAAGAACACAGGCCCCCATGAAGGAGGGAAGAGGATGTGAACACTAAGAAATCACTTAAATCCTAACTCTTGACATTTATTTTTAAATGTGGTTGTAAAGAAGATTCAGAACATTCAGATGTGTCATGGCTAAAAATACACATTTCTTCACTTCTCTTCACTCTCTTCACCCTGCCATTTCCTCTGAGACAAAAACAGTGAAAACAGAGGGATACTGTGAGATGATAAAGGGAAAATGAGAGTGCAGTTTATATCCACAGATAGAAAGCTGGATGCCCAGGTATTGCTGGGACTAGTTTCTTGGTTCCCTAAACCAGGCCAAAGAGCAACAGCTTCCCGGACTCATGAGCAATCCCATTTCCTTTACATTTCTGAAAAGGTCACTACATCTAGTGCGCGGGCCCCTCACCTCTGCCTATGAGCACTATTTCTGTGCCCCTACCCCACCATACTTGCCTGGGGAACAAGAATGCCCTGTGTAAATTAAAAAATGCTTTTGTTCCTCTAGACTTAAGATAGTGATTCTTTTGTTTTCCTTTGTTCAATTAAGTAATTCAAGCAAAATTATTTGCCTATAAAAAGCTCTTTTTCATGTAGGTGTCATAATAAATAGTCACAGGTATACTAGTGGTTCACTCTAAGAATGATATATTATATAAATTGCAGGTTTTCCTGCATGTTGTCCAAGATGACTTAATTACCAGATACCTCAGAAAGACTATCATATTTTACCTATATAAGGATCAATTTACTTCAACAGCATCTTCTTCAAGGATGTTCTGTGTGCCAACCACTGTATGCTAGGTGCTGTGGAAGACAAAGTTGAAGAAGATACAACCCCTGAATCTGAGTCTTCTAATCTAGTGGGTAAGACAGACACACCAACAGCTGATCTTATATAAAATGATCATAAGATAGAGGTATATATACTGTGTGCTATGAGAGCACAGAGGAGGAGCATTAGTCCCAGGGGCTCAGGGAAGGCTTCTGGTGAGGGGTTTGATAATTGAGCTGTGTCTGGAAGAAAGAGGGAGAAAATGTGTTCCAGGTAGAAGGCCCAGCACGAGCAATGGCATGGACATGTGAAAAAGCAGACATCTTCAGACAGTGCAGTTGTCCTAGAGAGTAAAGTATGAGACATGAAATGGCAAGGAATGAGGCTGGGGAGATGGGGAGGAGTCAGGGCTCGAGGACTTTCTGTGCCTTGTTAAGCAGTATACAGGCAATGAGGAGTCAGTAAGGAATTTAGGGATAGGACTAATACGGTCAGATTTGTGGGTAGATGGAAGGCTCACCTGATTTAATAGGAAGGGCTAATTTAATGTGAAGAAGACTAGAGACTTAATGAGAAGCAATTGCTGAAAACCAGACCACTTGTTACTCCCTAGTGTATGAAATTCTCAGTTCTTTTTCTGTTAACAAATGACCAAATCCAACTAAAATGGGCTTAAACAGAGAAGGTGCCGCCTGAGGGTGGCTCGCAGGCATCTGTAGGCCTGGGTACCTATGTTCACTCAGTGACACCAGGGCTCTGCTTCTCTTTACAGGTTAGCCTTTGTCTTTTTCTTTTATTTTTTTAATTTAATAATAATTTTTATTTTTCAATTACAAATGGCATACAATATTATGTTAGTTTCTGGTGTACAACATAGTGATTAGACATTTGCATAACTTATGAAGTTATCACCGTGATAGCTCTAGTACCCTATGTAACAATTGTATGGTATGTATCTGATACCATACAGTTGTTACAATATAATTGACTATATTCCTTATGCTATACTTTATATCCCCATGACTATTTTGTAACTACCAATTTGCATTTCTTAATCCCTTCCCCTTTTTCATCCACCCCTAAAACTCCTTTCCATCTGGCAAACAGGTAGGCTTTTTTCTCTGCTACATGAGAGAGCAAGTAATAGGACAATTCTTTGTCTGCAGGACTGTCTTGTACATTGTAATAGTCTAGTATTCCTGCCTCCCGATGCCAAAAGCATATCCCAAGCATTGTAACAACCTAAAATTCCTTATTCATTTAAAAAAAAAATCCTTAAAGTGGTACTGCCCCCTATCTAGAACCATCACTCTGGAGAATGAGCAATTTAAAGCCCTTCTTTGCTAGATTTGGGTTTTCATCAATACCACCAGCCCTTATGACTCTCAATGGCTGCTGATCAATTCAAACCCCATTGACTCTTTGAGCTAGTAATCAACATCAGAGATCTTCTCAAGGTGTAGTCTCTAAATCTAGATCCTACTCCCCACTTTTAGTTTTTGTTTCTGTGAACATTCGTCTCCAAGCTTACCCATTTCTATGGAAAGCGAGTGTCTATATACTCAGTGTCCAGGGTGATTCTAATTGGTGCTGCTTGAGTCACATGGCAATCCCAGACATAGTCCCTGGAGGACAGAATGCTCTGAATGGCCAGCCTAGGTCATACGGGGAGGCAGCAAGGAGGGTAGAGCACACTGGCTAACAGCCCCACCAAATCCACACACATTGGGGTGGAATTTGTCTCCAAAGAAAGTAAGCACACAATTTATGTCTACCTCAAAGGATGAATATGCAACAACAAAATATAATTATTGCTCACCTTACCCTCCAATATTCCATTCTGCAGTAAAAAAAAAATTAAAAAACAAAACAAAAACAAAAACCTTTTCCTACCTCTTCCAAAAATTTCAGTGAATTTGGAAAATGATCTATGTGAGTGGAACCCATGAGTAAATTAAACACAACTTAATTAAATGTTTCTTTAGGATATTGATGATGTAACTGACTTGAAAATCTCCAGGGTATGTTGGTAATGCTGGGGGTGGAGCTGTAAAGAACTGAGAAATTATAAGAAAACTGTGCTGGAACAGGGGCTAAGGGAAAAGCTACAAAAAGCAAAGGAGTACTAAGGGACCAGGATCTTTGGCCTGTTGGAAGAGCATCAGTAAAGCAATAGGACAGAAGAGAAGGAGGGAGGAGAGAGACAGGGAGAGATGGTGAAACTCCATGAGACACAGATTGGAAGAGTTGGTTTATTCCAGGAAAGCCAGGAGGCTGAATATTTAGAACCCAGGAAGATGTTAATTAATTGTTCCTCGAAGTTATTTCTCAAGGTCCTTGATCAAGGGCATAATCTAATGGCCTGAGGTCAGCAGTTTCTGTCTGAAGCCAATCCAGATGGACCTGGGACCCGTACAGGCAAGAACTCTGCTTATCCAGAGATATGGCATCTACTAAAAACACAGATAAAAGTAGAGAGGATCAGCAAAAAAGATGATATTGCCAGATGAGGCTGGTGGAGGAATTCCTTAACTAGGAGACCAGATATCGAGGTCATCCGGAAGTCACTGAGCCTGGTTTCACATATTAAACTGCAGTCAAGATAACTGAATGAAGGTAAAGCAATTGTGTGAAGGTTTTACCTTCAAATCCTCTTACTTTTTAGCTAAATTCTAGAGTTGTAGAATCTCAAAACTGGATAGAACCTGATAGAACCGGATAGAACACAGAGATCACTGCATCAGAAACTTCAGTTCTTGATTCAACTGTGGGTAGTTCTGTTGACCTTGATCAATTTGCTTAACCTCTTTCAGCTTCAGTTTCATCATCGATAAACACGAATAACGATAAAGTCCCTGTTTACCTCATGGGACTGCTGTGGTAACCATGTGAATGAGCCAGCTACATAATTTGTAGAGTCCTGTGAAAAATGAAAATATGGGCTCCTTGTTAAAAAAGTGTTAAGAATTTCAAGATAGCAACAGCAGAGCACTAAACCAAGTGCCAGGTGCTTCTGAGAGCAGAGCGCAGCGTGACTGTACAGGTCCTATCATGAAGTCAGTCCTGCCAGGTAGGATAATGCACATCAAAGAGCTTCAGCAATCTACAAAGAGTTCAGCAAACTAGTAAACTGTTCAACAAACTTTCATCTGTTTTTTCTTCTTGGCTCGCCAGCATTGTATTAGTTTGTTAGAGCTGCCATAAGAAAGTACCACAAACTATGAGCTTACACAACAGAAATTTACTGTCTCTCAGTTCCAGAGGCCAAAAGTCTAAAATCAAGGGTTGGTTCTTCCTGAGGGCCATGAAGGAAGTGTCTGTTCCAGGCCTCTCTCCTTGGCTTGTCTTCTCCTTATGTCTCTTCGCATTGTCTTCCCTCTATACCTGTTTCTGTGTCCAAATTTTCCCTTCTTTTTAGAACACCAGTCATATTGGATGAAGGCCCACCCTAAAGACCTCAATGCATCTCAATTATCTCTGCAAAGACCCTATCTCCAAATAAGGTCACATTTTGAGGTACTGGGGGTGGGATGGGGTAAAGATTTCAACATATGAATTTGGAAATGAGGGGCTATAATTCAAGCTGTAAGTAGCATCAACCCCCCTCTACTATTTTGGAGGCATGTACAATGGTGTGTGGTCTCATGAAGTGGCAGTGATGTTAGGCTGGGTAGAGGGAAGTTTCTGTCACCATGACAGCGGTGTGGGGGCCACAGTTTCTGCTGCCTGGTGGTACCGCTCTCATTACTTGTTCTGTAAGACATTCTTTTGTAAAGCCCACCATGGCCTTATCTCTGCCACCATCTTCAGACACAGCCTCCTCTAGTGTGATAGTTAAGGGTCAGCTCTGGCACAGCTTCTACTGTGCCCACCACACAGGAGCCACAGTGGCTTTGCAGCCCAGACCCAGGTCTTTGAGGACACCTGCAGACTCACATGAAGCACCTTGCCAGATTGCTGGAGCCATAGAAGATGGCTGCCCCATAGCTGCTTGGAGGGGCAAGTTGACAACTTGAATTGAGGGAGAGCCGAATCCCCATAGAACCATCTTTGACCAGTGAGAGTCAGGGAACCAGCAGATAAACTTCTCTCTCTCCCTCATGACCGACAATGCCCAGAAGTGACATTTCCATTTGGCCTACCCAGAGTCCTGCGGGCTGAGCATCGGGCATGGATTTTGTGTTATGTGGCCAGCATAGTCAGTCACATATCACCCTGCATTTTCTCCTACTCTCTCCTTGCTCACTTCTCTTTTCCCCTCACTCTTCCACTCTGGGATAGAGCCTTAAGCTTTGCCTCAAGCCTTGTTTTGTATTGTTTTGATCTCCAAAGGCAGGGGCTTTGGAAGAATTCTTCTGTTTAGAAACTAGGAAGAGAAAGAAGGAAACCATTTCATCATAGTCCTATGGTCAAAGCTCTCAACTTACCTAAGGTTCAAAGACATAAAATGGCAGGCCACCAGGAATTATAAACAAAGAGGCTGGGTATATTATGAAAACATCAATTATGTCAAAGCTACACAGAACTGAGGCAATCATCCAAGATGATTCAGGACATCAGATGGAAAACAAAAGGGCTTTCACCTGAACCAGCCACATAAAGGTGGCTGTGTAAATGGAGGCCAGGGCTGCAAGCGTGTATTTAAAGGGTGTGGTGTATTCTCCCATAATTACAGGTTCCTGAGTAGCAGGATGCAAATAATTTTTAACACTGTACAGTAGTTTATCACTTCAGTGCTCTTGAGAATTTCACTCTATTTAGAACCAGCTTTACCTTTACAATTAACATTGCAGTATTATGCCGGAGGAAAAATTAGAAATGCAACTTCAGCATAGCATTTATTTCAATGCGCAAATGGTGACCAGTTAGGCTATTCAGGGCCATGTTAATATATTTACAAATTCTCATAGTTTCTTTTTTAAAAAAATTTCAAGTAGATCTTTTAAAAATAATAACTGGAGTTTAGGTCAACCAAGGACAAAAACAAGGGGGAAATCCAGAAGGAAAAGCAGTTCTCTTATTTATTAGCTTTATTACCTTGGGCAAATGACCAGACATCTCTGAACCTCAGTTTCCTCTTCTACAAAATGGAGAATACAATAACCTCTCTAATAAGTTGTTATAAGAATTAAGGGAGCTAGTGCGTGGGAGAAGCCTAGACCATAATTAGTGCTCTATAAATGTTAATTATTACCATTAATGATTAGTTCTCAACATGGAGATGTGATTATATGTGAGAGTTGTTTCCAGAAGACCAGTTTGGAAGTAGGCAAATCCTAACTCTCTCTGTTCCCCACAGCTCTGAAGAAGAACACAAGTTTTATGCCCCAAATTGGCTCAAGAGAATTCCTCTTGAAACCATTTTCTTAAGAGAAGGGCATTTACCTGTGCCTTGAAGATAAGCTCCAGCAGTGGAGAGTAGGGCTCTTGTCTTGAATACGGTGGGTCTCAAAGTTTTGAGAGCATAGGAACCACCCAATCTGTATATGCAGATTTCTAGGCCCCATCCTCAGAAGTTCCGATTTCACAGGTCTGAGGTTTGAGATCCGAGAATTACCTATCATTTAACACACGTGCACACGTGCATGCATACACAGACACACAGACACATACACCATGATTCTGAGGTAGAAGGTATTTGGTCCACATCTCCAGAATTATCATCTGGAGGTCTCAGACACTCTTCTAGCCCCGTGGTGAGTATATGCAAACAACCTGAGCTCCTGGAAAACACTTCCATGACCTCCCTTAGACTACAGGCATTTTTAATTAGCCAGTCCTGCCCATACAGGCATTATTTTAAGGTTAGGACAGGTGCAACAGCTTAAATTCAAAGTATAACATGGGTTATAAGAAGGCAGTGCTTCCCAAATTTGACTACATATTAAAAATATCCAAGGAACTTTTTAAATAACCCCCCTGACTCCACCCCCAGCCATGCCCATATTCAGTTAGAAAATGGGCAAAAGACATAAAGAAACATTTCACTGAAGAGGATATGCAGATGGCAAATACACACATGAAAAGATATTCAACATCACTAGCCATAAAGGAAATGAAAATTAAACCACGATGAGATATCACTATACACCTTTCAAAATGGCTAAAATAAAACATAGTAATAATACCAAATGCTGGCAAGAATGCAGTGAAACTGAATCTTTCATAGATTACTGGTGGGAATGTAAAATGAAACAGCAACTCTGGAAAATAGTTTGGCAGTTTCTTGAAAGACTAAACATATACTTAAGATCCGACCTAGCAATTGCACTCCTGGTATTTGTCCCAGAGAAGTGAAAACTCATGTTCACACAAAAAAATTTTATACAAATATTCATGGCAGCTTTGTTTGTAATAGCTCCAAACTGTAAACAACCGAAAAGCCCTACAACAAGTGAGCATTAAACAAACTGTGTATATTCACGTCATGGAATACTACCTAGCAATAAGAAGGAATAAACTACTGATGCACATAATTTTGATGGATCCCAAGAACATTATGCCGAGTGAAAAGCCAATATTAAAAACTTGCGTACTAGATAATTCCATTAATATAACATTCTTGGAATGACAAAATTATAGAGATGGAGGATAGATTAGTGTTGATTGGAATGCTAGGGAGGTGATACTGTAGGAGCGTAAAAGGAGCAGAAGGGTGATCTTTACAATGATTGAATAGTTAGTTCTGTATCTTCACTGCAGCTGTGGTTATACACACATGTGATAAATGACATAGAATTATGCATACACGTTGCACCATTGTCAATTTCCTGGTCTTAGTATTGTAACTATAGTTACGTAAGATGTAACCATAAGGGAAAACTTTGCAACCTCCTGTGAATCTATAGTTATTTGAAAAGAAAGAAAACAAAAATCCTGATGCCCAGGCTGCTCCCAAACCCATAAAACCAGAATGGGGGAGGGACAGTCCAGGCGTTAGTGTGTTACAAAGCTCCCAGGTGATGGCTAAGTGCAGCCAAGGTTGAGGACTATAGTAACAAGGCATTTCATAGCTTCTGCTGCCACTATGTTTTCATCTGCAGAGCATCATAGTCAGTAGAAACATCCAATGTACGGCAGGGCTGTGAGTGCCAACATCGGTTGCATAGTGATGAGGCTTTTTTTGAAGCCTTCAAACTGGGCTGATGGATGATATTTCCTGAGGAATGTACCATTAAACCAGTGTGTGGGGATACGCCCGGCAACGCCAAGTGCATGAGGGGGTGAGTTTGGGAGGTGTGGACATAGTGTTAAACTAGGCTAAGGAAGACCCAGGGTTTCATTTCTCTCTGTTTCTCCAGATTCCTGGACAAATAAAAAACTGCTTTCTTGGGTTTCTGTTTGAAGTTCAAAACAAATTCCCTCCATGTTTCTAAAACACCTGCCGACCACACTGATGGGCTCTTGCACAAAGATTTTAGAACTACAGGCTGGTTTCCTTTGGTGACTACAATTGGTTTCATCTCCATCATTTTCTTCTCTATCATCTCATTGTGAAAAAATGAAAACCACTGCACAAAATAAAGTGATAGTTCTTGAGGAAGCTATTTTATTTATTTTTTCTTTTGTATCTTCAGCCAAAATATCTAAGGACTAATTGTGAACATAACACCTTTTGCCCTGATTGTTTTTCTGTTTTTCACCTTCATTTACTTCCTATTTTATTGCCATTGTTTCAGAGCTTCAAAACTATGTGTCTGATAGTTTTAAATGCTTTCCAAAAGGAATTTCTCTAGCTGCATCTCAAATGTGAAAGCTTTGTTAATTATAACAGTTCATTTAAGATTAATATGAACTACCAAAACCTCTAATGCCAAACTAGATATTTTCCCATTATATTTCCCAAGATAATTAAACTGGTATATCATTTTTTTCCCAATGGGTATTTGGTGTATAATATGGCATGACTTTAAATAATTATCCAGAATGGTACTGCTAATTGTGACATTACTTAAATATTTATTAAAAGTGAACTTTGATTTGCCATTTCACTCAAAGATAGTGGAAGTTGAGAGTACAAACCTCACAGCTGGAGGGCTACATTGTGTTCTTTTTATAAGCTTGAACTGACTCTTTGGATCATTTTATGTATTCTCAACCAAGTAAAAGTATAAGTACTGTAAGTGGAGGTCTACTAAATTATTTATTGTCAAAAAGGGGCTGCATACTTCATAATACTTAGAGTCCTTATCAATACAGTGGGCATTTAATGATAGATACATTACACCTTTAGTATGCACAGACATTGTATGATCATAGATATTTTCTGCTAACCTGATGTCACCACAGTCTTTTCCCCTGAACCTCCATGGAATACCATAAAAATGCTTTAACATCTGCTTTTTGCTCAAATATTAGCAGAGATTTTTAAGAATGGCACTGAGAAAGTCTTGTCCTATCTTATGATATCCATCCTGGAAGCATTTATTTCAATTATATTTCTCATCCATTTTGTATTGATAGGCCTTTTATCATGTCCTCAATTTGCAGCAGTATTTTAACATCAAAGATGAACTTAACCAGTGCAATGAGATGCACGATAAAAACAAAATGATATAACAGTTTGATTCTTCTTTTCAATCATGCTGTCTCATTAAACTACTAACCACAAGATAAACTTTGGATTTCTTAGGAGAAAAACAGCAGCATTCTTAGTAGTCTTTCTAGCTACACAGTGAATGCAGCTGCAGGGGGAGACCAGGTATTCAGGAGAGACAAAAAAGGAACCTGAAAATAAGTTTAAACTTCTGCCACTGTTGTAGCAAAACTCTCCTTTCTCGTCCCCAATTTTGCTCAGAAACTGTGTACTCAATTGTGGTCCACCTGTATGCGTAAATGGAATTGAAAAGACTGACAACAGCTTGGGCAGCCTTTTCTGTGCATAGCGAGGAGCCCAGGCTTTCTGCTTGGAGTGGTTGACTGCAGCTCTTGCTCATGTGTGGTACATTGGTCTGGATGGCCTGCCAATTACTAGTTACTCCAAAGGAGAAGCAAGCCATGCTTGTTAAGCAGGTTACTGCACTCCAAGCACAGAAATGTCAAGTGCACATAATTACTACTAATTCAAAGACACAGAAAAGCTGAGCAGTGGAACAATGCCTTTCTTGTTTCTGAAGAAAGCTAACATTATATCCAGGCAGTATATTGAGCTTCTATGCTTTCTAGTATACATACATCCTTCAATTTATTGCAATGCATAATTATATATTTATTTTGGGCTCTATGCTCTCCCTGTAGGCTTCAAGAGGGCAGAAACCACACATCTTTTTTGTTTACCATTGCACACACCTATGACAATGTAGGAGCATGGTAACTATTTGTTTAATGATGACGGTAGTATTTCAATCATAGGGAAGGACTTCTAAATACATTCCTCCCCATTCATTGTGACCTTATTTAACCAAGTTAACAGAACTCTCAACATAAACTCTAGATTGTTCATGTTAAATTACTGGGCCAGACATGGAGGAAATGACATAGTGGCCTATGAATATTTTATGTAAGGCATGATGGCCATGAGCTTGATTATAAAAAGTCATAGACAAGGAGGCACCTTAGCTGGTAATAATTTCCATTTTTTTGTCTCTTGAAAGATCTGCATGTATCTCATTTTGTATAGATATCTTCTGTATCCAGATGATAAAGACTGCTTGGATAGAAGATTTCATTGCCTCTTATAATTTATTCTAGTGCTTAACAGCATGAAAGATGACTACAGCAATGTTGACACATAACAGATGTTAAATAAATATTACTGTTGTTTTTTTGAATTGAATTCAGCAGTAAAAATGAAAATTGCAACTACTAAATATTTGGTGTGAGTTATAGCAGCTCTCTTTAATCTTCACTTGCAGTTCAGTTGTGTTTGCATGGTTAAATTGCTTTCCTTCTAGTACCCAATTTACATGCAGCTTTTCTACCAGAGGCAATCATTTTCCAGGCCATTTTGATTTTGCCCTGCTCAGCATTTTGATGTAGATGGCTCCCGGCATAAGTTAGATTCTAGAAGAGTCACTGGCTGAATTATTGCTCTCAGAACTCCTTGCAGCATAGGCCTTGCAAAGTTGTTCCTAGGTTTTCTTCTGTGTATTTGAAAGAAATACATGCTTTTGCCATGTACAGTGTGATTCACAGATATCGCCTCTTGAATAAAACTTCTTGGAAAAGCGCATTTTTACAGTGTTTTAATTTTTAGACTCATATAACTAGAAGCATAATGTATTATTGTGACACACATATTAAGCACTTCCTATGAGCCAGGGGCTAGAATTACAGCTATTTTTATAATTAAAGTATTTGCTCACCACTTGCCTTATCACCGGAAGTAAAGGAGATGTTGCCTCCTCTGCAAAGAATTATGTATGAGAAGTCATCTTGGCCAAGGTCAAGGGCTAAAGGTTAGGAACATTATTTATGGATATTTTTTATCTGAAACTTAAAAAAATCTTGATTGAGGTATAATTGACATATACTGCACATATTAAAAATGTATTATTTGATAAGGTTTGACATATGTGTAAACCAGTGAAAACATCACCATAAATCAAGGTAGTGAACATACATACCTATTACCCCAGAAAGTTTCCTCCTGCCCCTTTGTCAACCCTGCCTCCCACCCCCAGTGCCCACCAGTTATCTTTTTCCTGTCATAAATTAGTGTTCTTTGGTTGGATAAAGAAGAAGTGGTACATATATACAGTGGAATGCTACTCAGCCATTAAAAAGAAATCTTGCCATTTTGACAACATGATTAGTCCTTTAGAGTTTTATGCTAAGTGAAATAAGTCAGACGAAAATGTACAAGAACTGTGTGATTTCACCCATATGTAGAATATAAAATAAACAAACAAAACAAAAACCAAAAACTCATACAGACAACAGAATGGTTGTCTAAAGGAGAAGGAGGGTTGACAGAGAGGACAAAGAGGGTAAAGAGGGTCAGATATATGGGGACAGAAGGAGACTAGATTGCAGGTGGTGGGGACGCAGTAGAGCATATAGATGTCATATTATAAAGATGTACACCTAAAACTTTAGTAAATATTTATTTAGCTCCTAATTTAAGCTAGACATTCTGCTAGACTGAAGATGCAATAATGAATTAACACCATCCCTGCTTGCAAGGAGCTGATGCTCTAATGAGGGAGCAGATGGGTAAACAGACAGAGTGACCGTCAGGTGTAAGGGCCCTATGCTGAGAGAAAGCATAGCACCTTTGTAAAAGAGCAACTGGTTTTTCATAGTTCACAATCTAGAAGGGAAAGATACTAATATAAAACAACGTCCCTAAATAGTGTGAGCTCCATGGTAGTAGGATTTGATGATGATTATAATAACAGCTAATATTTATTGAGCTTTCATAACATGTCAGTCACTGTGTTACGTGTTTTTTCACTGAGTCATCAAAACAACTCTGTGAGGGGTAAGAATATTATTACCTCCTTCTTATAGACGAGGAAACTGAGACACACAGCAGTTAAGTAATAAGCCCAAAGCCATATTCACTGTTTTGGTTAAAGGGCAAATTCATTTAAACTCTCTTCCCTTGACCACACATTTAATAACCACATTTCTTTTTTGTGGTACTCAATAGCACATTCATCAACAGACTATTCTTTTTGAAAGAATTTGCCACATAATATGTAGAGTGCAAACCAATTAAACTGAACCTGAAAACTCAGCCCACAATATTTTCTCTCCTAGAACATCTTCTGGCAAAAGATAAATTCTCATAGATATTTCTATTTTTATTCTAATTTCCTTTTTTCTATGTGAAAACAAAGCTACCCATTACACTTTCATTAAGCAGTTGACCATTTAATTTCCTTCTGTAGCTATCTTGCTAGAATAACCACCACCTTATCTTTCCCCCTCAGAATTTTCCCTTCGGTACCCTGGCTCTGCTCTGGAAAAATGTTAGCCTAAGTTTTAGAAAATGGGGGGTTTTGCAAACCTCTGAAATTTTATTAAGTGCTAAAATTTCATTTGGAGAATTAAATTGATTTCAAGAGACTTGTGGTTTCTTTACTCATGCAACTGTTCTTTTATTGAATGCCTACTATGTGCCAGGTGCTAATAATAGAGCATAATATTAGCTCTATTAGCACAGGGTACAAAATGAAAAATAAATCATGCCCATATGGAGCTTACATTCTAGTGTGCGTGGGGAAGAGTAGGGGTAGCATATAGACTATAAATAAATAATAAACATATAGTAGGCTAAATGAAAAGCATGAAAAACAAAGAACAAAGCAGAATTTGGTGTGTGCTTGTATGTACTTTATGTATGTCCTTTATGTATGCCTATTATTATCTCATTGCAACAAACAGAGATAAATTAATTGGAGCTTTCTCACTCTCAGATCTCATTTAGGTGATTTGAACAAGAAAAGTTGAAAAATTTGCTTTTGGTAATGTTTTATTTATCTTAATATTTACCTTTATAGTCTTATTTATCTTGAAATATTTTGTTGTAAACATTTTAGACTCTTTTTACTAAGTTTCCACAATTAGTCTAAAACTCAGCATTTGCTTTACAAATATGTAATTGAAGAGAAATTGCCCATAGCTCACTTTATCTCCAGGATGTCTCTGCTTATATCTGATGAGTCACTTCATTACTAACTGTCAAGTAGTAATTCGGTGGAGGGTAGCCAAATGTTTACTTTCAGTATGTTCCCTTCTTGAAGATTAAGCTCAATACTAGACAAATAAAATGGTTTAAACCTAGATTGTATCCAATCATCCACTTTGTCTACTCAAAGACTAAGTTTTTTTTTTTTTTGGTTAAAGAGAATCAGTAATCTGAGGCAGTCATCTAAAGAAATTTGGCAAAAATTCCATTGATATTTGTATTGATTCAGAAAATGACAAAAATAACAAAATAGTCACTACTGGGCAGAGGATAGAACCAGAAAAGTGAAGTTAATGTTTGGTGGGCTTTGTCTTTGATACCCTCCTCCTCTCTCTCTCCCTCTATGCCCAGGGCTGCTGTCTGCACTGCTGGGAAAGGAGGATTTGTAACTCTGTATCTCACCTACCAGTGACTAATGCTCCACATGCCCATTTATTGAATTTCTGCTATATAGGTACTAAGAATTTATTCACTAACAAGAATGCTAACAGCTAATACTCACATGGTATGTGGTAGGTACCAGTCTAAGTACTTTACATATGTTAACCCTTTAAATCATTACCACACCCTATGAGGTAGGTACTATTATTATCTCCATTTTACAAAGGAGAAAATTGAGGCACAGTTTACTAAGTAGTGGGTTTTCACCCAGGCAGTGTAGCTGCAAAGTTCTACCCTGACTCAGCTATATTGCCTTTCAACTGAAAAGTAAATAAGACACCACTTCTGCCCTTGAGGTGCTCTAGTCCAGGGATCCCCAACCCCCAGGCCAGAAACTGATACCTGTTCTGTGGCCCATTAGGAATCAGGGCACACAGCAGGAGGTGAGTGAGCGACGCCTTATCTGTACTGGCAGCTGCTCCCCAGCACTAGCATCACTGCGTCAGCTCCACCTCAAATCATCAGGCATTAGATTCTCATAGGAGCACCAGTCCCTGGTGCCAAAATTGTTGGGAACCGCTGCTTTAGTCCAGTAGGAGAAACAGATGCAGTCATTCACTCATTTGTTCCTTCTTTCATTCAATGTTTATTAACATTGTTCTACATTGAGAAATGTGTATCTTGGAGCTTGGCATATTTCTTGTCTCTATGGAACTTAAGGTACACAATCTATTATAAAATGTGGAGCATGCCAGATGGAGACACTGTGGAGTATCATGGGGGCCCCGACTAGAAGCAATTAATATAATCATTGGGGAGTAAGGAGGGCTTGCTAAAGAAGGTAATATTTGATCTTTATTTCTAAGGATAGATTTTACATCTCCTGCTTAAAATACAACTCTTGAGAGATTTAATGTTTTAAGTTGGAGCAGTCATTTTACAACGGTTTGGATGAATTCTCCTTTCCTGATGAGCAGAAGGTAAAGAAAGTAAGTGTGCAGTGAGTGAGAAAGGTCTTGGCAGCTGGGGCCAGGGCAAGGATTCCCACTGGATGGAGGAGAGGAGGCAGAAACTTCTGAAAAAGACTTCTCTTGCTTCTCACCTTCCCATTTCTAACTCTCTCTCAAGACCCTTCCAGGAATCCAATGCTGTATACAGGCTCACCTGCCCTGAGAATGGCTGAAGTTCCAGAGTGACTATGTTCCTTGCTTTTTATTCTTGGTCAAATATTACATTCCTGATGGAGAAACCCATTCTTTGATAGATAGATATATATATATATATATATATATATATATATATATATATATATATATATATATATAAAATTTTTAATGCTATGTTCTGAAAATAAGATCATCTCTTTGAAATAAAAAATATATAACTTTTCACACTTTTAACTGTAAAAAGGCAGAAATTCTCAAGAAACCAATTGCATGTTACTCCAAGCTGTGCAGAGGTTGAGAACTTAGGCTGCCAGGAAGATTATTACTTTCTGATGAGAGGGTCACCAACATGGGGCATCATCTGCCTGCATAATGTGTGTGTGGTCTCTCTCTTTTGAGAGAGGATGAAAAAGATGACTTTCTCTCTTATACAAAGAGAGAATGTGGGTTATTATATGCAGCTTATATTTATATTCTAGAGGGGATACAAATAGACCTTTGTAGCATATGAGTATTTGATACAAAGTTAGTTAGTTACTAAGTATAAGGAAGGAAAATAAAATAAAGTATATTAATAACTATTATAATAAGTAACATCCTTACAAATAAAGGGCAAGAGAATGCAGATGGGTGGAGTACAATTTTAGGTGGTATAGACAAGAAAGCACTTTTTGCAGAGGGACATTTAAGCAGAGCCCTATATGATGTAGGAAAGCAAAGCCATTGCCAAGATGTGAGGGAAGAGAGAAGGGTCAGGACAAGCCGAAGGAGAGCTGTGGTGTGGGTCCTTCACTGTGCAAATTCTGAGGAGAATGATAGAGTAAGGCACACTCGGCGTAGCTTTGCCAGAATAGAGCAACTCTCTTCTCTAAGAAATTACCACCTTAGCTGGTTGCCAGTGCTACTTAATCTGTCCATCACTTGGCTGTCAGCAGGTAGACATAGGACATTGAGAACAGATCCTGAGACCCAGGACAGCCTGATATGGATAAGGAGGGAAGCTTGGAAGTAGGACCTGTCCTGACTCAAGGTTACCATAGTTATGGGTCCTGGGAGGGATCCAAACACAGTACAGAGAGATAGAAAGGCAATGAAAATGAACTTCATGTATTCTGAAATTTTATTCCAGATTCTGGAGCAGAATCTTCCTTTCTCCCTCCTTCTGTCCACTTCTTCTTCCCATCTTTCCTTTAGGTATACAAACTTATATAAACCCTAACCCCTTATGGCATTCCCTCATGGTAGTGTCTGCAGTGTCATAGAGCAGAGCATTTTAAAAGCCTGGCTTTCTCAGTTTCTTGCCTTGCTTTTGAGTCGGCTGCCAGCTGCAGTCCTTCAGTTACATAAAGCTGACAGTGAAGCATGGAAGCTAGCTGCCTGTCTCCAGCCTGGTGACTGTGGATAGGGGTGCAAGGCGGGGCATTTATGTGCTCACTTATCACCTCATTCCACACAGACCTTAAGTCTCCTTTGAACAACCTTTACTTTTAGAACTCACACTTTGCGAAGAACCACTTTTCTTAGTTGTGAGAGGAGTGTTGGGTTTCTGCAGTGAAGCAGCCTCGGCCATGTCAGGGGTTCCCCTGGAGCAGCTTTTCTGTCCCTAATGTCAAGCAGCTGTCAGCCGGAGTGAGCCCTGCAGACAGCTGCCCACCCACCGCCCACTCAGGGACTCAACTGCAAAAGTCCCGTGTCACAGAAGCATTAGAGCAGAGCCCTGAGAGCTATTTATAGAACTCCCTCTCTTATAGCAGATTGAGTACACAAGAGAATTTCTGAGCCAGAACTAGGTTTTCTGTCACTTACGACTTCCAATACCCCTTTGTTATTAATCCTTCTGAAGAATATGACCTGCGCCCTTTCAGACTTTAGCAGGGTAACAAGAGGTTATTGGAAACAAAATGTAAAGGGGCTTGGGGCTCAGTTATGCAGTGAAAAGCTCTTGGATGGTCTCCATCCTGTATCTTCCATAATCTCTTGGAATTCACGTTACCTTGTAAATTACTGTATAGCTCTCTCATATAGGTTAGAATACCTTTAAAGATACATTAACAAGGCTTCAGGGAAAAAATGACAAAGGCTTCATTCATCCTCTTGTGACCAAATCAAAGTTGTGACAGAAACATGGAGCAAACAGCAAGGAAAGTCTTCTGGGACCTAGAGGAACAGGATCACTATAACTAGGAAGAGAAATAATTAATTAACCTGCAAAGGTAGGAGGTAGGAGGGGTCTAAGACACGAGACTGCCAGTCCCGAGTGGCGGAGTGGGACAGAGGCTGTGGCTGCAGCAGCGGTGGCTGCAGACGCCTCTTAAAGGGGCCTCATCCACGAATGGACTTTTGTGGTGATGGATCCGCTCACTCTGAGCACCAGCGCTGAGTGAGCTGCTCAGGGTACACCCAGAACTTATGGGGGGGACATTAAGTTGTTGGAGTGAGGGCTAGAGGTGAGGATCTCTCCTGGACAGAAGTGCCAGTGGTATTCATTGTTCCTCTGTTGAGCCCTCCCCCTTCCCAGTATGCGGACTTAGTGCTGCCATAGTTGAGATGACATCAAACTGGATAACAGAGGTCACTCTGTCCAGAATATTCCCTGAAACTCTGCCTCCTCCAATTCATGGCCCCACCCAAGCCACATCCAGGTGTGTACTCAGCGAGTTAGGTGCTCCTTGCTGAGCAGCGCCAAGACTCACAGTGGAGACAACTGGCCTCCATTTTTGGTGTAGTTTCTTGAGGGACCTATAAGTACAGCATCTGTGGGTTGCTTGCTGAATCTTAACAGGTGGCCCCAGCGGGGCATTGGCTGGGGCTAAACTTGGCCTGCAGCTGAACCCCTCTCGGGACCATGCCACTGGACACCTACTGCACAAATCCCCACTAATAAGACTGGGAGACTTAGGGGCTTTGCTTAGTACATAGAAACAGATACAGAAAGGCAGCTAAAATTGGAAGATAAGCAGAAACCATATGAGAGAACAGAACAGAGGTATAGGAATAATGGAGTCAAGCAATCTAACAGATGCAGAGTTCTAAACACTGGTTATAAAGATGCTCAATGAACTTAGGGGAAGTGTAGATGAATTTAGCAAGAACTTTAACAAAGAGATAAAAAACTTAAAATTGGAAATTATAAAAGGAAACCAGTCATAAATGATGAATACATTAACTGGGATGAGAAGTATATTAAATGGAATAAACAAAGTGAATAAAGAAAGGATTAAATGGCCTATATAGAGAATGGGGAAGCCAAGGACACTCAATCAAAATGGCAAGAAAAAAGAAGCCAAGACTATAATAATAATTTAAGGAGCCTATGGGACACAATTAAATGTAAAAATATCTGTGTCATAGGGGTACCTGAAGGAAAACAAGATGTTGAAGAGCTAGTTGAAGAAATAATGATGGAAAATTCTTCTAACCTGGTGAAGGAAATACAACCCCTGGAAACTCAGAGAGTCCCCCCAAAAAGGAACCCAAAGGGGCCCACACCAAGACACATTATAATTAAAATGCCAAAGGTTAAATACAAAGAGAGACTCTTAAAAGCAGCAAGAGAAAAGCAGTTAGTTACCAACAAGGGAGCTCCCATAAGACTGGCAACTGATTTCTCAAAAGAAGCTATGCAGGACAGAAGCGCTTGGCACAAAATATTTGATATGAAAAAACCCCAAGATCTACAACCAAGAATACTTTATCCAGTAAAGCTATCATTTAGAGTCAAAGGACAGATAAAGAGCTTCCCAGACAAAAATAAGCTAAAGGAATTTATCACCACCAAGCCAGTATTACAGGAAATGTTGGAGGAACTTCTTTAAGAAGAAAAAACATGTATCAAAAACATGAATAAAGAATGGTAATAACTACATTCCTATCAACAAATACGTCAAATAGAAAATAATTAAGTGCTCCAACGAAAAGATAGAGTGGCTGAATGGATAAGAAAACAAGCCCCGTATATATGATGCCTACATGAGACTCACTTCATATTAAAAGACACAAAGAGACTAAAAGAAAGGGGATGGAAGAAGATATTGCCTTGACAGACCTAGAGGGTATTGTGCTGAATGACATGGGTTGGATAGAGTAAGACAAATATTGCATGATTTCAAGTACATGTGGAATCTAAAGAACAAAATAAACAACAACAACAAAATCAGAAATAAACTCATAGATACAAAGAATATTTTGAGGACTACTAGATGGGAGGGGGTTTGGGTGGACAAAAAAAGGCAAAGGGATTAAGAGGTACAAATGGACAGTTGCAGAATAGACATGGAGATGTAGAGTGTAGCATGGGGAAGATGGTTAACAATGTTGTAATAAATACATAATGGAGAAGAGGTGTACTAGATTTAGTGGGGTGATCACTTTGTGAGTTATGTGGATCTCTGATCACTACACTGTACAACTGAAACTGGTATATTATTGTATGCCAACTATAATTGAAAAAAGAAAACTCACTGAATTGTACAATGTAAATATGAGCAACTAATTGTTTATTTAAATAAAGCCAGAGGGGGGAAAATGATACATTAATATACTCTTGAGGATTTGAAAATAGAAGGAAGGTGAATAACTAAACAATTGTGTTTTGCATATATATAGTGGGACCTGCAAATCTCCCTGTGCAGAATGTTATTGATGATAGTGTTCTTTCTAATCTAGGTGAGATTACAGGTGATGATATAGGTAATATTATTTCCTAAACAGCAGAGGTTTAATAAAGGTAGTAATACTAATACTAATTACTATTAGTAATATTAAGAAAGGTAGTAACAATAGGTAACAATAATAGAGGTAATATTATTTCCTTAAGAGTATCCATTTCATCATCAGGCAATATAAATTAGTATATACTCAAAAGATCTTAGCTTGTTAAAATAATAGGGTTCCATTTCATTTTAATGATACTTCTTTAAGGCATTGGATTCCTTCCAAGTAGCATAAATCGTGGTGACAACATTTAGAAATAATCAATCAAATATGTAATTAAAAATGATCCCATAATTCTTAAATTACTGGAAGACAAGGACATGTTAGTTATTCATTTGAGAAAGGTAGCTGTTTATTATAGCTTACAAATTTGCCTAGAGTCCAAAAGTTTCAAAAATCTTAGCTGGCCCCCAAATCCATTCCAGACTCATAGAAGATGAGGTATACGGGTACAGTAGGCTGGGGAATATGAGAACTGCAGAGGTCAATAAAAAGTATGTCCACTATCTTAGTTTGGGTGCCCTATTAAACAACACCTGAGACAAGGACTTGGCTATAGGTAATTATTATCCTGGGAAGTAGAAGTTAGGGAGCGGGGAGAGACAGGGAAGAAAGAAAAACCAATGTAAGTACACATGATAAGAGAGTGGGTGTATTTGTCATCAGTTATAGTTCGTGGTTAACTGTAAGTTACCACATAGTGGCTTAGCACAACACACAATAGCACAATGTAACTGTATTATCTTAACAGTTTTGTAGAGTAGAATTCCAACTTGGATCTCACTGGGCTAAACTCAAGGTCTCAGCAAGGCTGCATTCCTCTCTGGAGGTTCTAGGGGGCAATCTTTTCCCCTCCCTTCTTGTTTTCAGAGGCTGTCTGCATTCCTTGGCCTGTGGCCTTTTCCTCTTTCTTCAAAGCTGGTATCATCACATCTCTCTGACCCTTCTTCTGTTATCACAGCTCTTCCTGACCACATCTGGGAAGAATTCTCCGCTTTTAAAGACCCATGCATTAGATTGGGTCCACCTAGGTAATCCAGGCTATTCTTCTTAACTCAAGGCCCTTCAATTAAGCTCATCTTCAAACTCCCTTTTGCCAGAAAAGGTAACATGCACAGGTTCTGGGGTTAGGAATGTGGACATTGTCTTTTGTTTGTTTGTTTTTGTTTGTTTGTTTTTCTAATTTTAGTTTCAAGTATACAGTACATTGGTTACACATTTATATAGCTTATAAAACAACCCCCCTGATTGCTCTTTCTCTCCTCTTATTCTGCACCTAGCAGTTACATTAATGCTGACTGCATTTCCTATGCTGTGCTCCTCATCCCCATAACCATCTATCAACTACTAATTTGAACTTCTTTAACCCTTCACCCTATTCTCCCAGTCCCCTTACCTCCCTCTCCTCTGACCATCACTAGATTTTCCTCTATTTTCATGAGTATGTTTTCGGTTAGTTTGTTCCTTTTATTTTTTAGATTCTGCATATAAATGAAACCATGTGGTATTTATCTTTGTCTGACTTATTTCACTCAGCATAACAACCTCTAGGTCCATCCATGTCATTGCAAATGGTAGGATTTCATTTTTTTAATGGTTGAGTAATATTCCATTGTATATATGAACCATAACTTCTTTATCTTTGTTTGTTGATGGGCATTTAGATTGCTTCCATATCTTGTCTATTGTAAATTGTGCTGCCATGAACATAGGGGTGCATAGATCTTTATGAATTATTGTTTTGGTTATCTTTGAATAAATACCCAGAAGTACAATAGCTGGGTTAAAAGGTATATTTATTTTTAATATTTTGAGAAACCTCCAGACTGTTTTCTATATTGATTGTACCAATATGCAACCCCACCAACAGTGTATGAGAGTTCCCTTTTCTTCACATCCTCACCAACACTTATTGTTCTTTGATTTATTGATGATAGCCAGATGTGAGGTGATATCTCATTATGGTTTTAATTTGCATTTTTCTGATGATTAGTGACCCTGAGTATCTTTTCATATGTCTATTGGCCATCTGTATTTCCTCTTTGGAGAACTATCTGTTCAAGACTTCTGCCCATTTTTTAACAGGATTGTTTGTTTTTTATTGTTGAGTTATATGAGTTCATCATGTATTTTAGATATTAACCTCTTATCAGATGTATCATAAGTGAATATCTTCTATTCAGTCGGTTGTCTTTTCGATTTGATGATCGTTTCCTTTGCTGTACAAAAACTTTAGTTTTATGTAGTCCCATTTGTTTAATTTTTCTTTTGTTTCCCTTGCCTGAGGAGATATGTCCAGAAAGAAATTACTAGTACCAATATCAGAGAGATTACTGCCTATATTTTCTTCTAGAATTTTTATGGTTTCAGGTCTTGCATTTAGTCTTTAATCCATTTTAAGTATATTCTTGTATACAATGTAAGAATGTGGTCCAGTTTTGTTTGTTTTTTTGCATGTATCTGTCCAATTTTCCCAGCACCATTTATCGAAGAGACAGTTTTACCCCATTATGTACTCTTGCCTCCTTTGTCATATATTAACTGAGCATATAGGCATGATTTTTTTCTGGGCTCTCTATTCTTTTCCATTGGGCGTTGTATCTCTTTTTATGCCAGTACCAGGCTGTTTTGATTACAGTAGCCTTGTAGTATAGTTTGATATCAGGTAGTGTAATACCTTCAACTTTGTTCTCTCTCAAGATTGTTGTGGCTATTCGGGGTCTTTTATGGTTCCATACAAATTTTACAATTATTTGTTCTAGTTCTCTGAAAAGTTCCACTGGAATTTTGATAGAGATTGCACTGAATATATACTTTGCATTGGGCAGTGTGGCCATTTTAATGATGTTGATTTTTCTACCCATGAGCACAATTTATGCTTCCATTGATTTGTATCTTCTTCAATTTCTTTTGTCAATGACTTATAATTTTCTGAGGATAGGTCTTTTACCTCCTTGGTTCATTTGATTCCTAGGTGTTTTACTGTTTTTGGTGCAATCATAAATGGGATTGTTTTTTAAATTTCTCTTTCTGAAAGTTCGTCATTGGTGTATAGAAATGCCACTGACTCCTGAATATTAATTTTGTATTCTACCACTTTACTGAATTTATTGATCATTTCTAATAGTTTCTTGGTGGAATCTTTAGTATGTCATCCGCCAAAGGCAAGTTTTACTACTTCCTTTCCAATTTGAATACCATTTATTTTTCTTTCTTGTCTTATCAGTGTGGCTAAGACTTCCAATACAATGATGAACAGGAGTGGTGAAAGTGGGCATCCTTGCCTTGTTCCTGATCTTAAGGAAAACTCTTTCAGCCTTTCCTCATTTTTTTATGATGTTAGCTGTATGTTTGTCATATATGGTCTTTATTATGTTGAGGTATGTTCCCTCTATTCCCACTTTGCTGAGAGTTTTTATCATAAATGGATGCTGGATTTTTTTGAACACTTTTTCTGTATTTATTGATACGATCATATGGTTTTTATCTTTCGATTTGTTAAAGTGATATATCACATTAATTGATTTACAGATATTGTACCAACCTTGCATCCCAGAAATAAATCCAACTTGATCATCGTGTATGATATTTTTAATGTATTGTTGAATTTGGTTTGCTAATATTTTGTTGAGGACTTTTTGCATCAATATTCATAAGAGATATTGGCCTATAATTTTCTTTTTTTGTGATGTCTTTGTCTGGTTTTGGAATCAAAGTAATCCTGGTCTCATAAAAGGAGTTAGGGAGGCTTCCCTCTTCTTGAATTTTTTGGAATAGTTTGAGTTAACAGGTGTTAATTCTTCTTTGAATGTTTCGTGAAATTCACCTATGAAGCCATGTGGTCCAGGATTTTTGTTTTTTGGGAGGTTTTAGATTACTGATTCGATTTCATTGGTGGTAATCGGTTGGTTCAAATTTTCTGTTTCTTCTTGACTCAGTCTTGGGAGATTGTATGTTTCTAGGAATGTGTCCATTTCTTCTAGATTGTCTAATTCATTGATGTATAATTGCTTGTAGTATTTTCTTATGATCCTTTGTATTTCTGTGGAGTCCGTAGTTATTTCTCCTCTTTCATTTCTGATTTTATTTATTTGAGTCCTCTCTCTTTTTTCCTTGATGAGTCTGGCTAAGGGTCTGTCAATTTTGTTTATCTTTTCAAAGAACCAGCTCTTGTTTTCATTAATCTTTTGTATTTTTTTTTCCTAGACTCTATTTCATTAATTTCTGCTCTGATCTTTTTATTATTTCCTTCCCTCTATTCACTTTGGGCTTTGTTGGTTGTTCTTTTTCTAGTTCTTTTAAGTGTAAGGTTAGATTGTTTATTTGAGCTTTTTCTGATTTCTTGAGGTAGGCCTATTTGTTATAAATTTCCCTCTTAGGACTGCTTTCACTGTGTCCCTTAGATTTTGAGTCATTGTGTTTTCATTTTCATTTGTCTCTAGGTATCTCTTGATTTCTTTCTTGATCTCATTGTTAACCCATTCATTGTTTGGTAGCATGTTATTTAGCCTCCATGTGTTTGTGTATTTCTAGTTTTTTTTCTTGTGGTTGATTTACAGTTTCATACCATTGTGATCAGAGAAGATGGTTGATAGTTCAATCTTCTTAAATTTATTGAGACTTGTGTTTGTGTCCTAACATGTGGTCTATCCTAGAAAATGTTCCGTGTGCACTTGAGAAGAATGCATATTTTGCTGCTTTGGGGTGAAATACTCTGAAAATATCTATTAAATCATCTGATATAGTGTGTCTTTTAGGCCCACTGTTTTCTTGTTGACTTTTTGTCTGGAAGATCTGTTCATTGATGTCAGTGGGGTGTTGAAGTCTCTTACTATGAGTGTATTACTATTGAGCTCTCCTTTTGTGTCAGTCAATAATTGCTTTATGTATGGTAGGTACTCCTATGTTGGGTCCATATATGTTTAGTAGGGTTATATTCTCTCGATTATGGATCCCTTTATCATTATATAATGCTCTTTTTTCTTATTATAGCCTTTATTTTAAAGTCTATTTTGTCTCATATAAGTTTTGCTACTCTAGCTTTTTTTTCTTTCCATTTGTGTGAAATATCTTTTTCCATCCCTTTACTTTCAGTCTGTGAGTGTCATTTGATCTGAAATGGGTTTCTTGTAGACAGCATATGCATGGGGCTTGTTTTCTTATCCATTCCACTACCCTGTGTCTTTTGATTGGAGCATTTAATCCATTTACATTTAAAGTGATTATTAATAGGTACATAGTTAATGCCATTTATTATTCATATTTGTTTTTTCTTTTTTTTTTACCCCCTTTTTATTTTTTTTACATAAGTCTCTTTAACATTTCTTCTAATACTGGCTTGTTGGTGATGAATTCCTTAAACTTTTCCCTATCTGGGAAGCTCTTTATCTTACCTTCTATTTTAATCGAAAGCCTTGCTGGGTAGAATATTCATGGTTGTAGATTTTTGTTTTTCATAACTTTGAATATTTCTTGCCAGTCCCTTCTGGCCTGCAAAGTTTCTGATGAAAAGTCAGCAGACATTCTTATAGGAGTAGCCTTTTTAGTAGCTGCCTTTCTCTTGTTGTTTTAAAGGTTCTCTCTTTGTCTTTGACTGTTGGCATTTTAATTATGATGTGTCTTGGTGTGTGTCTGTTTGAATTCCTCTTGTTCGGGACTCTGTGCTTCCTGGACTTGGATGTTCAATTCCTTTGCAAGGTTAGGGAAGTTTTCCATTATTATTTCTTCAGAGAGATTCTCAATCCCTTGCTCTCACTCTTCTCCTTTGGGTACTCCTATGATGTGGATATATGGTTATGCTTTGTGTTATTCCAGAGTCCTCTTAAACTATCCTCATTTTTTAAAAATTCTTTTTTCTTTTTGTCATTCTGATTGGGTGTTTTCTGCTACCTTGTCTGCCAGTTTGCTAATTCAATCTTCTGCTTTGTCTAATCTATTATTGAATTCTTCTAGTGTATTCTTTATTTCCATTATTGTATTCTTCATTTCTGTCTGGTTCTTTTTTATGGTTTCTATGTCCTTTTTTATGCTTATTATTCTCTCTGTTGAGGTTCTCATTGAGCTTATCCATTCTTCCCCTAAGTTCATTGAACATCCTTATAACCATTATTTTGAACTCTGTCTCTGGTAGGTTGCTTGTCTCCATTTCATTTAGCTTATTTTCTGGAGTTTTCTCCTGTTGTTTTATTTGTGGCAACTTTGTTTTCTAATTCTATTAGCCTCTCTGTGTTCGTTTCTATGTCTTGGGAATATTTGTTTTGTCTCTCAGCGTTGGCCAGATGGCCCACGGTGGAAGGTGTCCTGTGCTGGGGGCTCTGGACGTGATTTTTGTGTGGGTTATGTGTGACCTGTTGTAACTAAGACTTTATTTGTGTTAGTACATCAGTGGATGGGATTAATGCTCAGGCTGACTAACTGTGGGAATTGGCTGCACCCGTAGGGTAAGAGTTGCTGTGTGGGGGCTGACCACACTGAGTGGGATTTGCCCTAGCAGGCTTGTGTACTTGTTGAGACCACCCTTTATGTGTATTGCTAATGGGACTAGTCAAAAGTTCCTCTGTTGTGGTCTAATGCTAGCCTTCGAGTGTGTTGGTTTTGTGACCCCTTGGGAGGGGATCCCTTGTAGGTCAAGGTCAGACACTGCCTTTGATGGCTCAGGGCTACCTGGTAGGAGCTACCTGCAGATGGTTGTTGCCTATGCTGGATCTATAGGTAAGTGGAAGAGACAACACTGTAGGCAGCAGTTGATTATCCCCTGTCCCTGACCTAGGGCATTTTAGCAGAGGGACCAGTGCTCCTCAAGGCCTGACACTGTCAGTTGCCCGTAAGCCTCTGAAACTGGAAGAGCCTCTGGATGATATGCATGTTGGGTGGTGCAGAGACCCAGGTATTCACCTGGATCTGTTGAGCAAATTTCCTCCTGCCAGTGCAGTGTCTGTTACATGCCAGCACTGTCTCTGTGGCTCCCTGTACAAGTTTCAGGTCATTGCAAGGCCAGCTGCTGCCCATCTCGGGCCTGCAAACACCTGAGCTTGGTTTAAGAATTTCTGAAGTGCCTGTGGCCCATTGACAATGAATTGGATGGGGCAAGGTCTTAGGAAGTCAATGGCTGGCAGGCCAATATAGCCTCAGTTTTCTGCAACTTCTGTGTCTGCATGTTCTAGCATCCGTCACAGATTACATGGAGACAAGCTGCTGTCTGAGGCGGTCCCACAGACTCTTGCTATCACCCCAAGAGTTATTGCAGCTGCTACAGGCAGCAGTGGTCTCCCCACCACTGTTTTCCCTGAAAGGCACTGAGCAAGCCAAGGTCTGTTGCCTGCACAGAATGCGCAACCCCAGAGAAGGGTAGAGGTGGAGAGGCTACCTGTCAATGGGCCACAGGTACTTTGTGGCTTGGGTGAAGAGGGATCTCAGGGAGACAAGGGCCAACAGGCCAACACAGCCTCAGTTTTGCTGCAACTTCTGTGCCTGTGAGTCCCCGCTGTAGTCACAGATTATAGCGAGACCAGCTGCTGTCTGGGGCGTTCCCACAGACCCTTGCGCTCCCCAGATGCAATATCGCAGTTCTTGCAGGCAACAGAGTCTGCCTGTAATTGATTTCCATGCAGAGCCCACACTGTACTATCCAAAGTGTGTTGCCTGTGTGGACTATGTGAGAGCCAGGGGAGGGACAGGGCGGTGGCGGTAGTCTGTCAGTGGGCCACCTGGGCAATTTGTGGGTTGGTTACGGTGGGGTCTTAGGGAGACAATGACTATCAGGTCAATACTGCCTCAGTCTTGCTGCAACTTCAGTAATCATTTGTGCATTCCCAGAAAAGTCACAGATTCCAGCAAGACCAGCTGTTGTCTGGAAGTGGCCCATAGATTCCCGAGGTCCACCTAAGTTCAGGTTGGCAGCAGTGGTCTGTGTGAAACTGTCTCTGAAATGCACCCTCACAGCTGCCTGTTGCAATTGTTTGGCCCTGAAAAGGTGCAGGGCGTGGCAGCCACCTAGCAATGAAAGCTCTGGGTGATCTGCACACTGGGTGGGGCGAGCTGATCTCCTCAGGCCAGAGCAACTTCCAAACACGGTGTGGGAGGGATGGGCTCAGGCAAGCTGGCTCATCTGTAGAGTTCCCCATAGGGAGGCCTCTGACTAAGGCATAATGGTAGCTGCTGGTCCCGCCCTCCTTCTGGCACCAGGTAATGCAGTCTTTCCCAAATCTTGCGCAAGCCTCTGACTCACCACTGGTGCCCTGGGTGAGTGTCCGCAGGTGAGAGAGCCTGTGTGTGGGCCCTTGAAAGGGACATCTTGGATTTCAGTTTCCTTCCGTCTCACCCAGAGGCCTGAATCCCCTCTGATTTTTACAGTCAGAGTTTTTGGGAACTCCTCTTCCCTGGGCTAGGACCTTGGACTCCGGAATGATGCCAGAATGCCTCTCTCCTGCAGGGGAGCCGCTGCAGTCTCGCTCTTTCTCCCTGTTTTCCTCTACCACCCGTGGGTGCAGGTCCAGCTCAATTTGTGACTTTGCTCCTCCTACTGGCTTTGATGTGACTCCTTTATATTATCAGATGTACGTGTTATGAGCAGCTGGACTTCAGGTGATTCTCCATGTTGATTATTCTATAATTTGGCTGTAATTTCAATACAGATCTGAGAGGAAGCAAACCCTGCTTTTACTTAGTCTGCCATTTCATCTTCTCTCAGGATGTGGATATCTCTGAGGGCCACTATTCTGTCTGCAAGAGAGGGCAATGGAGAATAAGCAGTGGAGGGAAGGCTCTCTTCCACTGGTACTCTGAGGAGCATACAGAATGACAGAACTGTCCACCTGAAGTACAGAGGCTGCAGAATTTATCTAGCAGCTCCCATGTCCATTTGTTGAGGGTTCCTCCTAGAGATAACTCCTCTGTGCTTCCAGGCTGCACCTCTACACAGCAAGCGGGCTCTGGTGGGTGGGGGCACAAAGTGAGAAAAGCTTGCAAGGAAGGGTCTCCTACAGCTTCCCTGAAAACAGTTGGCAGAGCAGATGCAAAGCAGGCAGCAGGCAGCTGCTACATCCATGGAATGATGACACTTGGTGACCTAAGAATCACTTAAGTCTGAAATTTGAATAATGGAGCTCAAACCAAGCTCCACCACTGTGAAGTCTTCACAGTCTTCGACCTCTCCTAAACCTGGTTTTCCTTTTGTTAGTTGGAGTGACTACTACGGACCACTCAGAGAAGTTTTGAATATTAAATGCACTAACATATGCAAAGTAGCTGATGTGTAGTGCCTGGTCATAAATAGCAGCAGGAATTTTTATTTATAGATAAAAAAAAAATTTATTGGTTGCCAGGCACTGGAGATACATATGTGAACAAGACCAACAAGGTTCCCATCCTCATGAGGCTTCTCTTACAGTGGGGGAGAAAGGTAATAGATAAGTAAATTATAAATATACAAGGCCTTACAGATTATGGCTGCTGCAATAAAGTGCATTCATAGGGTGACCAGAGAGAAAGTAAAGAGGCAGAGATGTGGCAGAAACTGTCTAGTGCCCATCCACTCTCCTCCTTTCCTCTTTCAGAACCTAGTATTCAGGAGACATATGGGGATTTCTTGATTGTGAGAGGGTAGCCTCTACCCCAAGTCCAGGGGTGAATCATGAATGGTTTAAAAGCAGTTATGGTAATCTCATTCTTCTTGGCAAGCAGTTGGCATAAAAGTAGACACCAGACCCAATGAGATTCAAGGGGGAGTCTGCTGCTCGGTAAGGCCTCTGTTCCTGCCTGTTGAGGAGAAAGCTTTTTGCCTCTCCCTCCATTTTTTCTGCTTCAAACAAAATAAATGAACCATCTGACTAGCAATAGCCTCTTTTAGATCACAAAACAGCAAGCCTGAAGATGAAAGGCTGACAGAGCACAAGGCCCTCAAGGGGGTGATGTCATGAGGCAACCGAATGACTTTCTCATGAAAGAAAAATGAACCTTTAATTTTGTTTAATGCTACAGTTAGTTTGTTGTTGTTGTTGTTGCTTGCAGCTAAACACATTCTTAGCTGATATAGTCAGTCCAGAACTGCTGTTTGGCCTGAAGGGTCAAGGAGGTTGGGTGGCTGGGAGAGGGGACTATTGAGGGGGCTAGAGGGCACGCTTCTGGGGCCTTGACTTCAGGATGAGGCATTTTAGAAACAAAGTGAAACTATACAGTGGCTTTAAGCAGTGGAGTAACACCTGGTCACCGGGAACCATAAATCCCATATTCTGTAATGTAGAAATGGAACTCTAAAACCTATCATTTTGATAGGGCTATTAAAGTAGTTATTAAAAATCATGCTGAAGCTGGAAACTGCAGCCCTCTAATAAACAGTTAGCAAAGAACCTTGGGAAGGTAGGAGACTGATGACTCAATTGTCTGGGGTAGACAAGCCCTGAGCTATAAACCTTTTACAGCTAATTGTTAAAGAGACAGGCTAGCAATATTTATAGGCCACTGGATTTAGAGATCCTTGGAATATAAACACTAAGTCATGTTGGGTGAAGGCCCCAGTGTGTCAGATTGATTTGTTTTATATTTGGTATTATGAAAATATCCTGGCTACTTTGTAAGAATGACTCTAGAGACATTAGAACTCTAAGTATAATACCATCTCCTTTAGAATGAAACCATCAATTCTGAAGCAACATATTATTTGATCACCATAGAAAATTATACCCAGCCCACTATTTATAATTCCTAAGAGACTTTTAATTCCTCTTTTAAAAATTTTTAAATTTTTCTGAGAAAAATTAAAAAATTTTCTTCAGGCCTGATTGAAATAAATGACTAACACATTCATTGTAATAAGTGTCTCTAACATTTGTTTTTTAATAAAAAATTTTCTTGACGGGGTGATCTCTCTGATGCGTTAAAAAAAATGTCTTTGACTACAATGTTAAGAATGATTTGTAAGAGAATCGGAGCTGACTCAGGGAGCACATTTAGGTAGCCCAGGAGAAGGACTGACAGCCTGATGTGGAAGTGGGGCAGCGAAGTCACTAACATGTGGACAGATCTGAGATGTATGTAGGAGGTAGAACTGAACGGAAGGGCTGAGGGAACTAAAGATGACTCACAGAGTTCTGGCCTGAGCAATGAGGTAGATAGTGATAAGAGTTACTGAAATTGAGACACTGGGAGATGAATAGCTTTAAGTGAATAAACAGTTTAGATTCGAGCATATTTGACAAAGTGCCTGGTTGATATCTAAGTGGAACTGACACAGGACAAGGCAAATTTCCCCAAAGGGAGGGCGAGGTGGAGGCGGAATGACCAACCCATGCACCAAGAGAAGAGGGTCCTTTGGCAGAGAGTGTGGAAAGAATTCAACACACAAGACTAAGTTAGAGTCGAAAAGAAAGTTTATTAGAAAAGGGGTAACACTCCTCCATTCACAGATGAGGGAGAGGGAGAGGGAGAGGGGGAGAGGGGGAGAGAGGGAGAGGGGGAGAGGAGGAGAGGGAGAGGGAGAAGGAGAGGGAGAGGGAGAGGGAGAGGGTAAAGACACTGAGGGGGACTCTGAGTGGTCAGGGAATTGAGTTTATACGTCATTCTTTAGTTCCCATTTCCTTTGATATGGACATACAGTGAGGAAGGGGAAGAGTATGTAGTGTGAAAAGGTAAGAATATGTAGAGTGAAAGCCCTGTGGGCAGTTTCCAGCCTTTAATCTATAGGTTCCCCAAGGTTTTAACCATAGGGAATGACTCCTGGTTCCCATTTCTCAGGTGTGGGGAATGGGCTGTTGGCAATCCCAGGAGAAATCTTTTGTTTTGAAGGTGTCTTCCTGGCCCGATTAGCATATTGTAGTCTCTGAACGTGGCTTGATTAACATTTTAATTATCTTGCCTCCTCCCTACCTTAGAACTACAATGCAGGCAGCTGTATGTACTTAAGTCTGGGGTTTAGTACAGAAGAAAGCCTGTGTATGGAGAAGAGGGAGAAGGGTGCTCAGGTGGGGCTTGCGGCATGCTAATATTTACAGAAGTAACACCACCTCCATTCACAGATAAGGAGCAGATTTTTATCAAAAAGAATAATTCCAACCAATGTTTTCTGGCCTGCTATAGTCTATCCTCTTTTGAAAGCCCTGCAAATGCAAATTTTCATTTCTGCATGCCCTATTGTAGAAATGGCCACTCTATAATTCTCAAAAGACATTTTAACAATTACATAAGTTCAAATAATGAAAACTCCTGCTGACAGTGACTACCCGTTGTCAACCATGGACAATAGCCAAGTTCTATTAACTATGTGACTGAGATTGTTGGAAGCTGGGTGACTCAGACTCCTTTGAAAAGTATGCCTTTGAAAGAAGATGTGGGGTTTGGGTGGTGTTACAGTGTCTGGATTTTAGAGCATTACATGGTTATTTTTCTATTCACATACAGAAGTCACTTAAAGCAAGAGAGGATGAGTAGGATGAGGCCTCTGCTGAAGTGTTAAGCTTACTTGTGTGTTAGCTGCTTTTCTTAGATGTGGATTTGGGGTGAGAATGTCTCCTGGAAATGCACAATCCTACATGTGCTGGCCCAGAAGAGTGGGGGGAGGGGGCGGGTAGGGGTGGGAGAAACAGGCTGAATAAAGTTATTTTGGTGATTAATTACTGTTTTTAACGGAAGGCTTTGGCTTAATTATCTGTTATAAGTATGCTAATTTGGTCAGTTGTCTCTAGGTAGCTAACTTTACCCCTAATTTAAAAGCATCCATCTATAATGGAAGAACATTTTCTGCAGGAAGTGTGCATGCCCACCCACCAGAGAGGAAGTAAGACTGTTTCAGTCTGGTGTTCACAACCTTTTCTAACCCCCTTTCTATGTATGTGCAAATCAAGTTCCCCCAGATATCCTTATACTCTCCTTCTCATCAACACAAAGCCATCAAAACTGAGCAGGAAACAGATGGAAGCTATCTGGGTCTCAGAGAGGATTAGTGAGTTAGGCTAGCTGTTCTTCCTCTTCATGCCCTTGGAATCTACTCTTGAGGCCTTAATTTGTCTTTGAATACACCAATACTAATAATAAATAAGGTGTGATGTTCCCCCCATTGAGGTTCTGCTTTCTTGATTCGGGTTAGTGCAGGGGCAACCCTGGATGTGTATATTAAAATGTAGGTCTTATTATTATTTAAGTATGGTGAGACCAGCAGATCAGAAGACAACAGTCATTGAAAAGATAGCTTGTTAAATTTACAGATGTCAGTGGAGTGGGGGCGCAGAGGATATGAGGGAAGCATCAGAGTAGGTAAGAATGCAGAAGGAGGGGGGAAAAGGGGGACAAGGGCCTTTTATTGTGGTTTTTGCAAAAGGAACAGGTGAAGCAAAGTGAACAGAGTTAGTGTTAGATAGCTAGTCAGACATGAGCAACAGGGAACAAAGGAATAGGGGCCCAGTTCTGTAACCATAGAAACTTCCCTTGAAGACCTTCCTTAAGGACCTCCCAGAGATACCTCCCTTTTAGAGTTATAAATTACTCCAAATCCTAGAGCACAAAGGCCATAAAGGCTGCTGGCTAAACCAGCTACAAACGCATGCTCAAAAAGTACTGCCCATAACTTCAGCCTCATTATACCATCATTATAAGATCATGACTCTGCCTAGAAGTTCATGAATTTAATTATAACAGACTGAATTCTGGGTAAGCACATGTGCAGTAGGCAAAGTGTTATTTATATAGCAGCCAACCGTCGGTCAAGGTGATCTCACATTTGGATCATCTAGGCCCTCCCATCAGGGCCCAAATATAAACAGACCTTCCCATCTCAGCATTGTTACAGCTTTCCTGGCTAGAAACACACTCCTCCTTCTGGGGTGTGCTATCTTATCTCTTCACCTCCCAAATTCCACGGGGCTGCAGCGTTCCTTAGTGCAGCCTGTCTCCTTCTAAAATGTACTTTCAATAAATCTTACTTTTTCTAAATCTCGCTGACCTGTAATTTTTTGCTGTGTCGGCAAGGAAGAATTGAGGAACAACACACACAATGCCACTGTCCACTGTTCACCTCCTCCTCCCCCACACTGCTGGGGCAACACTGGCTTTTACATTGCCCCAGCAGTGACATTAGAATTGGCCAGTTTGAATCTTTTCAGTGGACTTGGGTGTAGGAGCTGTCCCTAGTTGTCTGGTACCTGGCCCCAGAGTAATTAGGGTGGGGGATACTGACCCTGATTATGAGAGCCGCAGAGGAGGTGGTGGGGATGTGGGCTCTGGATTGGTTAGTTAGCAAACAAAAGGCACATGCTCACAAGTAAGTCTTTCACTATCTCTAGGAATTAGCTAACTCTGAGAGGGGCTATCCCTCGGGGATCAGTAAGACCCCTCTTCTCCCATGTCAAAGCATCGTAAACACATGGTTAATACAATGTGTGTCATACTTTTATGAGGACTGGATGTGTAACCTTGGGGCTTACTCTCTGAGTCTCAGTTTACTCCTCTACTAAATGGAATAATAGTACCTTGAACTCAAGGTATTGTTGAGATTAAATGAGATTGGCACAGTGTCTGGCACCTGCCAAGTGTTCAATAAATGGCACACATGTTTATTTGTAAGTGGCCACATCATAAGCTCTGGTCATAGAAGTTTGCGTTGTTCTGGTTACAAGAGTTCGAGGGTTATTTCATGGCCCCAAACGAGGAAGGGCAGATGTGGTCCTTTGACATGATTCTCCTAGCTGGATAATAGTTGCCATCTGTATCCAAAGGTTTCTTTTTTTCTCTTTAATTATTTTAAATACACGAAGAGGTGCTTTGCACACAGGTGATGGTGTTACTTTTATGAATCCATAGGTCGAACTGAATCCATTTACCCTGAGGAAACTTTGGAGCCAGGAGAGTAAGTGGCTTCCTTAGTTTTCACCAAATAGATGAGTAGCTAAGCCTTTTCTGGAAATCTTCCATTGATTGATTAGTGGATCAATTTCCCATTAACCTTTAGTAATAAAACACATGATGCTACTGAGAGTGAGGTTTGAAAATCTTTACATTTTAGTTCATCTCCCACTTGTGTCACTTCTTTCTTTCCTTTCTTCAATGAATATTTATTATGCCCGAGGCACAGGGAGGAAGCAATTTACATAAAAGAATTTAATGGGAGGAAGCAGGACAAAACGAAGTTCAGGGAGCCTCACATTTTCTTGCTGTGTAATCAGTGTTTAATTTTAGATTTATCTCCATTTTTATGAGTGTGCAAATGATACTACCAAAAGAAGAAAATGAAGTCTAAGGTCAGAGAAAGGCTTCCCTGGACAGCAATTAGCTGCCTCTGTTTTAAATATCCCTCTCCTTTGACTTGAGGCACAGTATCTGGCACCTGCCAAGTGAGGACTTTATCCAGCTTATAATTATTCTGCAGTGTTTTCAGACAAAAGGGAGTTGGATTATTTGGCTAGCTCTTGGATTTTTGGAACAATTGACAGCTCAACAACAGTGTGGATAATTAGGACTTAAAATATTCACCCGTCAGCTGACCTTACCTATTAGCTGTCATCTTTCTCTATAGCCCCAGCTTCTCCTGGTCCAAGGTCAGAAGCAGGTCAGGTTTAGATGCAGAGGGATGTTCTTTTAAAAAGGCCATGATCTTGCCAAAGCTAGTCTGTACTACTTCCCTTAATGTACCCCTCCAGCTTGGTCTTTCCAGTTTTTGTCCCAGTTTCATAATCCAATGCCAGCATGGTATAGGGTAGGGGTCCCCAACCCCTGGGCTGCCAACTGGTGTGGTCTGTGGTCTGTTAGAAACTGGGCTGCACAGCAGGAGGTGAACGGCCCAAGAGCAAAGCTTCATCTGTATCTGCAGCCGCTCCCCAGGTCTAGCATCATTGCCTCAGCTCCACCTCAGATCGTCAGGCATTAGATTCTCATAAGAGCACTGGTCCCTGATGCCAAAAATGTTGGTGACTGCTGGAGGGGAATCGCATGTGCTGTGAAATCAGAGAACCTGGCTTTGTATCTTGGCAAACTGCTTAAGCTTTCTGAGCCTGAGCCTCTTAGTCTGTAAGATGGGGCCAATGGTACCCACAGTTAGGTCTGGTTCTGAAAAAGATAAGGTCAGTGTCATTCCTGACTCTTGCCGAGCCTTTTCTGGAGCTGTGGTGGCTTCTCTTGGTATATGGAGCACAGAGGACATTCCAGGCAAACACACTTTCTTCCATACCAGGCAGAGCTTTGACTCAAATACCTGGATGACTTCTACCTTGGCAGAGAGGGCTGCATCCTACGTGAGTCTCTTTTGCCCTTTTTATCTCGGGGCTAGAGGTGGGCCAAGTAATTTTTTTTCCAGGTTAGAAAACCTGCCCAAGATTATAGCACCAATCTGGAACAGGACAAGTCCTCCAGCCTGTCTGCTGAGCCCAAATCCCACACTCTTTCCTTTACATCTCCATTTTGTACTGGAGGCATGAAACTCAAAGAGACTCACTTTAGTGGTTGAGAGTTTACTGAGAACTCAACAACAAAGCAAAGATAAATAGCAACAACAGAAAGACAATGCTCCAGCTGACCCTGGAAAAGATGCTCGAGGGCTCTCCAAATTTCAGGTCCTTCAGTTATTATGGCAGATGGTCCACCCAACCCACCTACTCCCTGGACTCACTGGATCTTGTTATTGTAGCACCCACTGCAACTCTAATCTGTGGTCCCTCACAAAAAACTAACCTCTAATGACAAAAGTGAGTGATAATGGTGTCAGACAGGGCAGGATCCAGCGTGCACCTTGCTTGCTGTGTGACTGACTCCTGGATGAAATCAGGATGGAGCCAGCGAAGGCATGGCTTAATGATGCCAGGAGAGTGCCTCCTATCATCACATGCGGGATGGCAGTTTCAATGATGAGAAACCTGACAAATTGGCTCGCTCACCTTCATCCTTTTCAACTGTCTCCAGAACACACCCAACAACTATTGTGCCAGATCTCAAGGTCACACCATGGTGGCAGCTCCCATAAGCTATATGGTTACAGACTTTTAGTGTCCCTTTAAAAGAGAACTTTTAATGTACAACAGTTTCCAGCAATTGGGAAAATACTTTGCAAAGAATGCTCGTAGCAGGTAGCAAGATATGATTAAGAACAGAGGAAGGCAAGGGGACAGTTTCCTCTTCCCTGAACTAGAGTAAGGGTGAGCCTGTGCTAAAGGTCAGCCTTGCTAAGGGTCAAAGGCAAGAGGAACTGTGAAAGGTGGGTGTAAATGGTAACACGCTAGACAGATCCTAGGAGTTGTCACTGCAAAAGCTTCAACCACATACTGTGCTAGGCAACCAGCAACAGAGGTGATTGACACAAGGTCAAAAGCAACTGATTTTATTCAGAGGGCTATGGGTTCCTGGGCTGCATCCCTCATCTGAGACAAGGAGACAATTTAGTGGTCCTCTGCTTCCAATGATTGAAACACAACTATGAAAGGCATGTTAGGCACATTCTACACTTTCTGTCACACACTTCTTGTTTCCATTTCCCCACCATCCTTATTTGGTACACTTACTCTTCATTGCCAGTTGGAAACTCTGCATGAGTGTGTGTGCACGTGCGTGTGTGCATGTGTGAGCACGTGTGTGCAGTCCTTAGGACACATTACCCACTACATGCAAGCTAGTAAAGTCTGCCTTGCTCCTGGTGCCTTTTCTTACTCTCTCTGTTAGAGGTAAGAGAAACCAGTGCCAGATGCAACTGTCTGAGTCCAGGTATCAACGTATCTCCCTGTGATCTATGTGCCCATCCAGCCTTCCCCATCTATGTAAAAAAATGTTTTAAAAGGTTTTTTAACCTCAAGACCTTATAGAAATTCCAAAGGTTTTGTTGAAAATGACCCTTTTTAATGAAAGCTATATGTTTACTATAGTTAGGGAAACACATATAAAACAAAGTCAAAAGAGTTTCAGTGGCCATCTCTTACACATTCCCTGTTGTTCTTCATCAAGGAACTGGAAAGAACTCTTTCATGGGACCTGGCTAAGATCAGGGGTTCTCCATCCCAGCTGCATATTGGAATCAGCTGGGCTACTTCCAAAATGACTGATGCCTGACTCCACCTAAGATCATATCTCTGGGGTTGGGATACAGACATCTGCACTGCAAAGAACTGTCCAGATGCTTCTGCACAACATGAGTTGAGAACCACTGGATGAGATAAAGTCAAACAGGCTATAAACCTAAAAGGATGAGTAACTCATGTCTTGGCATCTGGAAAATAGAAAATGAAAATAGAAGAAAAAAAGAAAAAGAAAAAGAATCCACAAGCTTTATTCTTTATTTCTCCACTCTGTGTTAATTATGTGAGTCAGTGCCACTGAAAACCACTGAAGACCAACATGTACTTGGCAAGCTGACCCGCAATTTCCTGTCTCTCTTTAAGCATCCTTCTCCAGACAACCTTATCTCCTAATTCACTGAGAAAATAGAGACTCCCTAAGTTTTCTACCCACACATTTTTCTCTCACTCCACCTACCCTCACCTCATGTCTTCTAGGCTCAAGAGAAGAGGGCTCCTTCTTTTTTTCAAGTCAAATATCTTTAAGAGGCCTCCAAGTCCATTTCGTAGACCCACACCTCTTCAGTATTATTGATTATCCTCCCTCTGTCCTTCATCTTTAACCTCTCCCTATAAACCAACGCTTTCCCAGCATGCAAAACACTCTGTTCTACCTCTTAAATCAAAACAAAACAAAGCAATCTACTTCAACCATATGTCTTCCAAGTTCTTTTTCCTTTTCATCATAATCAAGTTTATGAAAGAGAAATTTCCACAAACTGCTGATGCATTCTCACCTCCCATTCATCCCTCTTCAGTCTATTGTAATCTGACTTCTGGCTCCATCAGTCCACTGAAATTCCTCTCACCAGAGACACTAAATACCTCTTTCTTGCTAAGTCCAGTGCCTCACAGTGACTAGGAAAGATTGCCATGTTCCTAGGAGCTGGCTCCTACCCAGCCTCCAGTATCGCCTCTTCACTTGCACCTACTTCCCTGTGGTCACACTCTCTGCTCACACTATCCAGGATTCTCATCAGTGCCCCTAAGACATGTTTGCTATCCTTCTGTGCCTTTGCACATGTTCTTCCTTCTGCTTGTAATGCTTGTTCCCACATTCTTCAATCCTGAATTAGCTTGGATGCCTCCCCACTCTTCTTTGCTGGGAGGAGTTGTTTTCTAATTGAGAAATCAGAAAAAGAAAAAAAAATCTTCCACAAGTGGGCAGCACCATGCTGACACTCTGTGTAACAGTAATTTCCTCCTGCTATTGTAGCTCAGGAGCTTTATCCTGCCCAGCATTCTACTGTAATTCTCCATTACACCCTTACTTAAATGCGGATTCTCTATTAGAAAGATTACTAGTTTGGATGCTCATAATAGGATGATTTTTCTAGGCAAACCTGCCTAAAATGGAATGACATGCCAAGTTCTATATAATGCAAGTACTTTTTCTATAATACTATATTTCCTAAGTTTGCCTGATTATAAGAATCACCTGGTATGTTTATTTAAAATACAGATTTCTGGGTCCTATCCCTACCTAGGAATTCATAATCTCCAGAGCAAGGGCTGATCCTTACTCCTATGCATTTTAAGATCTCATTATATTCTGGAAGGGAGGTCTGAGACTTATGGCTAGCAAGGCCAATTACCTGCCAATTACCTATTAAAAGAGCAACACTGCGCTGGCTGAGCTGGAGAAACTGGGATGTTAGAGCAACATCCGAGATCAAGGCCAAACTAAATGCTTGTTAAGCTTTTTACTCATGAACAAGCTCTTAGCTATTCCCTTTAATTTCTCCCAGGCTTGGATTTCTTCAAATGCATAATTATCATTTTGCACAAGGCACATAGGGGATGGAGAGGTGAGTTTTTGTGCATCTGGGTAACTTTTACATCTCAGCGCCACCATGAAATTGCAACAACTGTGGTTCATGTTTCAGGGCATCTAGTTGAGTGAGGTCATTAGCCCTCAAAGAGAGGTTGAGCACAGCCAAAAAACCATCTCTGGTTCATTGGAAGTTTATGATGTGACCTTAGATCTCCCCCTCATTGCTTTGTTATTAGGTGGGGCCCTCATGACATGTGTTGATGAAAAGGTAGGATTTTAATGGTAGTTTCTCTTGTCCCTACCCAGTGAAACCATGTGGGCCTTAGTCACCAGGGGTGGAATATATATTGGATGGAGGTTGTTATGGACTGGATGTTTGTGTCCCCCCCAAATCCATAAGTTGAAGTCCTAACTTCCGCGATGAACTCATTTGGACATAGGGCCTTTACAAAAGTAATTCAGGTTAAATGAAGTCATAATAGTGGAGGATTAATGTCCTTATAAGAGACACCAGAGAGTGCCTCTCTCTCTCTCTCTCTCTCTCTCTCTCTCTCTCTCTCTCTCTCTCTCTCTCCCTCCCTCTCTCCCTCTCTCCCCCCCCTCTTTCTCTCCACATATGCACACACCAAGACCACGTGAGGACACAGGAAGAAGGCAGCTGTCTATAAGCCAGAAAGAAAGTTCTTGCCACAAACACACTTGGCTAGAAACTTAGTCTTAGAATTTTAGCTCCAAGAATTGTGAGACAAATTTCTGTTGTTTAAGCCACCCAGTTTGTGCTGTTTTGTTGTGGAAATGTTGTGGAAACTCTAGCTAACTAAGAGGTTAAAGCAGGAGAAACATGTCCAAGTTAGGCGACAGGAAATGGAAATGGAATAAAGATGGTAGCCTGTTGAGCAGATTGAAGATAGGGAGGTCTGGACACAATGAGGTAGCATTAAAGCACCAACATTATCCTGGTCAGTGCTTTTCTCAGAAAAACCCAGGGACCAAGCTTCCTGTCTCTTATCCCTCACCTGCATGTAGCCCGTTTTCTATCTCAAGGGTGCATTTTATTTCCAACTTATAAGAACACTACATATATTCATGATATATAAATAATACATAATACGCATAATGAAACAAATTTGTATGAAGACCTTATGGTTAAATTATTATCTATATCTTTCTTAATTAGAACAAATTCCTAGGAGTAAAATGCACACTTAAAAATTGTATCAGTTGCCAAATTGCCATTTTCTTCTCCCAAAAGGATACCAAGATGTAATCCAATTACTTATGTATGTATTTAATTATTTCAACAACTTTTGTCAATACTATTGACAAAGAGAATATGTTTCATATTTTACATCTATTTGATTGCTAATTAGATTGAAAATAGTTTATGCTTAGGAGCAATTTGCATTTTTCTTTTGTAAATTATTTTGTCCTTTGGCCATTTTACTATTGGAGTATTTCTATTTTTTTTAATCTGCAAGAGCTTTTAATTTGTAAGAATATTAAAGTTTTCTCTCTGTTACAAATATTTCCCCAGTGTTTTATTTTAATTAAGTTCAGTGCATTTCTTGCCATACAGAAGTGTAATATTCTTTTTTAAATAATTTTTTAATTTTTAAATTACAGTTGGCATATAATATTAGTTTCACGTGTACAACAGTGATTAGACATTTATATAACTTATAAAGTGATCACCCTGATAAATCTAGTACCCATCTGACATGGTACATATTTATTACAATATTATTGACTATATTCCTTATGCTATACTTCATATCCCCATAACTATTTTGAAACTACCAATTTGTACTTCTTAATCCCTTCCCCTTTTCACCCAGCCCTAACCCCCCTCCTATCTGGCAACCATCAATATGTTCTCTGTATCTACAAGTTTGTTTCTGTTTTGTTTTTTTTTTTGTTTATTTTGTTCTTTAGATTCCACATGTAAGTGAAATCATATGGCATTTGTCTTTCTCTGTCCGACCTACTCCTCTCAGTACTATACCCTCTGGGCCCATCCATGATGTTTCAGATGGCAAGATTTCATTTTTTTTTTTATGGCTGAGTAATATTCCATCCTATGTATAGGCCAACTCTTTTTTATCCATTTATCCATTGATAGACACCAGGTAGCCTCCATATCTTGACGATTATAAATAATGCTGCAATGAACATATGGATTCTCATGTCTTTTCAAAGTAGTGTTTTGGGTTTCTTTAGATTCATCTTAGCTATTTTGGGCCTCTTTGGATTCATCTTATTTGGGACTCTCTGAGCTTCCTGGGCTATTTCCTTCACCAAGTTAGGGACATTTTCCATCATTATTTCTTGAAATAGGTTTTCAATTCCTTGCTCTCTCTCTTCTCCTTCTGGTACCCTATGATGCAAATGTTGTTACTCTTGATGTTGTCCCAGAGGCCCCTTAAACTATTCTCATTTTTTGAATTCTTTTTCTTGTTGCTCTTCTGATTGAATGTTTTCTGCTACACTGATTCAATCCTCTGATTCATTCTACTGTTGATTTTTCCTAAGGTATTCTTCATTTCAGTTATGTATTCTTCAAGAAATGTAATATTTTTATATGATCACATCTATCAATATTTTCTTCTAGTTTATTTGGTGTCATGTTTAAAAAACTACTCTTCAACCTAAGAGTATGTGAATACTTCTAACATTTTCTTCTAGCACTTTTCTGGTTTTATTTATTTCACTTTATTCTTTAATCTATCTGGAATTAATTTTAGTAGAAGATATAAAGTAAGGATCAATTTTTAATTTTCCCTATGGTCAGCCAGTTATCCAACTTTGAGGGGATGTATTATCACTTTAGATAAAAAATTGTGTTGGTTTCAGTTTTCCCCCTCCCAGATAAAAAAGAAAAAGGAGCATCACTGGAAAAGTAAAGAAAGGAGAAGACTAATTCCAAAAAATGGAAGATAAAGTTGTCGGAAGTGAGTCACTGCTTGTTCCCACAGGCCTTCAACTCCTCTTTACCTCAGTGTAGTTAGAAATGAATGTGGCTGTCTTCACTTGAGTCTAAGCTTTACCAAGTTGTGAAAAGACAAGAATTAGAAGACTTGATTTCCAGTACTGACTTTGACATTTAGAAACTGTGTGATGCTACCTTAGAATTTGGTTAATTTCTCTTCTCTGCCTCTCATGAATTAAATGAGAATATATGTTAAACTTTATTATAAACTGTAAAGTGCTACTCAAATGTAAGGTATTATTAATACTAAGGAGTATTTTTATTTAGAAGATATTCTCATTAGTAAGCAAATCAAAATATATATCACAACCTGATTATTAATAAATTAGTCAAATACATCCTCATGGACCAGAGAATCTCTTGATACTGGTAGACACAAAAGGCATGTAAGTAATTTTCATTGTTTTTTAGCAAAACCTAGTACAAGATCTCTCTCTACTCTTTAGAGCATGTCAATGTTTGGGGTTCCTTGATCAAGAATTTGATTGCCAGTAGTTTATTTGGGAGATGAAGGAAATGGAGAGGAAAAGGATAGAGTGAGACAGAGAAGGGAAGGCAGCCAATGATGGGACCTTTCTTTCGAAGGTGGTTCCTCCTGTGGGTGATTGGAGAGTAATCCTGCTGGAGAAACTCAGGAAACCAGTGCAGAATGCACGCATACTTTCCAGAGGCGTAGGAAAAAGACACCCACTCCCAAGAGTCATTGGTAAGGAATGCACCTGGGGTGTTAATCTCCCTCACAGCTGGCTGACCTACTACTATACAAGTGGACACAGCTAACTTCAGCTGTCAAAGATAGGCCTCAAAGAAATGCTGTGCTGGCATTTGGAAGTCAGGTAGCGAGCATTGAAGTGGTGAGGGTGAAGGGATATGAGCTGGTGGAGACTGCTTTTTTTCTTCATTTGAAATATACCTTACTTGTGTACACAGCAATGCTCTATAATGTAGGAGGATATTTACTTCCTCCATTGTTTCCTTAGAATGAAAAATTAGGAAAAGTGATAAACACAAGTTATAGGTAGAATAGGAAATATCCTCATTAGGACTTTGGTTTTTGTACTTTCGGACATTTGAATTCCTTTCCTAGAACTATCTAAAGATATAAGGAAGTACTCAAGTTCTGATACTTCTGCTCAATGTTTTACATCAGGAGTCTCCAACCTCTGGACCGTGAACTGGTACCAGTCTGTGGCCTATTAGGAACTGGGCCACACAGTAGGAGGTGAGTGGCTGGCGAATGAGCGAAGCTTCATCTGTATTTGCAGCCTCTCCCCAGTGCTAGCATCACTGCCTCAGCTCCACCTCAGATCATTAGGCATTAGATTCTCATAGGAGTACTGGTCCCTGGTGCCAAAAATGTTGGGGACCGCTGTTTCACTGTGTTGCTAATAGTAGTATGTAGTAATATAAACAATGATGTTCTCATAATATTTTTACATTCATCTCATTTAATTCTCAGAGAAGCCTTGTGAACTAATGGATATAATTTTTTTGTTCCTTGAACTTCTAAAATATTCTAAAATCACGTGAGTGAAGGCTTGCATACTTAAAACTCAATTGAAAATATAACCCCAAAGAGCAAAACAGTGGCTCAGATTTAGGTGATTTCCAAAGCAAAAGTTGTTTTTTGAAGGTGTTGGTGGGCGGGTGGCTTTACTGAGGTGCTTTCCACTTATCATGGAGTAGTGGAAAGAGATAGATTATGGGGAACAGTGTAACAGGAGATAAACTCCGCTGGGATTTGAGCTTATCAGGAGCTGTCAAAGCAGCAGCTGGACTTTGTGATCCAGGAAGTGACTCAGAGAGAAGTCTCACGAGAGAAATCTCCCTGTCACCAAGGACACTGCAAAAACATTCCCTCAGGGATCTTCTCTGTTGACAGCACTATGGCTGAATGCTAGATATACTCAGTCACTTATTTTCCAGAATATAGACTTTATTTCTGAGGAAGTATATTTCTTATAGGAATAGTAAGTACCTGCTGAGATATGAATGGACAACACCCAAGCTGTATCAGCGGATACCCAGCTCCATTCTAACTGTCCGGGAATGCACACTCCTTGAGTATGAAACAATTAAAGTTACTGATTAATTAATTAGCAAAAAACTTTTGAGCTAGGGATAGTTTAATCAGTTAAGTGTGTACTGTGCTATCTGTGTGCATTCATGAAGACTGAATTGCTGCAGTAAGTTCCTGTTCTTTACCCTCTGAAACTCTCAATTCTCATTTTATCAAGGACTTGATGTAAAGTAGAAGAAACCACACATTCAAAATTTATGGGGAATAAAAATCTTCTGGCAATGGAAAGGTATACTTTATATTCTGGGGTCACAGAAGTGTCTACAATCAAAGGAGAATAAAACATTTTCAGTAAATAGTATTCATCATCTCAGGACCCTGCCTTCTACTTTCGGAGTAGAAGAAAACACAAGCAATAAACTCTTTGACATAGATCTTAGCAATATTTTTTGATATATCTCCTTGAGCAAGGGAAACAAACAAAAAAAGTTGGACTACACAAACTAAAGAGTTTTTGCACAGAGAAGGAAACCATCGACAAATGAAAAGAGAACCTACTGAATGAGAGAAGATATTCACAAATGATACATCTGATAAGAGGCTAATATCAAAAATATATAAGAAATTCATACAACCTAACACCAAAAAAACAACCCAATTAAAAAATGGGCAGAGGAATTGAGTAGACATTTCTCCCAAGAGGACATATAGATGGCCAACAGACATATGAAGAGATGCTCAACATCATTAACCATCAGGGAAATCCAAATTAAAACCACAATATCACCTCACACCTGTTAAAATGGCTATCATTAATAATTCAACAAATAACAAGTTTTGGCAAGGATATGGAGAAAAGGAACCCTCATACACTTTTGGTGGGATTGTAAATTGGCACAGCCGCTATAGAAAACAGTATGAATATTCTTTAAAAAATCAAAATCATAGCTGTCATACAATCCAGCTATTTCACTTCTGGGTATTTATCCAGAGAAATTCGAAACACTAATTCTAAATGATATATGCACCACTATGTTCATTGCAGCATTACTAGTAATAGCCAAGATAGGAAGCAACCTAGATGTCCATCAATAGATGAATGGATAAAGAAGACGTGATATATATACACAATGGAATATTATTCAGCATTAAAAAGAACAAAATCTTGCCATTTGCGACATGAGAGGACCTAGAGGGTAGCAGGCTAAGTGAAATAAGTCAGAGAAAGACAAATATTGTATAATTTCACTTATCTGTAGAACCTAAAAAAACAAAATAAATGAATAAACAAACAAAAAACAGAAACATACTTATTGATATAGAGAACAAGCTGATGGTTGCCAAACAGGAGGGGGTGGAAATAGGAAATAAAAATAAATAAACAAGCAAATAAATAAATAGTAAAACTTTACTACAGCAGGGGGAAAAAAAAACCCAGAAATTTTACCTAAGTGAATCTTTATGAAAGTTTCAATCACAAAGAAGGAAAACTTACAAGGTAAAGAAGACTAAGCCACTGGCTAGAGCTATGGCTAAGAGGCAGCAGTTGCTCGAAGAGCACAGTACACTCTTCAAACCCTTGGAGAAGTACCTGGCTCCTTTCTGGAAGCACATCCCAGGGGTGGCACTGGTTTCGAACTCTCTAAGAGTGAAACGCTCTCACCCCTGGCTGTGTCTGTGGCTCAGTGTTGGATCTTAGAGACAAATGATAAAACCACCAGTTCTCTTGAGGCATTTGCAGGATTGCCCATCAGAGCCCATCAGCTGACGGTACATTTCCAGGTGGTGTGATTTTGGCTCAGATGAGCCTGGAACATGGTAGAGCTCTGTGAGCTGGTTTGCTCCAACAGGTGCTCCCTGTCTCGAAAACCACGGGTGGACGTTGGTGAGTTTATATTTAGTGGCATTAGGGGCGAAGGCCCGTTTAAGAAGCTTTGAGTGTAAGTGGATATAACCTTTTAGGAAACAATTTGGCAATAGCTAACTACAAATATATCCTTTTACTTCTAAGATTTTATCCTAAGAAAATAAATAAGTTTACATTCCAGGACATATTTATTCTAGTGTTGCTTATAATTGCTCCCCCCCCCCCAATCCAGTTGTCTAATAATTAAAGTTTGGTTAAATGTATTATGCTTAATTCATCTGATGGAATGCTCTACATTCATCATACAGTTTTTAAAACCATGTGAAAAACAATACATACACTATAATTGTGACTTTAAGAAAATACATGTGCATTTAAAAATAACAGACATATAACTAAATACAGATTTCTGAGTGGTGAGATTATGGTGATTTTTATGCTTTTTCATATTCCATTTTTTTCTATTATGAACATATATACTACTTGTAGACAATAAAATAATGTTATTTAAAAATGATTCCACTCTTATGCTGCCTTTGTCATCATTCCTAAGAAAGAATCTGCCTTTCTGGGGCTAGTGCTGACCTACCCATAGTTGGAATTAATAAAGAGAGAACAAGAGAATTGGAAGAGAGAGGAGTAAATGTGGTTGGGAGGGCAGAAGTTGGGGTTTGGGGTTTTGTAGTGCAGCACTGTGGGGGGAGTGGGAGCAGAAAGGAACTGAGTCAAAGTTCTCTGTGGGGAAGCAAGGCTACTTCCTACCTGAGAGGAAGAGAATGTCAGCATGTTCTGCCCAGGGCCATCGACCTCTGACGGGGTTATTGTGAGTGTGGCAAAAACTCAACAACTCTGTGTTTTGAGATCAAGAGGTGTTGAAGGAAATAACCTGTGAAGAGACTTTACCCAGAGAGATGTGCTTGAAAAACCAACAGGTTTTTTCACAATCCAGGCTCCACTCCCCTGGACCAAAATGAAAGCACTGTGGACCTTTCGTGAACTGGCCAGAGTCAACCACCAGTGACCTTGCTGTCCCTCCTTAGTCTGTTACCTCAAAGTCAGAACAATTTGTGAGAGGCTGTGAGCCAGGAAGAAGAAAACAATGATAATATTTGTAAGGCACTTTACAGTTTATAAATAATTTCCATTACAGTTCAGTCAAGGAGTTGTAAACATTCCTTTCAGAGAACACACATTTACAATCTGAGAAGAGTCACACTGAGGGCTTTCCTCCCCAACTATATTCCATCTGTGACACTCTCTGCTGCTGTCTGGTGACTGGGATTATAATCAGCAAAAGCAGACTGCTGTTCTTCAAGCTACTACAAAATGGAGGGAAAATAATGGTATTAGTGAAGAATTAATCTCCCCTTTATAATGAATCCAGAAAGTGCTGATGAACAATTAGCACTAATGAATAACTTTATAGATTCCGTTAGGTTAACACCAGGAACACTGTTTAGTGTAGACCTGCAAAAGAGGTAAAATGGATGTACTTCATGAAGACTCAGTGTCTGGGTGGTAATCACCTGGTGGAGTTTTCATTTGAAATTAATGTTTTCAGAAAGCGTGTGTCTTAAGGTCACGCTATTTAACCTCTAACCCAGCATAGCATCCCTAAAGTCTACCAGCCAGCCTCTGTTGACTGACCTCTGTGATGGAGACCTGCTACCTCTCCAAGAGAATAATTCTGTGTTTACATAGATATGGTTGTTAGAAAGCGTGCCCACAGGACTGCAGTGTGAAGGTCGTGAAAGAGCACTGTGTTCTTTTAAGGGAACATGGCTGGCTCAGTTTCAGAGGTGGAGGGCATATATGAATACCATGGAGGATTATGATATATCCAAATTTTGGGATTGCTATTTTCCTCCTGATGAATAAACAATATGAAGAAGATACAGAAATGCTGTATAGTCTTCTTTGTTAGGGAGAGTGATGCTGGGTCATAACATTGATCTAGTACATGGTTCATGATTTTGTAGATAAAACTAGAAGCGATTCCTCTTCCCCACTGACTACTGTCAGCTTGCCATGAAAGCTTTAATTATAGTATGTATATCCATTTCATCTTTCCTACTAGATTGTTTTGGCTTTCAAGGAATCGATCATCATAATCTAGACTTGGTTGGCAGCAGACTGTATGTGGGAAGCCAAGTGGAAGTATAAATTTATTAATTCAGTTTAGTATTTTATGAATATTATATGTCCCCAATTGGTTTGCATATTCCTTTAGGCAGGAATTACTTCTTATACCTGACTATCGACCCAACATGGAGCACACACAGTACCTTGCCAGTATGTGCTCAATAATCATTTGTAGAAAACTGTATTGTAGGTAGCACATTGAACATGAGCTGAAGAATTAATATGATTATCAATGATCATCAAGCCATTGGTTTTATGCTTATAAAACATCAATTTAAAGGGTACACTGCATTTAACCCCATAAATTATAACCCCTTAACACATGTAAAATTTTTGTATTTTTAAAGTGCTTTAAAAGGTATTTATTTTTTTAACGAGTAGAAAATAATGTTCTTTAAAACACATTTCATTTTTAGTGGAAAATGATATTATCAAAAACATATAACAATTTGTTCATCATCTTCAAGAAATAGGATTTGTATATAAAATACATATATAGCACTGAATGACAAAATGATGGGTGTGTATGGTCGAAGTTCAAAATTGGATTTGCTATTAAATCCATTCACATGGTGTCTTAAGTCAAGAATGATCTTGAGTAGGGAGAGGGAGGTGGGTTGGTATTCTGTGCTTTTGAAGGTGAATTTCCTCACTGTGAAATAGGTTCGAGTCAGTGGTCAGGACAGCCATTTAGACTGACAATCCCCTGGACTTCCACAGCTTCAGTGATAGGGACAGGAATGTGGTTGACTTGAATATCCTTCAGACAGCCAAAAAATGATTTCCATACAGGGAGCTTCAAGATCTTCAAATTGGCTAAAAGAAAAAAAGGAGAAGCATTCAATGGGTAATCCATACTGTCAAATGAATGAACCTAATTTAAAAAATAGTTGGATTAGAGTTAAAGGGACCCAAGGTCTCAGATGACCCAGTCATTTCCTCCCTTTAAGCGAGTACCCAACACCCCACCTGCTGTGACAAATCAGCACAAGGCTCCTCTGAAAGTTCTTCAAAGAAGGAGATTCCACAGCCCAAATCAATAGATAACAACTTTGAAAGCTAGTGCTTTTTATGGGTTATAGAAGACCTATAAAATTAATGAGCAAACTATTTGGAAGGACATAAAACAGTGAAGAACTATAAGATGCTTTCCAGGCAAAATTCTAGTCTTGAACCTGACTCTATCTCAACCCGCCTGATTGTCCCATCCTGGCCCCACAAAGCTTAATAACTCGCCATAAAACTTAATGACTGGAGAGGAAAGACTGGTTTCTCAGCCCCTTTCCTGATTCTTCGCTGATATCAGCTTCTAGATTAATTCAGACTCTTAAGAGAGGCTTATAAATTACAGGCTCAGGACAAGAGGAAGCAGCAGTAATGTGGCCTGGCCTGCTGAGAAATGTACCCACTGCTGGCAGTTGGGTTTCCCTATGCGCTAGAGAAAAGGGCCTCACCACCTCTAGCATTTAGCCAACAGATGCCCTGCTGATAACCCACAGGCTGGGGCATCACATTTGTTGGGTTAAGATGGAAATGTTAAAAGCTGACATGGGGCAACATGGGTGTAGAAGTCAGGACAAGAGTTACCTGGGACACCTCCAATGTGTAGTGGCTCATGAGTGCTGGCAGGCGGGAAGGGGAGCCGTCCAGCTGTGTAGCTATTGTCTGTGTCCAGTTCCAGGTGCAGGATGTGTTGTTTTATGGTGACTGCAGGGAAAGCAAGCTGGTCAGGAATTACCTGAGGGGAGCCCTGCCCGCTGTTTAATGTCTACACTAGTGTGTTACCATTGGCTTCTTTTTAACTCATTCCTGCAGGACATGTGGGAGCACTGGTTGCAGGAATTTGGAAATTAGACATAAATTCAACAAATTTCTCCATACCAGGTGGTGTTTCGGTGCTTCCAGATGTATTACAGAATTTAATTCTTAAAATGAATCTGTGAGAAAGATACTATCACTCCTCTTTGCCAGATAAGAGAATGTGATTCTCAGTCCTTGAGGAGCTTGACAAGATGGCTTGGTATAAGTTGAATGAGTTAGAATTCAAGCTCTGGTTTCTTTCCTCTTTCCAGAGGCATGAGCTCACGTGAGCTCAGCTTCTTCCCAAGAAGACACTGACTTCTAAAAACTGACTCTAGAGACAGTCGCTTTTAATCCTCAAAATAAAATTCCTCCCATGTTAACAATGTTAACTAATTGCAATGTAGTCAGCTTTCAAATTAGCCAAGCAAAGACTACTTTTTTTACAAAAGATATTTCAGCCTATACAGGTAAATAAATCTCCAAACTAATGTCCACAGTTAGTCATAAAACAGCAGACTCAATTTGAGAGATTACGCCTGTTCTCTTCTCAGTGGTTTCTCTAAATCATTTGCATTAATATTAAATGGTTATTGAAAAAAATAACCCAACAATGAACTTTAGAAATAGCAAAAGCAAATACTAACCAAGCACTTAATACAGAATGGACACTGTTAAGTGCTTTATGTGCATTATCCCATTTAAGTTTCACAACCCTGGGAGGTGTACACTCTTTTTATCTCCATGGTGAAGATGGGGAAACTGAAGACAAAAAGCAATTAAGTAGCTTGTCCAAGGTCACACAGGTAAGGGCTGTGAGTGAGATTTCACCTCTTGTTCTTTTTGACTGTAGAGACAAAATCTAAATCACAATGTTATACTACCTTGAAACCAAACACAGCTGATCAGTTTGCTTGGATCAAAAAAAATGTATATCTCAGTACCTATGAAGAACTGGAGGCAGCAGGCCATGAATTATGTAAATGTATTTGAGGGGTGAGAATGGACCAGTTCGCACTGGGTTAAACTGGTGGGCTGACCCTGCTCAGACACTAATGGATGGTTGAACAGAGGCGGCATTTGGGACATTCCAGTCCAGATGGAAAAAAAGACTGTTTTAGTGTGTGAACAACAGGCTATTGGATGTCATACCTGCCACTGAGTGCCACTGTCCATCACACAGAGATTGCTTTGGTGTGACCGATGTCAAGATCCCACCTGCCTCACTGTCAACAGAGGCCATGACCTGAAACACAAATGCATTTTCCCATTTCTTTCGAGAAAGGCAGGTGAAGTCAGCTTCCCCAGGCATCTTCCCTTCCCAACCCTTCCACTCTGACAGCCCAGGAACACTTTAGATATAGGTCCCCAACTTCCACACCGAGTGATCACATGGGGTCCAAGTTTTTGCAAGAATCTCTCTGCTGCTTCTCTTTCAGGCAAGCAAGCTGCAAACCTAGGGCCCTGCCTGGAGTTTTTGCTCAAGGCAGTGAGCCCTTCCTTCAGCATCCTAACCCCCAGGCTCTACTCAGAGGTTGCTAATTAACATCAAAGATTAGCTATAAGTGACAGTGGCTCTGTTTAGAAAGATGTGAAATTTGGAAGGCAAATATGCTAGCTGAGACCTACACCCTGCTGCAAGGGCCAGCCAGTTATAATAATCCCATGAATGCATGACTTATAGAGGGTTTTATCCAAGGAAATCAACAAGCTAACATACTGCGTTTGTATTGGGCACATGTCAAGGGTTAGGCACGCAGCATGCTACTATGTAGAATCTCACATTTCCCCTCTCTGGGCCAGGATTCTCCAAGGGCTGAATCAAGGTGAATGAAATGAGAGGACTGAAATAAGCATGTTGGTAAATAATTTATATTTAATTTGCATGTAGCTAGACAGTGCAGTCTATTCTCAGGCAATTTTCAAGCTAAACAATGTGACTGCTGTTATGGAGGTCACCGGGTCTTGATTTTATTTTCTGTGATTATTTCCTATCCAGGAGCTCTTGTTGGAGACTCTCCCCAACCCCAGCCCTGAAAAGTCAGCTTTGTCTCAACCGTCAGCAAGCAGATCATTGCTTGCTTCTCTGGCCTACCAGAGGTCTGCTCAGACATAAAGGCTGTGTTTTAAATAAAAGGTGTCTAGGAGTTTGGACTATTTTGTTTTCTTCTTGGAGTTTTCCCCTTGCATTTAATAAACTGTGGAAGGATGAAGGTGAAAGAAAATGGCATGTTATCAATTTTGCCTTTAAGTCTTCTGGAAGAATATGGTTTTAAAAAGATTTTTTTGAAAAGGAAAGTGATATAACTGTGTCATGAAAATAAGATATTGACTAGGCCTATGAGTAATGGGAAGGATGACGCAGTAGAAGCATACACAGAAGAAAGAGTTCGTGAAAAATCAAAGGAAGCCTGGGTGGAATTCCAGGGGTCAGCTTGGCTGCAGGGCCCAGAAAAGCTGGTGAGTTGTACAGAAAGGAAAAGGGGAATCTGAAACTGATTCAGCAACACAAGACCACGGGCATGGGTGCAACATGGTGTAGACAGCTGGTGAGGAAAATGTATTCCATAAATTCCGGCACTGCCCTTATGCGTAAAAGTAGAAACATGACAAGGGTGAAGAAGAGGAGTGAACATGAACATTTACTGAGTATGTGGCAGTTTCTATTCTCATGACACAAACCCTAAGATGTAAGCATTATTATCTATGTTTGAAAGATAAAGAAATTGAGTCTGAAAGAGGTTAAGTAACTTCCCCAGGGTCATACAACTAAGTGGTGCAGCTGGAATTCAGCCCACCTTGTTTTGAGTTTTTCCAGTTTTTAAAGGTGAAGAATAGAAAACATGATGATCAAATTACTTGCTAAAGGAAAGGGTAAGTGAGCCCTGAAGCCAGGTCTCTTAAAAAGAAGATTGGATTTCACTCTCTACCATCTCTTCACCTACTGTGGTCTCCAAAAATGGAATCTGGTTCTAATATAAATTCATCTGCTGTTCCCATATCATTGGATTGCTATGTACCTTTCCTTCTTCCATGTAAACACATAAGTGCCTCTTGGGTTGACTGCCGATATGTATTAGGATTCCAGTGAGACTTCTTGGACGAATGCTGAAGACAAGCTTAAATTCTGGCCCCAGGAACACAGAGTTAGCTTTCAAAAGAAAAAATAATAAAAAACAGTTAAAACATCATAATTCAAGAAGAAGGATGGAGTTCTTCAAAAGACTCAAACACATAAACCCTTCCAAATTGCTCCTTACCCAGTTTGACGTGACTTCCTTCTTGGGAGAAATAAATGCCTTTCTCCAAAGAGCCACCCAAGCAAGGTGATACACCAAAGCTTGCTGAAGGGGTGTCCAGTGGTTTCAAGTTCAATTGAAAGTTCTTCAGGCATCCTACAAAGCTGTTTTTGGGGAGACCCTGCAACCAAGCACAAGAGAGAGCAAACTTCATTACCCATTACTCACAGAAATGCATGTGCAGCCAAGGTTGAGGGCAGGCGCAGTGTGTGCTAAAGGGGAAAGGCTGGAGGATTAATTCTTCCTGTTTCACAGAGTCAGGTGGGCTTGACTGTTCCATTTGGCTCCTGGCCCACAGTGCAAGAAAAATCTGCATACCAGTTGTCTGGCAGGTGGTCAAAGTTTGAAGGTGCCACCAAAGCAAGTGGTGTGTGTGCAGAGGGCAGGGGCGGTAGAGGTTGCTCGCTAGTGCTGGAGCAAGAACAGGGAGGGGGACCTGACTCTGGTCCGCACAGACAGAGCTGCAATAGAGGAAATTCCCACCTTAGACTTCACAGATCTCAACATTTCTTTGCAGGTACAAATCATTTCTTAGGGTTTCATGAGCCCATGTGATTGCTTAATGCAAGGCAGCTGACTGAGAAAAGAGGCCAAAACATTCCAAAAATAATAAAGTGTAAAAAGATTCCCTACATTGTTGGGCTTGTTGCACTGCCAAAAACATATGAATGCTGTAGATGTAAGTAACACGTGGTGTGCAGCACTGGTGGGCTTGCGTGGAGCCCCGTGCCTTCTTAAAGCTGGCCTGGAACAGAAACTTTCACCTGGGGCCCAGGGATGTGCTTATGGGTTCTGTGATCCCTTAAATTACATACCAGATATTCTCCGTATGTTCATTATCCTAGAGGGAGAGGCTGTACTTTCACGAAATTCTCAAAAAGAGTTAAAGAATCACTGAATTAAATCACTAAACTCCCTTCTAGAATAAATGCCTTTAGGACCCTGGAATCCTACATGACAGAGGCAAGACATGATAATCTTAAGAGAGTATGCTGATATTAGACATGCATGTTGTATCAGTGTAAACAATAAGATACTGATTTGGCTCTTTATGAAATTTTTAGTTTCTTAAGATTTGCCATCTTATAGAATGAAGAGCCTGTATCTGAGACCAAGCTCAGACTCTCTAGGATAGGCCATAGTCCAACACTGAACCCCTATAGGCTGATGGCGGATTTTGGCATTCAGAGGAAGATGTGGTTTGGTTGGATATGGCCTGTCCTTTAAGAGGATTTGGAGGAGGGTAATCCAACGGTTTGTACCCTCAGGTTGATGTAAGGCTGAAAAAGAACCGTGCCTTGTATGAATGTTGTAAATGGGGTGCTACGGATTATCCCAGATATTAAGATGCTGAGTGTGTTCATCCAGGTCAAAAGAATACTCAAATCATGCCCTTGAATAGCTATCCTGTGAGGGAAATATGTACAGAGGTTGCAGAAAAACAAAAAGTAACATTAAGTATCCTCCTTAGCAATTAATATGTTATATATTCGATATGTATTATATGTTACATATACTAATTGTTATCTATTTTTATGATATATGTGTTATTATATATAATAAAGCAAAACAATACTTTATGGCTTGCTGGAGCTTTGGCCCAAATCTCAGTGCAAAACTCAAGTGGACCAGGCTGAGCCTTGTGGAGACACCCCGGACTAGGTGAGATCGGCCTGAATGCCTAGACTCCATGCTGGAGGAAATGACCTGCTTTAATTACGTTCATTTTCAGCCTCAGACTTGAGTCTTGGCCCTTCCTCTGCCACTGCAAGCACACTAGAATTGGCCACCAGCTGTGAAAAAGGGGCTAAGAGGTGTTGAGTATTTGGCATGCATTTAGGTGGAGGGCAGTTCCTAGGCCTGGACTGCTGACAGGACCATCGTACTTCACTTCGTGGAAGGAAAAAAGAAAATCTAGGAGAAGAATGATGGGTGGGTACAGCTGCCTTGAGTAACCCAGGTGCAGTTAGTGCTCTGGCAGCGTGAGAGGCGAGACAGGGAGAGGGCATTACAGAGCTCAGTCCTGGAGTCATGGCCCAGCAGAGCCTTTGAACTTGACAAATCCAAGAACCCCTTCTTCTTGGGGATAGATGGACTTGTGACGGATTTGTGACTTTCCTTTAGCCCAAAGTTTCCCCAAGTTTGGTTCTTGAGATAATTTTATTTTGGACACCAAATAACATTAAAACACATATTTTCAGTTGTAATGTTATTCCTTTTTCAATTTTTTTTTTCAGCCTTTAGATTAGTGCAAGGAACAAATTTTAGTTTTGTGCTAACATGTCTTAAACACCCCTCAATCACTTGATGAGCTCCTTTTTTTCTCCAAAAGAAGGGAATGTATACCACATTGTGTGGGTAGACCTTTTCAACACTGTTATTTTTATATATTTACTTTTACTGTTTACCTACTAAATGTGGTAAAAAAAAAATATGGGGTTTCCATGTATGAGAGAGAGAAAAAGATCCTCTAAAAACAAATTTAAATTAAAGAATTGATTGAGAGTAAACTATTAAGTAAATGTTTTACTGGGTATGGCAAAGATGCTCAAAGTGGCACAAATTGCTAAAGTCTGAAAAACATCTCAATCAAAAACCCCCATCTACAACTTAAAACCACGTTTTTGCATTCCCTGGAAGGGAGGCTAAGAGATTCCTATTTATAAAGCCATGAAGAAGCCCCAGATCCATTCTGTCAGGGTCTGTGTCTCGAGCTGCACCTTTAAAATGAAAGGCGGGGAACTGGGAGTGGCTACCTCTCTGTAGGCTTATGGACATTAGATTATTTTTTAAAAAATCATTTAGAGTATTTTGATATTCTTGAATATCTTATATAATTACAATGATTATATTATCCAGTGAATTATTTCTATCTATGGCTCCGAAGCATAACTATTTACCTTTGGTTTCCCTGACGGAGTCGATCCCAGGTAAACGAGTGTTCTGAGGCTGAAGGTGGAATTTCCGGGCAAACTCCCCTCCCTGGCCCTCAGACCATCCACAACCAAGCGACCCTTTTCTCCATCTTGCCCGAATGCCACCTTCAGAGTAAAGAAAAATAAGTTACTCATATTCTTGCCTTTGACAATTGCTGCTGTGTTTTATCTAGTGGTTGAAGGAGATTTTTTTAAAAATTGATTTTTTCTACCCTTTCAAGTAGCCTTAAAAAATTAGAGAGTTTTCTTTCTAGTGTCTCATCATCATCATTATCATTTTGTGAGATAATGTTAGATATTGAACAGAGTAAGCGAAAATGGGAGTGAAAAAAGGTTATTCAAAAGCAAACTAATAAAGATAAAATTGATCTGGAAACTCATAGAAAAGATAAACAACTGAAGAGCCAAAGGAATATAAATAAAACATACACACATATGCAACAAAAGGGACAGCATAGTTTGTGCAGAGCTAAGGGGAGTTGGGGGGAAGTCACGTGTTCCCTTGAGGAGGGTGCCTGGACCAAGGTGCCAGTGGCTATTTCTCTTCCAACAAGAGGAGTGTTTTAAACTTTTTGCTAAAGGTCAGGATCTCTGGGCTCCACTATGGACTCCACCACCTTATGACTATCAGACTATTTACTAAAGGCTCCCCTATTTATACATTTATACCCAGCTGTGACCTCTGGCCTCTACTGTCTCCTGACATATGGGTTCTCACATCTGACAGGCAACTCAACCCGAGGTGTTCACACCAGAAATCCTACACTGCCCCAGCTCTAAACTGCTCCTTCCCCAGCCATATCCACCTCCACCTCCTCCCCGTCTTGTCCATCTCAGCAAAAGTCCCACTATTGACCCAATTGCTGGTCCAAAATCATAGGACTCGATATTGACTCTCACATCCTACATGAAATCCATCAGCAAGGCTTCCTGGGTCTGCCTTCAGAATGCATCCCAGATGGTCTACTTCTTTCCATTTCCACCCAGCTTCTCAAAACAAAGGCGAGAGAATCCATCTGGTTTACCTACTTCCATCTACTCTTATCCACTTTTAGTCTCTGTAGCTAGAGAGTTTTGGAAATAAAAATCTGTCAATGTAAAGCTCCTTTTTTAGCTTTAGACCCTCCAGAAGCTTCAGAGACACTCAGAATAAAATCCCAAATCCTTACCTTGGCCTTCAAAGCTTACATTATCTGAGCCCTGCCTTGCTTTTTGAATCCCATTTCTTATCTTTGCTGGTCTGTTCATTCAGCTAATTCCTACTTGAGGGTGTTTGTACATGCTGTTTCCTCTGCCTGGGACATCTTCCCTAAAACTTCATATGATTGACACCTCCTGCAGGAGGGCTTTTTTCCCTACCCTATCTAAAATAGCCTCTCTACTCAGTTACTTTCTTACCTTGCTTTAGTGTTTCCTCAAAGCACTTACCAGTATCTGACATTATATGGGGGATTTTTTGGTTTATATTCTCCAGGATGGCAGCTCATTAAATATTTGTTGACTGGGTAAAACTTATCAAATCACTTATGTTTTCTGAGTTCCAGTTACCTCAGAAAAAAAAAAAGTAGGTCCCTTCTTGGTTTAAACTGTATTTCTTTAAATCTGGGGTGCCTGGAAGCAAGAGCTAAGGTTCTAGAAATGTGAATCTTTACACTGTGCTATGCAGAAGGCATAGAATGGGGCCTGGAGACCCGGAAATTGTCCTGAAGGAGAGAAATGGTCCAGGAAGCTGGGGTGGAAATAGGTGAGGTAGAGTGAGGCATGGAGCTCCAAAGCAGGAGCTGAAAAAGCAAGGAGTAAAGCTCGTCTTGTCCTTTTAAGATGATCCAGACATGGTGTAGCAGTCTCTAGTGCTGAGATGTTGGGGCGCTCAGTGCCGCTGATCACAGACCTCTCCCAGTGTTTGTGGCCTCATGCCTAGAAGATGCTGAGACTCCTATTTTTAGCTACTCAACAGTGATTCTGCACCAACTGGAGGTTCTAATGTAACCCCAGCTCTTACCGTGTGCCACTTCCCGTCACTGCATTTCTCTTTGCTTTTGAGCTTCAGTTTTTTCCCTTCTACCCCCAAAGCAAAGACCAGACGTCCTTTTGAAAGATAAAGAGCCATAAAGGAGTTCTTAGTGCCTGTGTAAAACACAAGCCCTCTGGAGGATGTTGTCTGCATGTCCACAGCAAATTGTGACCTGGGGGAAAAAGAAAGCAATAGGCAAAGAAGAAAAATAGAGGTTTTTAGTATTTTTCCAAGTCTCTGAAGCTTGGAGAGAGTGCGAGCAGCAAATATTCCAACTCCCATTATTTAAATGAATAAAGCAAGGCATGTACTGATTAAATAACCGGTCTCTCTGGGAACTTTTAAAAGTTATTATATTTTGGCTGATAAAAGTTGTATTGTATCATTCCCATATGGCCTTGGAGAATAACATGGAAGTTCTACAGCAAGCTTAGCTAATGGTGTTAAGTCCCAGCACATGGCAAGGAGGAAGGTGCCTTATTAAAAAAAAAAAAAAAAAAAAAAAAATTGGCATTTAAAAAAATAATGGTAAAATATACATAGCATCAAACTTACCATCTTAATCATTTTAAAGTGTTCAATTTAGTAAAGTACCTTCATGTTGTCCTGCAAACAATCTCTAGAGCTCTTTATCTTGCAAAACTGAAACTCTGTACTCATTAAACAACTCTTATTCCCTCCTCCTGCCCCACCCCTAGCCCCTGAACCACCATTCCACTTTCTGTTTCTATGAATTTGACTATTCTAGGTACCTCGTGTAAGTGGAATCATATAGTATTTGTCTTTTTGTGACTGGCTTATTTCACTTAGCCCCCTATACTTTTAAAATCCAGTGACTATGCATTAATTTTGTATATATGCAAAAAGGACTTGTGAAAGACATGTGAGGGGACAACTCGAATAACAATGATTCTATTTAAGCATCAAGTAAGAATTTTCTTTCTGTAAGACACATTTAACAGAGACCCAGGAGTACAGATTTACCTTCCTTACCCTACTTTTACATTTCTTGGACCTTAAACCCCACCTATGATGAAATAGGAATTAAGCAAGCATCATGCAATAAAAGCAGAGAGTGAAAGTTAATATTCATTTGTATGATGGTTACATATCATATACACATCTGGCTAAATAAGGTTTACTTTCTATGAAAACTCACATACATTCATTTATCCATCCATTTACTTGTTTATTCATTCATTCAACAAATATTTAATGAATGAGTAGTATGTATATGGCACTGTGGCGGGCACTGATGTTTCATTCCTTTAGTTGTGTATGGTGCATATGTGCACCGAGATGGGTGTTTAAAAGTGCAGTGGCAAGAGGCGGTAGGAGATATAGGCATTAATAGGCTGTTGTCACTCATTCTTTGTGGTTTATGTCTAAGTGCACATCAGACAGAAGGCAGGAACTGGGTCTATCCTGCTTAAAGCCTAGTACACATTAGGCATCCAAGAAATAATTACTGAAATGAAAAATTTGGAGGCAAAATCAGGAAGCGGAAGAAAAAATTACACTGTTAACTTCTCTTTGCTTTTCAGTACTGTGAGGCTGAGCAAACAGTAAGATGTGCTTTAATTCTTCAGATTAGCAAGTTTCCTTGAGGGTAACGTTCTTGAAAATGAAAAAGAAATCTATATTTTGTTCAATTAAACCAACCAGATGGTGACACTGCTCAATATTTCTCTTGGTCTATCTCTGTGTTAGTGCGGAGGTTTGGAAAATGAGGGTTAGCCAATGTAAGGAGGATAATTAGAACTTGCTACAGTGTTAAAGTACTTTACATATGTGGGGTTGGTTATGAGATTTGACATTTGCTCTCCAGAATTATTTCTTAAAGTGACTTTCTTTCAGAAGAGTCTAACTGACTAACAGACCCCCTAAAGGCAGGAGTAGAAAGCCTGACTTTCTCAGAGCCACTCTGTTGTCTGACTACCTTTCTACCCACTTCTTCCTTCCCAATTCCTTTCACAGGCATCAGGCCCCTATCTCAGCCTAGGGGTCTCCCTGCCAGCTCCCGTCCCTACCCCTTCTTCTGCAGGAACAATAAATCTCCTGCACATCTAATCCCATCTAAACATGTGCATCCTGGAGGACCTGAACTGGCATATGGCCTGCACTCACACAGCCAGCAAGTGGCTGAGAACGGACTAAAAGCCAGGTCTTTTGGACTTCTGGGAAATTCTACTCCTATAGATAAGTCATAAAGGAATTTTTGGTACCTTTTATTTATGTCTCCTTCAAGTCACATGAAAATGACAAACCTTGTTTTTCTACTTTTTTCTGACATAATTAATATTTCTGCTCATTCCTTTCTCTCCAAAAGAGATGCAACTTAGCATAAAAAGTCCAAACGTATTTTCTAAAAATGATCCGTCTGGCACTAAGTCTACCTAAAAGAATGATTTCCCTCTGACTATAGAATGCAGAAGAAAGGTGATTTATCATAGAAATAAATAGCAGCTTTGAAGAGAAATATCAGTCTTATTTTTAGAACACTGTCAATTCTAAACCAGAGCTGAGCTGATTGTTACAGCCTCTGAGCAGCACACATCACATGTGCATTCCAGTTGTGGGGTGCAGCATGCTCAGCACCTCTTTTCACAAAAGTGGTAGTGTCACCATCATCAGTGACAGGTGCATGGTGTCATGCCAGCTAGCCTGCCCTGGAGTAAAATCATGGAGTTAGGTTCTGAGTTAGCATGAGGGCAGGAAAATTAAATAATACCTGGGTTTCAGCAACTCATGAGGAAGCGTGAATAGCAAGTGGCTGTTGGGACTATCCCCAAACCTGAGGGCTCCGTGACTGGCTTGGGCGTGGGGAAGTGATACACAAGACTGAGCATCTCGCCACAGCCCCGGGCTCCTCATGTAGGCAACTGGTGTGTCCTGCAATGGCTGATGGGAAAGAAGCAAAAAATTAGAGCTAAGTATCATGGGAGAAAACGAAGAATGCTTACCTTGCTAAGTATCTGGCTTAGTATTTACTTTTGATCCTAAGAGAGGAATTTAATACAGATGAATTCATCCTTGGGGAGGATGGATGTTATTCCCATCCTACACAAGTCTGCTCACTTCTCTGACAGTGCTACCTCTGAGACCAGTGGGTATCCAGAGCCCCTCTCCAACACTGGGCCTCGTTAGAGTCACAGTGTCCCTCGAGAGTCAGCATCTGGCCAGCAGCACTGAGGCCTGCACAGCCAGTCTGTGGGATATGGAGCTGCCCTGACACTCCCCCTTACGGCCATTCACTTGAGCTTTAGCAGCAGGGCAGTGAAAGGACTGAGAGAGCAGGGCACAGAAGGCAATGGGAGACCAAAATATGTCCGTCCCACTTTCATCAAAGTTGGCCCATGCACAGACGTCTGTTCTGACCTGGACGATGCTTTGAACTTTTGAATGGGACTGAGTTTTAATGCAGAAACCGACCATAGTAAATATCAAATGTGACTAGAAAAATTGCTGAAAGAAACTGAGACTTGCCAGCCTCCTCCTGCCCTTTTCTCTGCTGCAAAACCCAGGTTTTGATGACCTGACCACTCCTTTCCCACGGGGCTCAGAGCTCAGTGGGGATCTCCATTCTTCAAAGTGAATGGTGGGAATTCATCTTGCTAGGGATTAATTCAAGAGTGAATATGTGACCCCCTCCTAGGCAATGAGCCTCAAGGGAAAGTCAGGGCTGGGGCCTCTGAGAAGGACTTCCTTCTAGTGGAGAGAGAAAGACACACAGATCTGTGCTGCTGGTGCTGGCATTCTCGTTTAAGATTGTTGTCCTAAACCATGCTGGATAGAGCCAAGATAGCTCTGGGGAAGCAGAGCCCAGCCAATCCTGATATTCCAGGCCTCGAGCCCCACTTATGCCCATCAATGTGACATTATTTAACCCCCTTATTGGTTAAACCAGTATGCAGGGGTTTTCTGGAGCCTGCAGCTGAAGACTTCCCAACAGATTCAGATTCCTTCAAGATCAGGTTTTCCTTCCTCACCTGATTCCTAGGTAGGATGCAAAGAATGCAAACTTGATACCAGTTAAAACATTCTGTGCTTGAGAGCGTTTGAGATCTTGCTTCCTGGCAATGTCATCAGTTTGACTTAAATAAAATCTCATAAAAATTTTTAAAAAATAAAAATAAAAAACATTTTGTGCTTGCACAATACTCAGTGAAGATGTTCAGTCACCAGAAGGTTAAGTGAATTGCTTAAAATCACAGCCAGACCTGGACCCAACTGCAGCTCAGGATCTGAAACTCTGTAACCAACACACTCCTTTCAATGGCTACATGTTAACTATAGAAAAATGTCAAAATTAATCAGGCCATTGAAGACTCGCCTGATCTGGTTAGCGTATGATTCCAAACTTACCTCCCTTAGTCTCCTTATTCCACCAAATTTCCTGTTTACCAAGCTTCTCAAGCCTGCAGAGGCCACATGTGAAGAGCATGTGACTGAGAGGAGCATATACAACTATGAAGGGCACATTCTTTGGGATTCTATAGCCCCAACCTTCAATTCTAAACCTACCATTCACTGACTGGGTGCTCTTGGGCAAGTTTGTTTGTTTGTTTGTTTGTTTTTAACCTCTCTGAGACTTGATTTCCTGACCTATAAAGTCAGTATTTTACTCTGCTCTCAGAGGGATGTGTTGAGAATTGAAAGAGACAGTATGAAGACTTGTGAAGATCAGAGAGAATGCACGTAAAGTATCTTGCACCTGCAAGTTCCACACACATTCTGCCTTCCATCTTTGGGCTTCTGCTCATGTAGCAGCAATATTCACTTGTCTAAATTCAACCTGAACTCCATCCAGAACCAGTTTGTGTATCACCTCCTCCAAGAAGGACCCCTGATCCCTGTGGCAAGAAAATTCCTGCTGTACCACTCCCGTACTATATTTTTTCTGTTCACTTATGCTGCTAGGGTGTATAACAATAATAGCTAATATTTATTGCATGCTTACCATGTGCCAGGCACTTTTCTACATGTTTTGTACTTAATATCTCATTTAACCATCACAACACTATGAGATAGTACTATTATCTATCCTCATTTCTGTTGCAGGAAACAGATCCACATGGAGGTTAAATAATCATTCAAGGTCATACATCCTGTAAGTGATAACACCTAATATAAACCCAGGAAGTCTAACTTCAAAGTCCAGTAGTTAATTTGTAATCACAAATCTCTGTTGGCTTCTCTCTGTTTTGGGTCTTTTTGGAGGCAGAATTAATGTCTTATTCCATCTAACCTGGAGGCATGCACAGAACATCAGGAAAATTAAGTACAGTGTATTTACTGGTGTCTCCCATCAATAGCTCCATTCCCACCCTATCTGCCAAAGCCCACTCAGATACACCTGACAGCCTCCCACCAGCCTTCTCTACCTGATGTCCTACAGGCACCTGCCACTTGGTATGCCACAAACTCCACACATTCTTTGCCTCTAAATACTTGTCATTGTCCTTGCCATTATGGCATCTCCATCCAATAAACTGAACTAGATGCCTCAGAATTATATTAACTCCTCCCTCTCCCTTGCCACCCACATTCAATTATTATGAGTCATGTATATTCTATCTTCTAAATAGCTTTGACTCCATTTCCTTCTATCTCTACCATCACTGTGCTAATTTAGTCTCTTAGTAATTTTCAGCTTACAGTGAAAAAATGAATATATAACTTCATTCCTGATGGGGCAGGACTAAAGATGTTCTTTTCATAATAGTGAAATGACAACCCCTTGGGATTCATGAAGAATATTCTTTCTTAAGAGCATAAAACATTTCTTATTATGTACTATCTATTCAACTCCCCCAAATTATTGTACAGTGGGGAAATATTGGCAGACAGCAGTGTGTGGTTGACCTTAAGTGAAAAGTGTGTTGAATAGAAGCACATTGCTCTTAAGAGCACACAGGCTGTGGAGTCAAGCTGCCTGGGTTTGAATTCCAACTCCACCTTCCATCTGCAGGAGCTTAGGCAAATTGCTTGCCTTTCTAAACCACAACATCCTTTTCTGTAAGATGTGGCTAGTAACAGTACTTCTCTCACAAGGTTACTTGTGGATTTAGTAAGAAAATCCACTTAAAGAGCTTAGTGCAATGCTGGCACAGGGAAGTGCTCAATCTTATCCATTAATCATATTAATTGTAACCTCAGATACAGGGAGGTCACACAGTTGACCTCAGGCGGAGCAAGGAATTCTATAAGTTCTAACCCTGTGTTCAATTCATTGCAAAGCTTCTGTTCCTCCAAACAAGGAATTTTGCTCCCTTTCAGTCCTAGTGCTGCACGATAGAATCACCGGGGGAGCTTTATAAACTCCCGCCACCTGGACCCACCTTGAGAGCATCTGACTTAATTGGGTGGGATGCAACCTGAGTGTTGGTATTGTAAAAGCTCTCCAGGTGTTTCTCATGTGCAGTCAAGGCACACTGGTCTCAGCAAGGCCTGGTGCATGTGTATATCTGTCACAAGAGGCAGGAACAAGGGGTGCCTGTGGTAAGGTTTGGGGAAGAGAGGGGGCATGGCCACTGCAATCTAGAGACAATCAGTGTACCTGCTGGAGATACAACAAAAGTGTCAAAAGAGCAAAGCATTAGCTACAGAAACTGGAAAACCTTAATCAAGGTTCTGTTTTTTTCTATGGCTGCAAAAATTGACAAATTTTCATCGAGACACAAAATAAAAGCTAAAAAGAAAACCACTTTGACATTTTGGTATAATCCAACTTCCTGGAGGCATTGACCACAGTGAGGTCAGGCAATCGACACCCCTCCTTCTCCCTCTCCCACAACGCTCCCCATGAGATGGTAAGGAGCAAAACCCAAGGTAAGGTTTTGACACTTACCTGGTTGATATTGAAATTCTTGGCTTTGTTAAACCTCGTAGAACCCTTAAGCAACATTAGAAAAGGTGGTTGGTTTAAGCTGCAGCCTCCCAGGGACACATCTTTCTTGGAATATTTAGTGGCCAAATCTAGGACTGTGGGATCCTGTCTTAACCTGCAACAAGGGTAGAAAAGAAAGTCACTGCCCAACTCTTGACAACTGAGAAAGATGCACTGGCAGGAAGAGACTGTTCCAAAAATACACAGTCTTAGGTGCTTGAGAAACATTTTTTTCTTTTTCTTTGTGAATAACCAGGATTGTGGCAAAGCCTGTACAGGTCTCTCTTTAGAATGGGTATCATATAGAAATATGAAAATAAATTATGCATAGAGGAGAAACGTGGGAGCTGGATGATCGAGAATGATGGTCCACGTAAGGAAACCCCAGAAGTGAGTTTTTGGAATAATTCATCTCGCTGCATTTGAGTAGAAAGTCTCACAGATAAATCTGTTTTATCTCATGAGTGTTGTCCAAGACAACAGGAGCCCACAAGCTCCTGACAGGCTGCTTGACCAGAAGTTCATAACCAGTCCCAGGTCCTCCCTCTGCCCTGGGGAGGGTTTTGCCTCTTATCTAAAAATGATCATTTCCTATCAAAAAGGGAAGGACATTGAAACATTTGCATGCAAGCACCATGCTCTATTCTCTCTACCTTCTCAATGCTATGGTTTCCTATCACTGCACTTTTCCATGCAATTCCTTGGCCTCAAAAACTGGGAGAACTGATTAAATCTAATTGTGCAATCTTGATTAAAATGAAATAAAATTTCAGTGTGACTATTTTTCAGGGCCATAAGCTGAAACTTAATTTTCATTAGACCCTTTCTAAGGTTATGTGACAAAGCTGCTCCTACAAAGGAAGGCTGGGCTCAGGTGTTTTTGTTGGTGGTGGTGATTTGTTTTTAATGTGTGCATTGTGCCAAAGGAGTCATTTTTTGAAAGTTTGTGGTAATCTGACTCCGCTAACAAACCAACGATGTGCCCTCTGCATCACCAGGCTGTTCTCATTAGCCACACAATCAGAAGAGGGTACGCACCTCTGGACAAAAACGTTGCTGATACAGCCTTCAAAATGACCCCCACCCAGACGCAGGGGTTTCTGGATATTTGAAAGGATTTCTAGCCTTTGGTTATTTTCCAGAGGCTGGTCATCAATGAGGACCTGAACTCTGAAAGAGGAGGAAAGCAAAACAAGAGTGAGACGTACTGGGAAAAAACGGTTGTCACTTTGTGGTCAACTTACTGTCTTCAATTCAGACTCAATGTCTTTTATGTAAGATAACTCATTAAACTAGATATATTTTCGAAAAGCACTTAAACTTTTTTGATGTATTTTTTACACATATTTTTACCAAAGTATTCTGCACATACAGAAAGTGCACATGTCATAGGTATATGTCTCAATGAGATTTTGTAATATGAATACAGCAACATTACCAGCACCCAGATAAAGAAGAACTGACCAGCACCCCAGGAACCATGTCTTCCTGCATAGTTTTAGATGTTTCATAATCATTCTTCTCATTTTATTTTCCCATTTTGTTTCTTTTCCATTTCTTTTTTTAAAAAAATATTCTCCCATTCTGAATATATCACAATTTGTCTATCCATCCAATGTTAATTGATTTTTTAAATAAGGTAATGGGTATAGAATCAGGAAGAAGGCCAGGACTTACCAGTAAAATAATTTCAGCAGCAAAGACAAATATTTCACAAGAAAAAATGCTAGAAATTTTCATTAAACTAAATAAAGTTCTTAGTCTCTGACAGAAGCGCCATTCTACTCACCCAGACCTGTCTTTTATTAAAGATACATAATGCAGTAAACCATCCATGTATGTCTGTGAAGATTTCAAAGGTGAGCTGATACTATCCCTGTTGCTGAATTCAATGTGACCATCTTCCAGGGTAACCTGAAATCATCATGAAACATACCCATCAATGCAATTAATTTGCATTTAAGGATTATAAATGTATCAAAGAATTTATGATCAAAACTATGTATAACAGTCAGGATTTTTGACTCAAATGTTTTGACTTTGCTATTTTGATCTAAAGATTATTTTTAAACATTTTAATGCCATGTTTATGAATATAAAAATCTTATGCAAATTATTTCAACACTGATGAGTTTATCAAAGCATTTTGATGGACCTATATTCATAAACCAATTTAATTTCTCCATCAATTATACAAAACAATTAAACCCTTTCTAAATTTTTCTGTTTTCGCTTTCATTCTTTCCGAAGTCATTTTCATCAGATCAATTCTTTTCTACATAAACTTTACAATGAAGACTAGATTTATCAATTTTTTTCATATGTGGTTATAACAACGATATCTTCCTTTCAGTAATTATGAATTTTTTAATTTTCTGGTCATAAATTCTAGGAAGTTTAATTTTCCAATGTCAAACTCTGCAGATACAAATTCTGGCAGAATGATTTGATTCTGTCAATTCTTAGTAAAAAATATGTGTAGTTTTAGAAGTTGTCATTTTAATTTTGTTGATGTTTTTTCTACGGTCTAATTTTTGTAGTTTTTTGCAAGATGTAATTCTTCAGTGAGTTTTTAGTCTAAAACAATTTTTACAGTGTGTGGTTTTAGCCATCAGTTTCATTTCATGTTCTCTTTATTCAGTTGTCAATATTCATTGTGAATTAGATAAAAGAATGTTAACTGATATATATTTCTTAGCTAACCAATTATGAAGTTGAGGGCAATGTTCCTAGCATATTTCTAGGATTCCTGCATTGCCCAGGATTGATCTCATCTTTTGCTAAGCCAATTCTTCCATCTGCTTTTGACCATTTTGTATGTTGTGTACTAAGTGTCCCTACACTTGGCAGAGGAAACAAGTGTTGCGTGTCAAAAGAATGCATCAAAACATCCTGTTTTGACGGAAAAACCACTCTCACAATCTAAATGTTAACATGTACTTCTTCAGCCTTAATTTTTGAAAAAAAAAAAAAAAAAAAAAAAAGGCTGATTAGCAAATATGTCAAGAGAGGAGAGGCCTTCTAATACAACATAGCCACAGAGTCAGCTACCACCCTTCCTTTCAACAAATACAAGATGTCTGTTGCGCGGGAAATTCTGAAGAAACAATTCCAAGAATGACAGTATACTACTTATATTTTAAAATCCACTTGTCCCACGAGGGGACTGCTAAATGTTAGCTGACTTCTATGCCTACATAACCACTCCTAGCTAAAAATCTCTTCAGTTATAGAGGATTTCTGCGGCTCTGTTGTACGTGAACAAAGAGCAAAGGACCTTCTCCTCTTCCATTCCCCTGATGTAAATAGTGTCCAACTATTACATATTAAATATTGTCAAGGACTCCACTGTCTAAGGACAAAATATTGGCTTTGTTATTGCTGCAAAACAAGGGCTATCTTTTGTGGAAGCAAAAAGGAATAAAGGGGATACATTCTAATTTTTTTCTTAGATCTAAAACCTTAAGTTACATTATTACTTATAACAGTTATAATAACACCTTGACTCAAAAATAAATCTAAAAAGAATGAAAATGAGGCCATGAATACCCACAAATTCAAATCTGTGAACTATAATGTGCTTTCTAAGCCTGATTTCCTTCAGGTCCTACCCTGGGATGGGGAATAACTTCTATGAGTGAAATGTACAATGGCATTTACTGGGTAATGACAGATAAAATGCCCAACTAATTTATGTTCAAAATCTCTATATTGTTTCTGACACCAAACTTTGAGTCAGGATTAAATCTTGTTCAATATTCATGCAATATTTCATACCTGTATCAGATGATTTAATAACATGCCACTGGGTTGAAAAGTCTTAAATCCAAAGGAGATCTGGAAGTGGCTGGGCAATTCTGAGTCAAAACTAGTGAAACTCAATTGTCCTCCCCTGGAGAAGGAGGCAGATCGCACAAGCTGAAATGCAAATATGAAATAAATTACTGGCGTTGTAACCATTTCATGGCTGAAATACAGTAGATCATCCTACGTCATCTCATATGAACTGATTAATGTGGTTTATGTTGCCTCAGGAAGAAATAAGAGTTTGCTTTGCTGAATGATTTTATCATTAGTTTGTATGTTTTTCTGTGTATAGTTGGGATTCCTCCTTTCCTACAAATTTAATACTTAAGCCTGAAGAGGTTTTCAAGTAGGTAGGGAGTGTGTATGAGCCAGTTCATGATAACACTGTGTGTTACCACAAAAAAAAGTCCAAAGTCGATGTGTTAACAAATACCAAAGATGGGTTGGTTGTGGTGCTCTCCCTTGAAAGATTTTGAACTCTTCACTTACCTTCCAGTCTTCTGAGCACTTCTTTGTTACTCCCACAGTATCATTCAACCTAACGACACCACTAGTTTTCTTCAGATTTTTCATGCAGCCTCGGAAAGCAGGTGTAGAAATGTTAAACCTGATTTGGGATATGAAAAAGGAAAGAGATGTACCGGGTCAGGCTTGCCTGAGAATTGGAGCTGAAGCACTGCAGTCTCTACTACTTCTCGCCCATAAACTAGTACATATTTTATGGTTATCTGTTCTCAAGGGATTTCTATAATGCTACTTATTTTGTGATGCTGACAAAATCTACTTCCTTTCTATGTGATTCTGAATTATCACCTTTAAAAACGAACACAGTAATGTTGACAGAAGACTTGCCAGGGTCCCCAAAAGGTATGGAGATATAGAAGATGTATAATATCGAGAATTGCTTCCCCACCCTCCTGGAGTCATGGCAGGGCATGATGCATAAAAAGTATATTAGTAAGTCAATATACTATAAATATTAACAAATATGTAAATAACTTAATAAGTAACTTATTGGAGCCAGGAATGCTCTAAAAAACTTTTGCTCTCTTTTTTTATGTCTATTTTTAAATTAGCCACCATAAACTCAAACTTTTTTGAGTTCCAGTCAATTATGAAAAATGTGAATTGGTATTTCACCAAAGCCAAGCTGGAACCATAGAAATCACTGTCTGGCCTCACGTGCTGTATCCAACACCTCCTAACTGTGCAACCTGGAGAAGTGGTTATTGTGAGGATTCAACAAGTCAATGCACAGGAAGTGCTTGGGACCATACCTGGCACATAGTCATGAGCACTCAGGAAGTGTTTCTTAGAAGCAAGATAGTGCTGCTCTAGAGCTGTAGGCTCGAGAACCAGACTGCTTAGGTTCAAGGCCTATCCTTGCTGCCTGAGCAGGTGATCTAACTTCTCTGTGCCTCTGTTTCCTCGTTTATACAATGGGAATATTTAAATCTGTTACATAGGTTTGTCAGGAGTTTAAATGAGTTAATAATATGTGTAACACATTCAAATGGTGCTTGGTACAGAGCAAGGACTCCATGTGAGGCAGTGGGCTCAGTAACTGCCCCCATAGTAGTGCAATCATTGTAATGAGAGCCACTTCTGAAGTATCTCTTCCTATGTGGCTGCCTTGGCATTTCTCCAGACTGCTAGATCTGTCTGGAGCTGAATTCATGTAACATATTAACATACATGAACCAGCTGAGTGCAGGCAAATATTTGTGTTTCTTAAATGAATGATGGACTAAGAAAAACACAAAGCTAATTTCATTATAAACCCTTAAGGCAATTCAGTTTTCTAAATGGAAGGGTGGCTGCATTCATTTTCATTCAGTTCATTATAAACAGTTTAGCTACATGTAATATGCATAAAATTAACTTTCCTTAAAGGAAAAAGAAAAAGTGAATCTTCACTGGCATTGCAGCATGAGCTTATTTATTTTATAAAAATGGTTTTTTTGCCTCAGAAGAGGAGGAAAATTCATGAAGCTTGTCTATTAATACATACATTTGGATCCATTTTCTCCTATGTATCAACATGTTTTAGACCCGTCAGCATCTCCTGATGTGCTTCTTTCCATAAAGTATATGTCGAAGGAAGAAAAAGATGGCAGAAAAAAGGGGGAGCAGGAAGATCACTAACAGATATGGAGTACTTCTGTGCAAGGTACTATTTTTCTATCCTCACAATAACCTTTCAAGGGAAATATTTTCTTATCTAACATTTACTGGGCACTTACCATGTGCCAGGCACCGTGCTAACTCTGTTACTTTGAATCCTCATAACCACCCTAATTGTTAGGCAGTTACTACCCCCATGTTACAGATGTAGTGGCAAGAAGCTGGGGGAAGTTGAGTAATTTGCCTAAGGTCACACAGTAGAAAAGTGGCAGCATTGGGATTTGGGTGGTCGGTGTGTCACACAAGATAATGTGATTTGAAGGCCTCACACCTTATGTTTACACAGTCTGTGTACCTATGACACTTGGAATGATCATGGCTCTTTCATAGTAGAGATGTTAATATAGAAGATTTATTTCCACTATTCTTTGAGGTGTTCTTGTTACCCTGAATCACTGAGGGCCTAGAGTTCTATGTTTACTCCAGTCTGCAGGGTCTGAACATACTTGCCAGAGGAATGTGGCTGCATAGGGGTATAAGCTGCGGTGTTCATGGGCTAGTACACTGCGGTGTGTGTGCATACCATGGGCCAACCCATTCATAAAGACTTAGCCAGGTCCCAGCCTGCTGGAAACAGATTTCATAGAGCAGTAAGAGCAAAATGTAATTCTAACTTCAGTCCTAGGTACTGAGCAAATGTCCAATATATCACTGACTGACTTTTACTTTTCAAATTATTTCATGTCTTATTATTAAACACTAAGACACAACAGTGTCAGGTCTCAGGAAAAAATTCTTGTTGCTTTGAGACCCTCTGGCAGGTGATATTCTCTTCTATGGGAAGGGAAGCAAATGAAATGAACAGATTGTGACTTCTGACTGTAATTTTAAACACGTCATTAAAAGATCTGGGTCCCCATTCCCAGGAGATACACCACAATAAGAGGAAAAACCAGAACGTTCACAAGATCTCTTGTTCAAAGCTACTTTCTCTAGAGATGACACTAGCCTGCTCTGCTCCACATTAGTTTTAAGCACTTACTGTCCGTAAGGGCCTTCCTTTTATGCTAGGTGTTAGAAGGCCTCCCTCCTTTGAAAGAACTGCTGGTTGCTCCTGCAGAGCTCAGCTATGGGGTATCACTAGAAGACTGATAGAAGGGACCCAGTAGAAGACTCTTCCATGCTCACCCTGTCCCCCAGTGGCCCATATCAGAGGGGTTTCATAGGCCACTGGGGGGCACAGTTCCCCAAGCCCCACCTCCCCTTTCAAATGACCATTCCCATTTTTCAGTATTTCTATTGTTTTACTCTGTTGCCAAACACTGTTCATACTGAAAAGCTAACTTTTTATGTTTATTTGTCGCTAGAATTAAAGAAGGTAAACTCATCAGTAGCAAGCATAACCACTAAGAGAAGCAATCTGCTTCCTTCTAAAAAATAAAAAATCATCTTACCTTTCCCTGATTGAAATTGGAATTCCTCCCAGATAATATGTGTTAAAATCAAATATTTCACCATCGATTTTAATCTTTTGATTATTCATAATTATCATCGTTTGATCCTGGGATTTTCTAATATTGATTAGAAACTGAAATAAATGAGAGATGAGTCAGTGAGCAACGGGAAATAAAAGAATCCTATTCACAGTGGTTCAGAGCTATCTTGATTTTGTCTTCCTTCAGATTTATTTATATACATGGCAGAAGACTCTGAGTAGTCGCAGTTCTATATAAAATATAGTATTGAAACATTTAAATAGACATGTTTACGTTGGAAATTAATCATGTTTTATATAGGCCATATACGTGTTATATATTTCACGCCCAAATGTTCAAATTTTAAAAGGACATGTCCCTCGGTTAATAACTGTGAGTTCATCTGGTAATAGAAATGTGTTTTGGGCTCTGTATTAACTTCAAAGGATGAAGAATGTTTAATAATTCAAGTAAACAAGCTCAAAGGATATACCGAATGATCTTGCCCATTGTTTATGAGGCTTTCAATTCTTTCATGTTTTGGTGGCTCTGAATTCAGTTTGTATTGCACCTGGAGATGGCCGTCTTCTATATTTACGGAGATGAAGTGATCCTAGAGCATGGAAACAAGGTAGATTACCAGGAGACTCAACGAAAGAAGAGTTAAACACTGGAACTCAAGTTACTCTCAAGTTACAGACTGCTCTCAGCTCCAGCTGCCTCCTTAGTTAAACAAGGACAGTAGTGCTGCAGTACCCAGCTCCTGGTTTGTGTCTGATGATCAAATGTTACAAGTCATGGTAAACATCTACAGTGGTTGGTACACAGAAAGGACACAATAAATATTATAATCGTGATTTTGTTTCATAGTAATCTATAACCAGCATGCACAAATGGAAACTGAAAAGATTCAGATCATTCATATTATGTGAAAAAAATGACTGCTATATTTTAGAGAGAGGTAAGGTCTTACTTAACCCTCAGACATTTTCCACCATCTGCTTTCTGACTTAACACCATATCTTAGTCTCATTTGCTGGCCCTTCCCCCCACATTCCATTTAGGTATTGGGGGTCCCTCCAGTATCCTGCACTGGACCTCTGCCCTCCCACCACTCTCTCTGCCTCGCAGTCACAGTCACTCCTTTGGCTCCAATTCAGGTGTGCCCATGAAGCCCAAATATTCTTCCCCAGCCTAAACCTGTCTTTTCAGGGCCAGGTCTGTATATCTGGTTACTTTATTGCTATTGCTGACATGACTCACAGATACTCAAATTCAGAATATCTCTAACAGAATTTATGATCTACATGCCTCCCACCTGCTGCCAAGCCTGTCTCTCAGCCCTTCATGCTGCTCTCTCTCCTCCTTTCTCTCTCACCATTAATCACCTTGCTGAGCCAGCCACAAGCCCACCAGGAGTTGTTCCTGACTTTTCCTTCTCTCTTCCATCCAATCAAATATTGTCAAATCTACCACTTCTTAACTTTCTCTTTATTACATGCCTCCTAGTCTCAGTCACAACTCCTTCAGCTGGACTGCACAGCAATAACGTGCTATGCCCCCTCCCCATGTTCACTCTGTCCCCTCCTGAATTGATTTTCCACTGTGCAGCCAGAGTGGTCTTTTGAAAATGCCTGTTACTGAGCAGTCTTTTGAAAATGCCAGCTGGTGAGCAGTCTTTTGAATACGCCAGTGTGTGCATGTTACTCTCCTTTGCTTTCAGGATAAAACTCTCTCTAGCAAATGCTCTGTGGCCCTGACCACTCCTTCAGCTTCGTTTCTCTGCAGTCCCTCTAGACCTTTGTGCCCCAGCCACATGGGTCATCATTCCATCCCTGAGTGTTCCTTACCCTTCCCATGTCTGGGTCTTCTTCTTGCCCCTTCCCACACATGGATCACCCTTCTGCCCTCTCCCCTTCAAATGTTATCTTCTAACTTGTCCTCAAGGTCCCAGATTAAACATCCTTTGTTTAAGAAAGTCTTTCCTGTTAAACATCCTGATTATGCCTCAAACTTTCCCTCTATACACTCATGACCACTGTAATGAATTAATTATCCAATTAACAAACATAACTTTGTTTAGGACCTTATATTCTAGATGAAAAGTATTCTCACATACTTTAATCATCCATTTCCTTAGTGGAAAGATAAGCTGAGGAATTTGTCCTGTGGGGCTAGAAGTTTCACTCTTACATGGTTCTCTATTGATAAGAAGGCCTCTCTTTGAAGTCTTCTGCCAGAGTCCTTATCTACAAGAAGAATCAGTCCTTATGTGGATCCTAAGCCTTGCCCTTGGAAGCCAGTTAGGGTTCATCACACTCATAAATAACAGGATAGCATCAATTCACTGGGTGTAATGATCCATCCTACTTCACAGCAGCACTCTGGATCATTTTCTCTTATCTGGTTACTATAGCATTTTGTAAGTTTTTTTCTAATGTAAGTAGTATTTTCGGTTCTTAGTCTCCAAGAACTCTAAAATGGAGTACAAAGAAGATTTTGTAGTAAAAAGTAACCTCCTTGCCCTGAAGATGCTGTGTGACTTCTTAGCTCTCTGCATTCTTCAAATAGATCAGGACCTTTCAAACTGTCAGAGCTAGTTCAGCCTTGGAATCTCCCGGAGAGTCCCGACCAACCCCAGAAAGGAGATTTGGATCAGGCCTGTATCCCCACCCTGCAGGTAGAAGTGTCTGGTAAAATCCCAAGCTCCATGTGAATCCCACATTCTCAGACTAGAGTTCCCATGGGCTGATCCATATTTCTCCAGAAATGCTACCTGTAGAAGTAACTACAGAAGAGCTATTAACAGGAGCAGGTAAGCCAGGCCCATCTACCAGCAGATGGTGCTGACAATCGCTTCTAGAGCATCACTTTGGACCTTTCCTAAATTAGCGGGCTTAAGAATGGCCTCTCGTCTATGGCCATACCACCTTGAATGTGCCCGATCTCATCTGATCTCGGAAGCTAAGCAGGGTTGGGTCTAGTTAGTACCTGAATGGGAGACCACCAAGAAATACCAGGTGTTGTAGGCATAAAAATAAATAAACAAATTAATAATAATAATAATAATAAAAAAGAATGGCCTCTTAGCTGCTTGATAACAGAGAAGCGTCCATGTCTTGGGCAGTCAGGGTCAGGTCTTTAAAAGACAATCTCACACAGCCTGGCAAGGGTCAGACCAAGATGCAAACAGTAGTTCAAACGGTCTATCTGTCAGAGGGCCCCAGAGGCCTTTACATGTTTTTATACAGATTAAGCAAATTATTAGGCAAACAGTAGTTTTCAAAGAATGAAAGTGACAATGAGAATAGAATGGGAAAGGGGAAGATTTCTTCCACATTCTGGTGGTGGGCTCTCAAATTCCTGACTACTTGCCTCATTAAACACTCACTCCCGTAGCCAAAGAAAGTAGAGCTGGGCCAAGGGAAATGATGCAGGTAACGTTTTCAGTGTCTTTCAGACTTAGTTGGTTGTTTATAATAAGTCAGTTACTCCCAAATTAACCAATCAAATGGACATATTTGTTAGTATTTAGATGCTTTATAATATCGATTACCTGGTTTTCTGCAAAGAACAGCAAACCTCTATCCACAGTGGTCTGAATCGTCTGTGCAAAGATTTGGAAGAAAGCGTTTGGTTGAGTTGGAACTCGAGCATAGCCTGTACCTTCAAAATAATTTTTGTCTGACTCTTCCTTTCTCCTGTCAATGAGAATCATCATTAGTTAGAACACAGCAGCAGCAAAGGACTACCACACAAGTGTGTTTATTAATGCAAGGTGCTGCTATCTGAAAAATGGAGCAAAGCATAAGCAATTTAGTTGTCATGATTTTTTCAAGAAGAGGAAACATATTTAAAATGTTAAAATGGCCAGTTGTTTCTCCTGGATGTGGCCTAGTACCTGAAGAGCTTGAAATGTAAGAAATTATTAACTTGAAATAGAACACTTATTCTGAGTAATAAGTACTCAGTCTGTTTCATAGTAGACTATTCCAAATTCTTCTAACTAGAAGGATGGTCAGGAGCTCAATGCAGCAAGTTTTGAATAGGTACGGGTGTTAGACTACCTAGAAAGTCATGGTATACTTTGTGGACCACTATTTTTTTTTTGTAATTTACAATAAATACATACTTTTGTGCCTAAATCAGGTACTATCTAACAGTAAAAATGCTGTGGCAGGAGGCACCAAAAATTTAAGAAGGATTTATTTTTTCCAAAATTGAGAAAACACTATCAAGGTAACATATTATACAAATGAGGAAAAGATTGCCAGTATTTGATTTTAGGGATGGACTAGCATTGTTGCATAAATGCCTAATTTAAGAACTACTGGCTCAAAGCAACCAGCGACATCAATAGCATCTTACTGGCTATCCTTTATTATACGTAATATACCTGTAAGTTAAAATCAGTTATAGAGACACTAGTTTCTACGTTTTATTTACCTTCTACAAGGCTCCACTTCAGTTGTGTTGAGATTGAAAGATTTTTTGAAGTTGTACAAGCTCAGAACATTTTCATTGAGGTCATCTAATTCAATACAACCTTTGTATGGAGGGAATGTCAGACTATGAGGAAGCTGAAAAAATGCAACAAAAATTTACTAACCAAACAAAGGACAATGATCAGGTTGACCAAGAAATAGCACGAATCTATCACTTTTAACCATCAGTATAGCATAGGAGTTAAAAATGTGGACCTTGTAACCAAATGCCCTGGCTTTAGTATTTCTAGCTGTACAACCTTGGGCAAGTTATTTAACCTCTTTGTCTGTTTCCTTATATGGGAAGTGTGAATGATAATGATGCTTTGTAAATTAATATACTTAAGCACAGATCAGTACACATAAGAAGTACTGGAGTGTTGCTATTATCACTGGATGAGCTTTAAATATAGATAGTTAAATACAGCTTATATTCAGTTGATAATTAGAGACATGAGGTCCTTATATTCAATTAAAATGTATATATTTTCATTCAGAGAAATAACATTTGCACTTACTTTAAAACCAGGTGGGTAACCTCCAACATAAAATACAACCTTTTCAGGATCCAAATTAAGGAGTGTGTTGCTATTTCCATTGTTAATGTCATGGAACTGAAGTGTTTCTGGTTTATTAGATGTGGCTCTTCTGGTGTAATTAAGCATTGCAAACTGATAAATTCTGTTCAAAAATAAATTAGATAATAAAGTTATATAAAAATCTATGCAAAAATGAAAGAAATCAAGGCCATGATACTAAAAATGGGGTTCAGCAACACGTAAAATTGAGGTTTGGTGAGTGTCAGTTAGATTACCAAGAAGCGGAAGTCTATCAGACTTGTACCTCTGAAACTTCACTCGGTCCATAACAGCATCCTGAGTTTCGCTCTCCGTCAAGATCTGGTCCACCCGGAGTTCAGTCTCGTGCTCTCCCAGGTTGTAGACACATGTGAGCTGTCCGTTTTTAACTGCCATGCCGATGTAGTCCTTGGAGTCCTGGAGGTGTAAAGTCCACTTCAGAGCACTTCACGTACTATATTCTCTCAACTTCCTATCCCATGAGAGTGCATCTCAAATAACTAATGGGTTTTATACAATAAGTCTTGAGCAGACAGGATAAATGAGGTGTATCCTTATACAGAATAATAGAGATAGAAAAAATGTCTGAGCTGACTTTGCTCATGGTATAGTGCACTCATTTATTCACTCCCCCATGTGCTCGATCTACAAATATTTGCCAAGCACCAGTCATAAAGATGAACCAGACATGGACTCAGGACTCTATTAGATTTTAGTTTAACAGGGAGATAAGCCATTTTTTGTTCTCTCCATAGAGTAATACAACATTCTCTTAACATTTTGTGTTTTGTGCATGCCTTTGTTATAACACCTAGCACCCCATATTATCACAGTCAGCTACAAATGTATATTTCTCCTGTTACAATATGAGCATTTTAAGGTAGATATAAATTTTTTTAAATTGTGGTTAAAAAAATCCCACCATTTTAATCAGTTTTAAGTGAATACTAAGTACATTTGAGAAACAAATTTTTCTTTATTATAAGTATAGGGTATGGTACATAGTAGGAATATGGTATAAATTTGTCAAAGACAAAACAGAGCAATTTGTCTTAATACAGAGCAAAAAGTCGTATCATAAGAAAGCTACAAAGCACCAACACCTTAAAGCATGAAAAAATGATTATTAATAGTGTTGATTTTAGGAGTCTTTAAATATGGCATCCACTAATGACAGCCAGCTATTTCTTAATTGGATAGAATTTTCAAGAACCATGTTTCAGATATTTCTTTTCCAAAAATTATTTCCTAACCAATCAGTGATTAGCTTTTCCTCTGACAAGTTGAAGAAATGTATTTTAAGTGGAGGGATTAAAAGCTAAAATGAACTGTTCAAAATGCCAGTAACAGTAGTGGTTTAAAGAATTTAGAATTATAAAGAGATGGGGCAACTGGATTTCTGATTAATTAGGCAGGAGAGGTTTCATTTGCTCCAGTCCTCAGCCACAGATGGTCCTCACCCCATAGAGCTGAGGAAGGACTGGGGCTGGGAAAGAAACAGGGTCACAATTCTGTGAGGAAGAACTACTGTTAACTCTCATGACGCCTGGCTATTGCTGCTCTGGTCATGTGGAGAGAGGGTCGATCTTGAACTCCGGGGTGTAAGTGCTAATGGGTTCACATGTGTCCATGTGTTGGGTCCATCAGGTAAGGTCCCTAGATCTGCCAGCAGATAACAATCCGTGATTGACAGAAGGGCCCCTGACATGTTGGTAGGATTTCCTCCCGCTGTGCCAACCTCAGTGACACAGTGGTATCACGCAACTCAAAAGCTATATTCTGTTTTAAAAACAAAAAAAATGTCAAAGCAATACTTACATCTTTATTTCCAAGGTACATCACAAACATATTCTGAGTTCCTGCATTTTCTTTTGATTCAGGTCTTTGTAGAAACAAAGAAAGAGATGTGTATCCTTTCAAATCCTCCAGGTCACTTGGCAGCCGGACTTCGACACCAGATTTCCCGTTGAACCTCATGGGGACAGCGACCTGTGAGAGAAAGATCTATGGTGTCAACCTGTGAGAAAAGTGGGTATGCTCTTTTAAGTGGTAGATTGTGACTTCGTAGCTACTCTTTTTAACCTTTTCCAAGTTGTTTTGATAAGGTACAAAAGAGTGTAAATATCTCCTAGACCTGGATTATAAACTCATGAAACTGTTTCAGGAGCTGAGTAATAAAACATTCATGTTCTTCTTGTTTATCAGCCCTCTGGTGTTTGAGAAGTGTATTTCATTCTCTGTAGCAGAAATATAATCATTATTATAATAGTAATTCCAACCCTGGAAGGTTTCTGTGTCAATGAGCTAACACATATGGAAGCACTTAGCATGATGCCATGCATATATAAATATATAATGCATCAAAAACATTTTTAAAGGAACTTTTTAAGAAACCATTTCTCATGAACTTATTACATGTCATCACAGGAATTCAGACCTAAAAACTGAGGGCATCAAAGCTCTCTAAAACAATGCTTCTTATACTTTGGTGAAGGACCGTCATTGTTGTTGTTGTTTTGTCAAATCTGCTCTGGACCAAATCTTTTGTAAAACATATTAGAAATTAAATTACTAGAAAAATGAAATAAAGAAGGTATTTTTCCAATGATCCCATTCTTGGATGCTGAGGCAATTCAAAATATTAAAAGTTTCTAAACATTTACTCTCAATTTTATACTTATATATCACAGACCAGTAACAAAAGCTCTCTGACTAGACCCGGTCTGTGGACCAGCTTGGGTAGCTCTGTGTTAAAACATAGAAAATAAATATTCTCTAACAATCTAAAGAGTAACATTCCTGGAATGATACTTACACAAACTCTACATTTTAGCATTTAAATATTTATGGAGGAACTTGTATATGTAAAACATTATGTGGTGGTGGCTGCGGGGCGGGGGTGGGGGGTGGGGAGAGGAGGCTTAGCGATTCATGAGTTATGATGTGACTGAGATCCCCTCACCCACCAGGCTCATTTTATCCCTTTCTCTTCTCACTCTCTGTCCTCCACTATACCCAACCTTATTCTGAGTCTTTCCTGGCATGCCCTTGTGCTTCGAAAACTCCTACTCATTAAAATCTTTTTTTTTTTTAATTAAGAAAACATTTCATGAATACAAAAAAAAATGGAGAGTATAACTGTATATGCACCACCATCTTAAGAAATTAAACATTACTGATATAATTGAAGCCTCCTGCATATTCTACCTTGTCCCTATTCCTCCCTCTCTTCTCAAAAGTCACCACTACCCTAAATTTGGATTCCTATGTGCAGTTCCATGCATGTTTTAATACTTTTAAAAATAATTATATATTTATCTATAAGCTGTAATTTGTCTTATTTTTCAAGTTTTAAATATTTTTATATAAATGTATCCAGTTGTACATATCCTTCTACAACTTGTTTTCTTTGCCTCATTCTCTTTTTCGATTTATCCTTGTTGATACACTTGGCTTCAGCTCACTCACATTTCTTGTTGTATGGTCTTTGTTGTATAAATTGATCACAATTTTATTCATTTCCTATTGATGGACATTTGGATTTTTTCCAATTATTTATTGATTTTTTTAAGACTGGTGAATCAGTGCCTCAATTATGAAAAATTGCTGTAATTCCGTGTTCAAAACATGCCCATGCTGGTAGGAACCATTCCCTATCCCCAACAAAGGTGTAATTTTTGAGTTACAGTAAGAAAACAGGACCTGTACAGTATCATATTAGCACATTCTGATCATAGAACCCTTAAATTGAACTTGCAGTAATACTTTACGAACTGAGGACTGCAAGAGAATGTTTCTTCCTGCCCACATAAACTCACTGGGAAGGAAAGTGCTTCAGGTCCCTGACATGTCAGATGATTATGCACTCTTCAAGGATGAGTGGAGGAAATCAACTTTCACATTTCAAGCAACCAAAGAATTAGAGCAAGAAAGACAATCGGTTCTTGAGCAAACAAAAGCCTTTACTTTCCTGACGAATGTGGCAACTTATCAAAGAACGAGCCTTGGTCCCCTACCTTGTTTGCAGCATCTCTGGCTTGCTGAATTAGCTCTCGTATGCGGTCCACGTTGTCAGAAATGTTGCCCAGTGGCAACAGCTGTTGGTTGATACTTTCAATTTTGCTCAAAAGATCAGGCAGTTTGTTGGTTAATTTCTTTACTATTGGTGAGATTATAAAATAAATTTATAATTATGAGTTGAGAAAAGGTAAAATACAGATATTCCCATTGACAGTATTTGTTAAGTGGTATGTTTGGGTCCCAAATTTTAGACAGGATGACTCAGATTCAGGTAATACCTTTTCTAAATATGTCAGGAATTTTATTCTGTAATCTAGATAGCAAATCATTGTTCCTGACTACTCTAAAAAATAAATCTTTGTTTTTTTGATTCTTAATATCAATCATAATTCAATATCTCATAATTCAGGGACTTACACCTACACTCCATAAAAGGGAAAATCAATAGTAATGTTAATGAACCCTACCTGGTCCTTTGAACTCACAGAATACCCACACTCTTTAAATGTATTATGTGAAGCTGTTTTCCAATGTTTTAACTAAGATCAGACTTTCAGGGAAGAATTTAATTTGACCACAGCACATAACAATGGAGAAAATGAATAATGTGTCTTGGCCCCCAAATACCTGATACCTGAGTTATCTGCATCAGTGAGAGCCTTGTTGAAGTCTTCACTCTGGGTGCTCCCATAAGTATCCTTGATTCTTTTCACGTCTGTCTGAATTGGCTTGAGCCCATCTAGAACCTCATTTGTGATGTCGTTGGCATTTCTGACCATATTCTTTGCACTACTGATCATACCATCAATGTCATCTAATACATGCACAAATAGGTAGATGTAAGTATCTAAACTGTATGACAAAAGAAGCTAAGTATGGTGGGTTCAGGAGATGCTGACCTCTCTCTATCCCACGAAGATCATCACGGATGGCAGTAATATTGGTGCCTATCACCTCTTTCTGAACTGTCATAATTTTCAGAGTTTGCTGTAGGTTGTTCAGAGCTGGACTGATTTCTAAAATAAAACATTAAGAGGCAATTACTCTGTGGATTTTGATCCTGCATTGGTATTGATGACTTCTGAAGTAGCCAGCGTCTATACAGCTTTGAGCAGAACTGTATCCTAAGGTCATCCCAGAGATTCCCACTGCCTGTTCCTAGACCCATAATTCCAGGGTCCTCTGGCTACAGAGATCGGGAACATATCAGAACCTATGGTACCAGGCTCCTTGGAAATGCACATAGAGAAAGGGAGAGGCTTAATAACCTAGGGGAGAGGGGAGGGCTTAACTTCCACTCAGCTGAGGACAGAAGTCTCTGCTTAGTGAAAGAAAAGGATGTGTTTGTCTAGTTCACTGCTGTCTCCTAGCACAGTGCCATGTCTGGCGCTAGTCAGGGCTTAATATTATTACATATCTATTGAATGAATGAATGAATGAATGAATATGAATGAATGAACAAATGAATGAATAATGCAGAAAGGATGCCTCTTCAGTCAGAGTATAAGAAAGGAGTGTTGTCAAAGCCTCATCTAATCAAACACACACACAAGTAGGCCTTGTTTGCTTCTGTTCATTTTCAAATGGACCCATTTAAGGAAATTCAGTGAAATTATAAAGAGAACATATGCTATACTAGAAAATTTTAATTCTTGACATTTGCTAGGCAAATGATTATATGTTAATACATATTTTTTGTACTTTATTTTCCACATATTTAATATTTAGAAACAAACAAGCAAACAAACAAATAAATAAATTTACTAGTAGAAGGCATCTAATTGCTCTGAAAGCACTAAGAGGCTGAGTGAGGTCCATGGGCTCAGATGGCTGCTTGGCCATAAATGACCATGAGAGACCATAGAAAATCAAGACACAGTATTTTCAAGACACAGGAATTTGGTGAGATTGAGATAGTTTAATTATTATTATTATTTAAAAATAAGTGGAAAATTTTCAAAGATAAACATTATGCTTAAAAAATTCTCATGCTTCACCGTGGTAGTGGTTTTCAGTACTTTTAAATTGCTAAGATTTTAGGACTTAAGAATTTTGAAGTTACTCTAATGTCCTGAAACTAATGATCTTGACCTTAAATAAATAACTAGCATTGCATATACCTCTATGCTATTGGGTTCCCAATGCAATGGTCCCAAGTGGATTAAATTAAATAGCCCCTTCAAGGCCGAGCTGAAATAGGCCTATCACCCTCAAGGTTTATTTATATTCAAGACGTTCTAATTAATCCAGTATATGTTAGAATATTGAGTGGAAACATCAAATCTATACAAGGAACCATGGATTTACAAATCGGTATCAATGCTGAGATTCAAGAAGAGCATTTATTTCTAGGACTGCCTCTCATGGTCCTACAGGTTGTTTTTAAACTCTCCATTATCCTGACCACCTCACCGTCCCCCCCACCCCATACCTTGTTGTAGCTTCTCCTGTGTTATCTTGGCTTCATTTAATAGTTTATCACTGTCGGAACTCAGGGTTTTAGCTTTTCTTGGAAGATCTTCCTTTATCACTGTCTGAAAATAAAGTGTTTATGAGCTTTAAGCATATGGCATACCTTAGGAAACATGGAGTAGGATTTTTCATCCTATCCTAATGCCCTCTAATCTTTAATCTTTAAAAGATGAAGTTCATAGGTGAAGAGGAGGTTTAAAAAGAGGGTTAGGGCTCTAGGTAGATTTGTGGCTTGGGGAGGTGAACCTATCTCTAGTGACATACTGACAAACTACAGGAAAACTGTCTCATTTTCTCACTGTCACTTGTACAATATCCTCTGCAATAACTGAAGACAGAATTGAGTTGCTTTTAGGTTTTTACTCTTCGGGAGATAAAAGTCTTCAACCTTCTAAGAAAGCCTTTCCCCTAATTCTTTGATATTTAATATTTTATTCTTTATATTTAAATGTAGAAATATTATGTGGTGGATATAAAATCCCATAGGACTCCACAGATGTGCCTAGGTGTAAGAAAGAATAGAAAATAAATAGTCATTGAGTTGTGTACAAAAATCTCTCTCTTCTTTGGTTAATGCTAATACTTAATTACAGGCTAAAAGCATACCTTATAAGAAGCAAGATATAATATTTATCTTGATTCAAAATTGATAATCACTGTAATTTCTACAGCAAGTTCAAATCTATTCTATATAACAAGTTCTGATTTAAAATAATGCTTTTTTATATTCATCAGTGCATAAAAAAAAAATAAGAAAGTGAATAGTCTCCAGAGGGCATCTAAAAAAGGTGCTGGTGCAGATGCCCACCTGAAGGGCAGACTCGGATGCAGTTGTGGCCTTATCAGCCGCATCCTCTGCCGCTTTGATGGCGTTGAGGATGTTCTCGTAGGCGGTGGCCGCATCCACGGCACAGCGCACCAGTTCATCTGCACTGGCGTTCCTCTTGATCCTGGAAGACAGACGGGGGAATACTCCAGCAGCTGTCCTCGGCCTGCAGCTGCTGCAGTGATTCATTTGGCAAATGGAGACCTGAGCTGGGGGTACTGCAGCTCTGCTCCAAGGGTGCGACTGGGAAATAGTGCCCGTTGCGTATGGGTTTTGGACCTAGGCCCTGGGCCCTTCTGCCTTGTTCTGGAGATCCAGGATGCCCAGGGGAGGCTTCTGCATTAGACTCTGGGGCCGAACTCACCCCTCCAGCTGCTTTGCCAGCTCCTGTAAGGACTTAGCGTGCTTCTCCGCCTCCTCCACCAGTGATGCTTTGCTGGCAGATTTGGAAAGTTCTCTCACTTTGTCACTTAGTTCATGTCTCGCTTCATTTAAAGTGGCAGCTATTTTTTTGTATTCCTATTTTTTCCAAGTAAACAGAGAGAGTGCCAATTTAAGCAAAGAACGTATATGATATTTTCTTGAACTCTGTCATAAATGACATGTTCAAGGAGACAACAAGAAGAAATTGTTTTCTAAGCCCATTTACTATACCAATTAATCCTTGGTTACTTCAGATAGTGGCACTATACTATTCTCCCAAGTTTTACCACCATTTGAACATTTTCCTTACGGTAGGCACCCCCTTTGATAAATTTTAAAACAGTGCACTGTTCTCATTAGTATAAAATTGTACTAAACCAAAATATTATTTTCTGACTTAGAAACAGCAAACATAAAAGATATTTTCAAAATGCCTGTTGGGCTACTGAGAAATGTTGTCAATCTTTTATAAGCCCAAAATGTGTTCTGCTAATAAAAGTATGCTTAATATTTTACAAATGACATAACAATTTTTTAAATCACAAAAGTCATATTTGCTCATTGCAGGCAAATTAGGTAATTCAAATAGACACAAAGAAGGGACAGCATTTATATCTCTCCTCTAAAGGAACATCACTATTGACATTTTGGTATATTTCTTTCCAAGTGAATGACATATACTGGAGAAAAAATAGGTCAGCCCATCTCATCGTTTCCTCACAAAATAATTTAAATGTTTTTCAATTTTCTAGAGAACGGGTTTTGTCTCTACCTCCTGGCTTTTCCCCATCAGCTTCAGCAAAATGTTGGTTTGCAGTAAGGAAGCATCTGCAGTGGCTAGAGACTTGGTGAAACCACTCTGTAGGGAATTCATTTCTTGAACTTGTCTCTGGAAAGAATAAAAAGAAGATCTGCTTGAGAAACAGGATATTTTATCAGCAGGCGCAGGTATATTTATTGGATAATAGCATATAAGTAATTTTAGAGTCAGAATGTTTTTTTGAATGTAAAGATCATCTAGGCAACTATGAAGTGATGGGAAATCAATTCTCTTTGCAGTGTGGGTGTGTTGTCATAGTTTCCTCAAACTACATGCCAGCGAAACAATAGTTGTCATCGTTGATGAAGGTTTCTATGCTGGGGTCAAGTTGGCCAATGAGGAGGATACATAATTAAACTCTGGTTTGTGGAGCAGAATGAGGGATTTTTAACCAAATAAACCAGTGCCAACCATCAGTACATCTCAGTGCCAGTCCCCATGAGGATGTAGGTGGGCTTCAACAAGAGAGCACATAGGACCTTAGAATGCCAGACCAGGAGGCTGCCAAAGATCAGAGGCCCATAAAATTGGATCCTGCTCCCTTGCCTTGACATAACCAGGACTTCCAACACAGGTGTTATTATTGAAAGGGGTTTGGGGAGTTAAGTATATTGCCATTTGCTAAGATGTTATTTTTCTTTTACCAAGTTCTTTTTTGGGGTCAGTCCTATGTTATTGCACTTTGATCTGTCATTTCATAAATGCTCACACTTCTGTTATTGGTTTAGCGTACAATGTTCACCAATGAAAATATATTCTATAGATTCTTGAGCTTTAAATTCTTTCATTGCAGATCCTACATGAGGCCTGTACATTAACTTATTTCCTATAAAGCAGGTAATGCCTTAAAATGCCCTTCCTGGTGATTATGATAATGATGTTTAAACATCTGACACAAAAATTCAGTTATTTAAAACATATATACTTTGAATTAATTATAACAATATTAATTTCTCATCCACTTAGTGACATTATTCCTTCAGGGGCAGGGGTGAGGCGATTTGCTCTGCTTTCTTTGTGGTTTAAGTTCAGAATCTGTTCTGGCAACTGAAGAGTAGGAATGCCTTTAGTTCTGTATTTAATGCTTATTTCTGTTTGATTAGCATTTGCCATAAGGACAGGTATATATAGACCAGATATACAGACAGGCTCTGCCCCTTTATTAATGATAAAGATCCTTCTCACTCATCCTGTTCATTAATGAAAGCATGCAGATTCTGACTATGAACTCACCTTGATGGATTCCAAATTCCTCTCATTTTCTTGGTTAAGGCCAGTGGCCTTCTTTGCTTGGGCAGTTGCCTCCTGTAGTGCAGCACGGAGGTCAATGAGTTTGGCTTCATATTCGTTTAAAGAATCCCGTATGCTCTTAACAAGTCCGTTGTTCTCCACCTGGTGGTTTTCCAGCCAGCTCCTTATCCGATTCAGCACTGTAATACATCACTTTATGTTTTCCACTTGAAACATGAATATGTTGCAGCTAAGTTATAAAGACTACAGAAGGAGAGTTGAGTTTCTACTCATTTCATGGTTTTCTTTGAATTTGTGAGGGAATGGGAAAAAAGGAAACTAAAATTTATGCAGTACCTGCTCTGTGCATTGCACCCATTGCCTCATTTAATTTTTATGATAATCACATGAAAACAGTAATTATAATTCTCATGTTTCAGATAAGGAAATGGAGACCCTAAAAAATTAGATGATGACAGAAGATTGCATGACCAGTCAGCCTTGAGACTTGAACTAGGTCTGCAGAGTATATAGCACATGTTCCTTCTACTACCGTCTCCTTGCAGTTAAAAGCCAGGCTAATGTTAAATTTAAATAATACAAATGCTAAAAGAAAACTGCTACTATCTGTATATTGACCACTGATACATCATTTTACTAGAGAATAATACTTGAAATCATATTTACTAGAGTATTTTAAAAAATATGCACCAAATTAATAGTTCTGTTTTGAGCTAATGAGGCATTTTAGGTATATAAACCTTTAGATATATTCAGTTAATTTCTGCTATACCCATTTTTTTTTTTGTAATAGTAGCATTATTATTTATCTGTGACTCAAAACCCTAATGATGGTGATGTGACCATTAAAAAATGACACAGTGAGGAAGTTGGGAGGAGCTGAATGAAAGAAGAATGAAAATGTGGTTAAAATGAAAAAAGGGGTATCAGTATCTAATATCCTAAGAGAAGAACCTATTTTCTTATGCACTGATGGTAAGACATTATATTCTGCAACCTTGGCGGAGCTAACTGTTTTCACTCCATGATGCTCTTACAGCCACAATCACTGAAATGACAACACCTTCCACCTGGAACTGGACTTGATATTGTACTTTGCACATTATATTTCAAACCAGTCAGTTTGGGATCATCCTTACAGAGCTGAGCCTCCCTTTTTTCAGCTTCTGCTTCTCTCAAGTGATTTCCAAAGCTGCGGTCCCGCATCTCCCTTATCATGCGCTCTGCCTCGGCCATCTCCCTGGAAAAATCACTGGAAGGCACGTGGTTTCCTTCTCCATCTGTCCCAGAGATCTGCCTCAGGAGGACTGGAAAACATCAAGCAGTTTATTAGACTGGGAATTCTGGACTCCGGCAGGCTATTTTTTTAAAAGGCAGACATTTTTATGGGAGGGTCCATATTAGTTTCTTAGTATCCCTGCAGGATCTTTTTCATAACGTTGAACTCTTAAAGAAAAAGTGTTTCAGTGTACAAAAAAAGGGCGATGGAATATAAAAAATATTTAATAGGACTGAGTAACTCTTCTTACTGTGCACATTCCGGATGACATTTTTAATCTTTGCATCCAGCTCTTTTGCGCTTTGGGTTGTCCGATCCACGTTGTTATATAATGTTTGTGCTTTTCTGGAATTTACTTGAACCTATATGAAAAATACATTGATTAGCAACAAATTAAGTTAATGGGGAAAAATTAACAATATTTTGAAAGCAAAAAAAATTAACGTTATCAATTTAACACACTACCTTTTCTTGCAAAGTGTCAAATTCACGATTCAGATTACTCAGTTCTTTTTCTAGGCCGTCCATTTTTGAGCCATGATTTGAAATGGCAGAACGGTAGTTGAGCAGCTGATTCTGAAAGTAAAATACAAAGTTAATCTCAATTTAGAGTAGAAATTTGGAGTAAGTGCTATCAACTTAGTAAACCCAGTGATGATATGAAAAGATTCATTTAGCAAGACCAATGCTGGTTTCAAGAAAACAGTATGGTTCCTTGAAATAGCCTACATGAATAACCTACTTTTTTATGTAAGTCATGATATGGCTTTAAACCAAATGTAGCAAATTTAAAAATGTGAAAAGATGAGCTACTCTGCTCGAATTAATAGCCTAAAATATATGGATAAGAACAGAAATCAATGAAATTAAAAATAGGAAAACAACAGAGAAAAATCAATGAAATAAAAAAATAAAATTGATAAACCTCTAGCCAGAATAATCAAGGAAAAAAAGAGATAGTACACAAATTATCAATATCTGAAATGAATGAGAGGGCATCACTACAGATTTTGTAGTTAGTAAATGGTTAATAAGGGAAAATCATGAAAAATTTTATGTCAATATATTTGGTAACTTAAAGAAAATAAAAAAGTTATCTGAAAGGCACAAATTACCAAATATCACTCAAGAAGAACTAGATAACCCAAATTATCCCATATTTATTTTTTTTAAAATTGAACTTATGGTTTATTAAAAAAAAATGCTTCCAAGAAAAACTAAACAAAACAAAACAAAAAACAAAACCCAGGCACATATGATTTCACTGAAAAATTCATCAGACTAAAGAAAAATAAATAACAACTTTACACAAATCCATTTTTGAGTCTTCTGAATGCAAAATACTAAACTAAAGGCTCTATGAGAAAAATTAGCCCAGAAACATTCAGTAAGTAAGGAATGTTTGCCTAAGTGTTCGTTTTCTATGTTCACTAGTACTTGCCACCAGTAAAAATGGTATTATGCTAAGCGAAATAAGAAAGAGAAAGACAAATATTGTATGATTTCACTTATATGTGAAATCTAAAAAACAAAACAGATATGGACTCATAGATATAGAGAACAAACTGGTGGTTGCCAGAGGGACGGATGGTAGGGGGATGGGTGAAAAAGAGGAAGGGGATTAAGTGGTTAAAACTTCCAGCTATAAAATAAATTAGTCACAGGGAAGTAGCAAACAGCATAGAGAAAATATCAATAAGACTGTAATAACTGTGGTGACAGAAGGTAACTAGACATAGTGGTGATCAGTTTATAATGTCTATAAATATTGAATCACTATGTTATGTACCTGAAACTAATGTAATATTATACTTCAGTTAAAAAAATCTAATCTTTATTTAGATCAGAGAGAAGAGAAAAGCTTCCCTGAGCCTTAAATGGAATCAAATCCTTCTTTCCTGCTTGAGAAATGTTCATTCATGCAGCATCTATTCACCATGCATCTGATCTTGGCAGGCATCATGCTGGACTCATAGGCTATTTACCCTCAAGTCCTTGGTCTGGGTCTCCAAGTGCCCCATCTGCTCCACAGTGCCTGCACCGTCACTCAGGCCCTGCAGCTGAGACTTGACTAGGCGGAGCTCGTCAGCCATTGTGGCCAGGTCATTCAAGAGTGTCATCACACAGCTGTCACAATCTGTAGGGGCCATAATCAAAGGCAAGTGTTCTGAAGGCTGGAGCCAAATAAATGCAAACAGAGTACAAGGGCTGTACAGCCCAGTTAACATGAACATCGATCACCACAGGCAAACATCACAATCCCAGATTTCTCAAGGAGGGATGCAGATTCTGTAAAAGGGAGATCTCTTGACAGGAAGCATTTAAAAAAGAAATGATGGGGAGGAAGAAATAAGTGAAGGTGGTCAAAGGTACAAACTTACAGTTATAAGATAAATAAGTACTGGGGACGTAATGTACAGCATGGTGACTGTAGCTACCAATACTGTATTGTATTTAAAAGTTGCTAATAGAGTAGATCTTAAAAGGTCTCATCATAAGAAAAAATATGTAACTGTGTGGTGGTGAATGTAAACTAAACTTATTGTGATAATCATTTTTCAATACATATATGTATACCAGATCATTTTGCTGTACACCTTAAACTAATACAATGTTATATGTCAATTATATCTCAAAAAGACTGGAAAAAAAGAAATGGCGATCCTATGTAAATTGCTGCTTATTTTACATGTGGAAAAAATAATAATAAATAGCTTATTTATTGAGTGCTTGCTATTTACTAAACATTGCGATAAGAGATTTACAAGAATTTTCCCAACAACCCGATGAAGTTAATATAGTCATTAGGTCCATTTTGGAAAAGATGAAACTGAGGCTTGGAGAAGTAAGGTCACTTGCCTAAGGTCATACAGAACTTAATTGACAGAGACTGGAATTGACCTTAAGTAGTCCTCCTCCTATCTCCTCCCACCATTGCCCTCCCAGTCTGGAAACTACATGTTCCAGCATGGGGGTCACATATCTTAAGCTAAACCACACAATTTGGAAAGGAGGGGTGCTTTCTTTCCTCACCATCACATTCTTCTCCAGGGCCGCCATCTTTGGGTTCCTGGTTTATGCAGTCTGAAATAAGGAATAACCAAAGAAGATATTGTTACTTAGCCTACTTCTGATCTGCTTTTTGAGTTGGCTTTCAGAAAAGTTAGTTTTGGAAGATTTTAATTACCAAACTATCTAGCATCACTAGCTCTTCCCTTCTCCCTCCCTTACCTGTGCCATTACTCAGGGAGTTTTCTCATCTCCCAGTAGTCTTTTATATATGTATAGTTGTGTCACTTATATTTTCTCTATTAGACTGTAAATGCCTTACAGCCAAGAAAGATGGTTTTATTTCCTTCACAATCTCCCACAGCACCTAGAACAGTTTGTGAGGGACTTGAATTATGTGGATGATTGATTTATCAGTGCAATTTTCTCAACAAGTTTGAGTTTTGGCCATCAAGGAATCTGCATATTATTAATCGAAATAGAAAGCATGCAAAAGAGAGAAAGAAAAAAAGTCCACAGACACAAATGAGTCTCATGTGTGAGCATTTGCTCCATTTTTGAAAACATATAGTTACCATCCTCATTTGAGGTTGCTAATTTTTGTTATTAGAGAATGTTTAAAATACATTAGCCTTATGAATAGCTGTGCATGATGTTGAAGCTTCTCCTTGAATACCTCCAGTAGAACTCATCTCCTTTTAAAACAGTCCTTCTCATCTTTAAATATTTGACACTTCTTCCTTGGAATGATTTAAAATAGACTTTCCTCTAGCTTCCACTCTTTGGTATAAGTTCTATCTGCCATGCCACATAGAACAAAACCAACTCTTCTCACTCACAACAGCCTTTCAAATGTGTACTTTCCAATTCTTCTCTTCACTGTCCTGGTTTGTCAATCCTTCATGAGACATGGTTGCAAGTTCCTTCACAGTGTCACCCTCTTTCTGAACAAACTGGGTTTGTCTATTGTCTTCTAAGGACATAAAGCCCCCTTGTGAGGCCTTATGTGAGCAGTTTACCAGGGAACAGCAGACCACCTGGTTTAAGACACTAGAATTCTGTGACAATTGTATGAGGCATCTTAGGGGCCAGTTTATTCTCCAGAGCCATAATGAACTTACTGCTGATTAAAACCTCAGTCTTTTTACAACTCCTACTACAAAGCCAATCTCACTTATCACACGTTTAAAGGCTGATTTTTTTCCCCATTCAACTATAGGTCCTCATGCTTATCCCTCACATAATTTCATCTGATTAGAATTGCTCCATTACTACGGGCTGTCGAAGCCCTTTTGTAGTCTAAATGTCATAGGAGGCACTTGCTATCTGTCCCAACTTTGTGTCATCTAATAACTGGGTGGGCATGCCTTCTATATTTCCATTTGAATCAATGTGAATTGATATTTCCAGGCCAAGAATGAAGCCAAGCCCCAAGACATGACAATAAGCACCTCATTCTAGATTGATAATAATCCATTTATTCTGTGTTCCTTTGGGACTTGACCAGATTTAATCCACACACCTAGAATTCTTCACCTGGTCTATAACTATAAAACTTTATTTAAAGGTTTGGCATTGTACCATATAAATGGCATTTTCCTGAGAAATCACATTAATATTCTTTTTCAAATGAGGAAGAGGGTATTTTTCCTTTTTATCCCAAGTTGGTCTTAATGAACCCAACTAATTCCCAGTAACTACCTTTTCCTTGGTATGTACAATCCACTCACATACTAGAACATTTATTGCTATTAGAGAAAGAGTACTTTGACTTCTTTAGATATATATACCAAAAAAAGCTGATGTAACAATAACTGTGAAAGTAAGATCTTAGCAAAATTATCGAAATAGGGTCTGAGGTTATTTTAGCTATAATTAGTTGAGCTTTAAAAACAATTTACTTAGGGAGAAAAAGAAAAAAATCCCACTTGAAGGAAGTTATTCACCAAATACTGCTTAAGCATTCCACAAGTTGTCAAAACAAGGGACAATTTGTTAGCTGGAATTCTGTATTATGCTTCCTGAAAATGTTTATTTGGTTTCTTCATCTGCTATTTTATAGTAGTCTGATAAATGCAGGTTAACAAAGATATGGGTTGATCTTACCTCCAGTCAGGGGGTCACAACTGCCCAACAAGCCATTGCTGTTACAATTGCATGGTTGGCAGCTACCTCCAAATTTCTGGGGATTCCCAAAATATCCTGGTGCACACCTATACAAAATACAGAAGAGAGCAGAATTTCGCGGTGAGAGATCTGCTCTCTCTGAGCACCAGTGCCCATTCGGCTGCGCACAGGGGCACCAGGAACTTACAGGTAGACATTGTTGGAGTGAGAGCCCAGGCGAGACTTGCTCTGTACAGAAGTGCGGGCAGTATGCATTTTCCCTGTTGAGCCCTCCCCACTCCCAGTGCACCAGATGCAAAGCTGCCATAGCTGTGATGTCATCAAACTAAATAACAAAGGTTGCTCTGCCCAGAAGATTCCCTGAAACTCCGCCTCTCCCAACTCGGGCCCTACCCAAGCCACATCCAGATATATCCTCAGCAAGTCAGGTGCTCCTTGCTGAGCAGTGTCTAGACTCACACTGGAGACAACTGGTCTCAATTTCTGGTGGGGCTTTTTGAGCTGGTAATGTACTTACAATAAAGCTTCACTTTATGTGACCAGTCCCATATTCTACATAATAAACAATGCTACTAAAATATCTGTGTTTTTAATACCTGAAACTTAATGAATTTCGTTAACCAATGTCACTATAAAAAAACAAATTAAAAAAAAATCTATGTTTTTGCATAAAATCTTATTTTTTAAAATAAAGGTTTAAGAGAGCTAGCTTGTCCTGTGCTAATAGTCAAAACAAAAGATCTATGTTTTAAATAGATCTATGTGTTAAACAGCCTACGACTGTTTTCTGCTTCATTGTTTGTAAAGTGCCATAAGGAGGATTGAATTAGGACATCTCTCCCAGGTGGGAGTCCCACAGCTTTTCAATCACAGAGCCTGAAAGATCTTCCCACTTCCTGTTTCCCACCCCACCTATCCTTCCTGTCTCAGTATAGTTGCCCTTCCATCCCTCGCTCTTCAAAGATGGTTGGATGTCCCTCCTATTGCAGCCTGACTTAGCCCAGTTATGTTCTGTCACTATTTTAACAGTTCATTTGTATGTCTGTCCACTACGGGGCTGTAAAAACCCTTGAAGGCAGAATCTGTATTCTGGTTGCTAGCGTGTCTCTAGTGCTTAGCACAGTGCCAGGCATATACTGGCATCTCCATACATTTTTCATTAAAGGAAAGAACTAAATAATAGATGTGAGGGAAGTGTGGGCAATGTTCCTTTTGCTGAAATGGAAAATGGAAGAATCTTAAATTGCTACTCTTTACTATAGGACAGTTCCCGACTCTCAGCATTCCCCATGATAAGGCAGTCCCCGCTTCTACCCATGGCAGGCATCCTCTAGGCCCTTGGGCTTTCTTGCATTATTCTCCTGACCTGACCCACCTTCCACCTCCGCCTTGCAGCTCCACTGGGTTCTAGTCATCCCTTCAAACTATGTAAGTCCCATTTTGTCCATAAAATGTTTCAGATTACCCAGTCTAGAGTGTCCTTGTCTTACCATGAAATCTAGTTGAATTAATTTTATATTTTTTTGAAATTTGGTTAAATTATTCTAAAGTTTAACCAACATGAAGATTTGAATGTAAGAAATAAAACCATAAAAGTACTAAAAGAAAAATGCATAAATATTTATATTGCCTTTCTAAGTATAACACTAATGGCTGAAATCCTAAAGAATAAAAGAATAGATACAAATACAAAAATTTAAGTGCTTCATATCCAGAATTGACGAAAATAAAACCAAAAAACATATAAACAAAAAACAAACCGAGATGAATATATGCACCGAATATTTATAGTATGGTTGATTTCCTCTAAAAAAATGTACAAATCAATGAAAAAAAATAGAAGAACAATCCACTAGAAAATATGGGTAAAAGACCTGGAAAGCAATTCAAAAAAACAAGATTCACAAATGGTAAATAAGCACATGAAAAAAAAAAACTAATCTATTAAGAAATGTAAATTAAAAGGATATATAATATTTTCCTTTCAAACTGGCAAATATTTTCTAAAATGATCATTTTTACTGTCCACCATGGGCAGGCAGCTGCTCTTTTGCTGTCAGCAGCAATGTAAACAGATACAACTTTTCTGGAGGGTAATTTTGCAAAATGTATCAAAAGCCTACAAAATGTACCATCCTTTGACCCAAGGAATCCACTTCTGTAAGTATATCTTAAGGATTAATGTACACAAATATTTAGCTAACAGGATTTGCTTGTGATTCTGCTTTCAATGGAAAACAGTAAAACTATCTCAAAGACCAATAGCAAGGGCTGTGGAATTTCAGTGGAACTTCTTGGTCCTGACAGGATGTTACCAATGAATACTTAGTGATATGGAAAGATATTGCTAACATACTATTAGGTAAGAAGACAGGAAGTAAAATAGGAATCTACTTTTGTTTTTAAGAAAAAGTCTGTGAACATAGAAATGATCTAGAAGAACACATGCTTTTAACCATGGTTTACTGTGACCAAAATGACTATGAATAGGACTGCAGGTGAGCAGGCATGGAGGGCTACATAGGGGGTCGTAGGCTTCATTAGTTCTTCACTCACCTATATTACAACATTTTTTAATAAATATGTACTGATTTGATGATAAAGTCATTTTAAATTTGAAAAAATATGTTGCCTACATGATTCATTTGTTATACTTTTTCTTTTACAAATATGTGTGTGCTACCTTCTCAATTAGATTATAAGTACCTTCTATAGCCTTCACAATACTTGGCAGTGCCCTATGCATAGTAGCTAGTCACAAAGTATGGTGTGGGGACTGAAGGGATGTGTGTGTGTGTGTAGGAATGTCTATGTGTGTAGGTAGAAGTATGTACAGTTGTATATGTGTATAAGGCAAGTGGGGATGTGTATGGCGTAGGGGTGCTTAGAGTCGTGTATATGTGGGGGTAGGAGTATGTAGGGATGAATTTAGATGAAGGCAGGGATACGCAGGGATATGTATGGGGAAGAGGGATTAGGGATGTGAAGGGGAAGGAAAACATAGGAGTGTGCATGGGGAGAGGGGTATACAGGGCTGTATGTCAGGGAGTATACAGGGCTATGACATATTAGACCTTATTCTCAAATTTCTGAAACATGTACAAAATAGGAAAGAGAAAGAAGTTAATGATTTATTAAATGTGCAATCTTGTATTTTCCCCAAGCAATGTTTTTCCAGCCTCAGTGTAACCAGCAGCCCCATCCCTATATCTGAGCCGAGACTAGGCAGAGCCTGCAGCCCTGGTGCCTGCAGCAGCCTGCCTGTAGAGCCCACCCTCACCTGCAGGATGGGTGGCGGGGCGGCAAGGTGGGGGAGGGGCAGCACCCACCTTTCACACTGTGTTCCTGTGTATCCGGGTTTGCAGGAGCACTGCATGTTTCCCCCAGTCACAACACAGCCGGTGGCAAAACTTGAAGGAAGACAGAACAAAGCCACAGTGAAAACATACCTCGACAGGCTTCATGCTCATTATTTTTTGCCACAAAGAACCTGACTTGCATTAAGTGAACACAGAAACCAAGGGTCTGACTACAGTTTGTGTAGAGAGAATTTTGCCCATTGAGACTTACAGACATATGATGACTAATTATCAGCTGATATTGGGCAAATTTTTGTGAATAAAGACTGAAGGCATTTATTTTTGTTTTATTTTTGGCCTGGAGAAATACATTCCTTCCCATAAGACAGAGCAGAGTAACTCATTTTGGAAGAGACGATTACAACAGCATTTTTTCCAGGAATAACATGGAAGGAATAAAATAAGTCTAGGCAGAAAAAAAGAACAGAGAGTTCTGATTCTTTAAGAAAAATTTCTCCTTGTTTATTCTAGTTCTTTTATATTGGGCACATTGCCTTCTGAGAAGAAAAGTGGTAGAGGGACCCGGCCCTTAGAAGCCCAGAGGGAATAAGGCACGAAGCATGGTTGCTACCTAGGTATTTCTGTGGGCACAGTCATTAGTGATTTTTACATTTTTCAAATCAAGTTGTGGAATTTTGATTCCCTTCCTTTTAGTTCTAAACTGTTTTTGTTTGTTTATTTGTTTGTTTGTTTTTTTTAAGCCCTGTTGCCTTGCGAAATGTCTATGTCTGTGCTTTGAACATTACACTAACATAAATCGGAGGGGAAATAATTCCATTTATCATTTGGTGGTAAGAGAATTCTCATTTCGAGAAGCTTCTCCTGGTCTCTTAAGTGAATACAGAGTTATAGCTCTAGAGGGACAGTTAGGAATTTATCAGCAGTATTAATATTACAGGAAGGAGAATTAGATAAAAATAGGTTTTTATTGATAAATCTAAGGAACTGCATGTTATATCAACTGCATGGAAGCTAGAAGCACACATGATGTTAACAATATACTTTGCCACCAAAGAAAAATGCTTATCTCAAGCACCCTATGGAAATCTCACTGCTTTCTTCCCTCTCTAGCTTCTGTTCAAACAAGTCTGGGCTGGTGTCAAGCAATAGATCTCTTTACAAATAAAGCCACAGGACTGGGCAGGTTTAAGGAATATCAAATACATAAATGGCAAAGCAGGGTAAACATTTCAAATCTGCATCTCCAGAAAAGAACATTTGGGCCAGTGACTCTGGTAAGTTTAAGACGTGGCCAATTCTCTGCTACTTGGCTGATATCAATCAGCCTTGTGGTCCACACTTGTTCCAGAGTCTGTGCACTACTGATACTTTATCAGTATCTTCCTGATTTTCTTGCTTCACTTAGTTACTTGTTCAATTTTGCTTGGACCCACAGTGAACATGTCATGATGAACAAGAATATGACAAGGTGCCAAGCCCAAATGGAACATGGATTACCATGAAAAGAAAATGGTAGCTTTCTACCTACATAATCTATTGGCCACACTGGAGGCTGAGTGACGACACAGACAACATCACTCTGCAGCTCAGAACTGTTCTGTGGCTTCCATCTCACTGAGAGTAAAATCCAAATGCCTAACTCCAGCATGCAAGGTACTACAGGATCTGAATCCTGCCCTGCCAGCATCAACTCCTGGTGCTCTCTCCCATACTGCAGTCACTCTTGCCTTCTTACTATTCATGAACACATCATCACAGATGCTTTCTCTTCTGATTTTTCCTTGCCTGGGACCCACATTGTTAAGATATTGCCATGGCTTACTTCATCTCATCATTCATTGGTCCCTGCCCAACAACCTCAGAAAACCCTCTTACTATCCTCTCTAAAGAATCTACTGTCTATCATTTAACCCTTAAACCACTTGTAAAACCCATCTCTATCTGAAAGTATACTTTCTATTTGTGCACATATTTATTGAGTGTGACAACTCCCCCTGTTTATATTCTCCAGATAAAACTTCATGAAATCAAAGTCTTTGCCTGTCTTTTTTACTGCAGTTTCCCCAATATCTAGAGAGGGCTAAGTCTTGTAATGGGTGCTCAATAAATAATTGTTTAGTCATTGAATGAACAGCAAAAGAAAAGAGGAAAAGGAAAAACCCAGAAGTGGACAACTTGGAAATACTGTTTTTGTTTGCTTTGCATTTTTTGCTTGTTCTTTTTAAAATATAACTGCTTTATTGAGATAGAATTCACATACCATACAATTCACCCATTTAAAGTGTGCAATTCAATGGCTTTTAGTATACTCACAAATTTAGAATATTTTCATCACTCCAAAAAGAAATCCTATACCCTTTAAGCAGTCATTTCTCATGTCCCTGCCCCTACCACTAGTCCTAGGCTACCATCAAATGATTTCCTGTCTTTGTAGATTATTTTCAAGCTTCCACAGTACCTGTTTGAATGAGGACAGAGGCAGACGCTACAGGATCCCTGTATGGCGTTCCCATAGTAACCCTCTTTGCAGCGCTCACAATGTTCTCCAGCAGTGTTATGTTGGCAGTTCTTGGGACAAATAAACAGTACAATTAATAGCAGCCAATTACATTTATTACTTCTGAGATCATGGTCATCTTAATCACTCACACAATTATAAGTAAGTTCTCTGACTCTACGACGATATCAGTTCTGCTAACCATTTATTTTTCCTGTCCATTCCTTCAGAGTTGGTGCTAGAAAAAAGTGTAAATGTTCTCTCATCAGCTATTTGATATTTCATTCTGGGAAGCATGATGAAGGAGAGATAGAGACCCGCTGGGTTCAAACCCCATTCTAACATATCATAGTTGTGAGACTTTGAGCAAGATTCTTCAACTCTCTATGCTTCAGTGTTTTTATAAATCATTTTTATTGGTGAATGATTTGTGTAAAATTCTAATTTTCTTAAAATATAAAGTTAGAATAATACTCACTTTCCAAGATTGCTGAGAGAATTTTAAAAAGTCTAATAGGGCTTCAGCAAATGTAAATCCCTTCCCTTAGAATTGCTTCTATGCAAATTAACTTATTTGACTTCACAATTTACTTAAAATAAAATACTGAAGAGCAATAAAATTGAAATAAGGTTTTAACACATGGCATTTGTTAAAACATCAAAAAGTTGCATCATAGATGAAGAAAGCACTCAACTTAATTTCAATCTCTCAAAGAAGCAAGATATTAATTTTACCTAAGCCTGTGTTTATGTGAATCTAATTTCTTTGATATAAAAGTCAAAATCTAATGAACATTGTTCTTCAGTAAAGATGACACAACCTTGCGACTGAGCAGTCTACTGAGACAAAGCCAAGCAGATTATGTTGAATTTGTTCTCTTTGTAGAATTTCTAGCCCATTATAAACTTTCTTGGGCTTACTCTAATAATAAAGATCTAAGTGCACAAGAATAATCAGGCAAACACTTCTTACTGTAGTAGGCATTTGATACTTCAGGGCTGCTTTGTATTAATTATATGGCCTGGATTAAGAAGAATTTTAAAAATTTGCCTATATATGTTACCTCTGTAAGTAGAGGTAGTGCTTGAATAGGAAGTGTTAATGAATGTTAAGTTTTTAAGTGATATCTGGAACTAGGTTGAGAAAAACAATAGGCACCTATATCCTAAGTGGGTGGTACCATTCTGAATGGCAGAGACTGTCTTTCAACCATAAATGTCATCCATTTGTTCAGCTTAAATAGATTTATCCTTCACGAACCTTTGAATAACAGATTTACACAATCCACTAAGATGTTAACATATCTTTTCACATTTTTTCCAGATATAAAATAGTGCTATAAACTCAAGTAAGTATATCAGAAAACTAGGTAGGTCTTTAAAGTAGAAATGCTCACACATTCACGTTCGATCATCATCAGGAAGGTCACTCCTGTCCTGAATCCTTCCGCCTTCCCAAAATGCGACTGCCCTGAGGGTTTTCTTCATAGTTCTGGATACTGGTTACAAATCTACAGTGCAGTGTATCAGATCCCTCAGTCTCTAAGGGATGTCAGGAGAGGTACTGATGGCTTCCTCCATCTTTGCTTTGCCTGGCGCCCCCGACTCTCTCAGAAAACATCCATTCTTTTAAACTAATTAAATTCCTTTCTTTTATAACTCAAAATGATAACTTTGAAAAACCACATGCCTGAATAGATATATTTTAGTCCTATGCCTACTTATTACTGAGTCGAGAACATTAGAGAGACAAGAACATGGAGAAATAAGAATTGCAGTGGCACCATCTGTATCCTACTGAAAACACTGAATGATGGTCCTCCACAGGGGTGAGGGGAAAGGATCAGAACCTGTGTTGCTTGATAAAGTCCTATAAGAATGTCTGAAACATCCTTACCCTCAGTTGACAGCATCTACCCTAGAAGCTGTCTTCATCAGTCCTGCTAATCTGATGAATCTGCCTATCAAATTTCTTTGTGTTTTATTGTGAATAAATAAACGAGTGAATGAATCCACATCCACATCCACTCCCACAATACGTGCTCTCTTAGCTCCATTTGACACCAAACATCTACTGGGCATTTACTCCATGCCCAACTATGCTAGGTACAGGGATGCGAAGATGGATCGGTACCTGACTCTGCTAGATAGAGCCCTGTGAATAAACCATATTTGATGCAATGTGATGACAAAGCTGTGCCAACATCCCAGAAGAGTAAGAAGAACCTCAAGAAAGGGCTTCTGGAGGCTATGATGCCTCCTGCATGGAAAATAGAAAGAGAGGAATTAGCTGGGTAGAGACATGAGGAAAGGGCATCCCGGGCACAGGGAACAGTGTCCACGATCTTCAGTCTTGCAGGAGTGTTGCAGTACATGTAGGTGACTTGAAGCAATTGGTATTCTGGAGGCTGAAGTGCAAGGAGGCAGGAGGTAGCTGGAAAGGTAGCAGGGCAGATCGAGGGGGACCTGAGGCTGGCTGTGAGCTTCAAGGGACTCCTGCATCAGCTGTGAGTTTCACATAAATCATTCTGCAGGCAGGAGGGAAGATGGGCTCCAGTGGTAGGGAACAAAAAGAAGAAAAACTGAAGGAAGAGGATAAAAAGGGAAAGGAGAAGGGATATGGGAACAGAGAGGAACATGAGGGTGACTGAGATAGCAGAAGGCAAGGAAAATGAGGGGCAAGCAGGAAATGGGATGGGAAGGGGAGAGACAGTGGGCAAGAAGAAGAGGGAGAGGTAGGGCCTCAGTGCAGAGAAGGGAGCCCCTCATTACCACAGGTCCCACCAGCCAATGGCACCCACAGACCACATCACCTCCTCTTAACTGGACACAAACTACTTTATTGGCAAGGAGTTGGGCTACTTTCTTTTCAGTCTTCAAAGTTTATTCTTAAAAGCCATGGAGATTTTCATATGTGTGAAAGTCTCAGATTTTAGACATTGACTTTGGACCTTGAGAGGTGGAGGCCAGTGTGCAGAAGAATCAGCCCATTTGATAGTGAAAGGTACTTGGTTTCCTCATTACTGTTCTCTTAGAATGAGGGCTGCATGGGATCCCATGCAATGGCCACATTTGAGAGCAGTGTCAGCACTCAGTGCCTGCAGTTAAGTGAGTGCAGACGGGCTCCATGCCTCTGTGTGTGAATATGTGTGTACATGCATGTGTGCATGCACACATTCCCCACTAGACAGTGAGCCTCATGAGAGTGGGGATTTTATCTAATGTTTTTCACCCCAGCACTTGGCTCAGTCCCTCCACGATAGCAAATGCTCAGTATGAGTTTCCTGAATGAAGAGTTTCTAGAGGCCACAGGGGCATTAGGGACAAGCTACAGGGAAAGGAAATGGGAATGAAAATTTTCTTGTTTAGTTAAAACATGTGATTATAACTCTCATTAGTGATCCTTTCACTGGATGATTGGACTACAGAGGAAACTCCCTTTGTTCTTCAGATTTTATAAATTAGGCTCATTATTTGGCACTGGTTCAGTGAGACGATAAATACATTTCATTAAAGCATCTACCTGTGTTACACACAACATACATTATCAAACAAACTATTATATATGAATATGTATGAACTAAAATAATATTTCTCAATGTCTTTTATTCTTTTTGAACTTACAAGGTGAAAATCCTACAAAATATTCTATCAGGCTATTTACAACAAGTTCCTGTCCTAGCTTGCCCAATCTTGCAGAGGAAGCAGTTCCCTGGGACATGTTGAATTGGCTTAATAAGGTCTAGGAACTCAAATAGTTGAAACACACTCTAGCTGCATTACACAATGAAAAGGAAATCCATGCCAGAAGAATGTATTTCCAAACAGATCCCTAAGTTGGGTCTCTCTCTGTGTTTCTGGGAGTACCGACACTCTCTCCTTTCCTTAGAACTGTCCATTCTCCTAATTGGGGAGGTCCTGGCTCCCAGGGAGAGAAACTCTAATGAAAGGGAAAAAGTCAGCAGAATGAAATCCTCCGCTTCAGGATGCAAATACAAAATTTCCTGAGGATTTAACTTTCTATGGGAGAATTTTCTAAAATATTCCATAAGATTTTTTCCAGTTGATAACACACCAAGGACTCCACTTACCTGTCTTCCCACATAAACCCACTTTGTCTTGGCAGCCATGGAGGGTTTGTGTTTCACTGACTGAGTGCACCATGAAGCCTTTCTTAGCATGTTTTCTCCCCCGATCGCTTTTTTGAGCTCATCTGACAGCAACAAAACTCCCTTCCCACAATTTCCTGCCACCCTAATGAAACTGGAGCCCAGAGTTATGGCTCTGATTTATTATATCCTGGCAAGAGTTAAGTCTCAGGATCCACCCATTAATATCATTTAATGAAGCAGAGATTTAGAAGCTAAGGTGTAAATTAATTGTTTAGATAGGCATTCTCCTCTGATGGCCCATGTTAAAATAAAGGAAAAGTGAAGTGTAAAGTAATTCAGCCTAATAACACTGTAGCCTCCTGCATTCACACAGCAACCTCTATTTAGGGTTTGGTAGGAGATGTGACATTTGACGTCTCAGGGCCTAGTGGTGGAGGGGAAGCGGGGGAGCAGTAGTGAGATACACATTGCCCACAGGTAGCATTAGAACATCAATTTACTCACAATACAGATTCCAGAGCCATCCTGGCATCGATTTGAATGTCCGTTGCAATTGCAGGGAACGCACCGTCCAGTATATAAACCTCTGTTATCCCAATAGTATCCAGGGCTACAACCCTATTTTTCAAACAAAGTGTTTAGTCAATACAAAGAAAGAAAATTATTATCCAAAGCATGTGACAATTCTGACTGTCAAGCCCTTGCTTTATCTTCTTTCCTTTGGTCTGTGTGTGATTTTCTACTTTCAAACACTAGCCAGATCTACTTGCTTTTTGTTTTTGGTCAGGTTCTATTTTGTTTCCACGCCACAGTGGGAGTGCGTGTGTTTATGCCTGAATGGGAGTTATGTGGTGGGGAAGCCAGAGAGAGAGAAACGTGGAGGGCGGGTGCAAAAGGGGCTTCCTCCCCTTCTTATGCCAGTTGTTTTGAGGCAAGTGCAGGTGTGGAGTGCTGAAAGGGCAAAAGGGATCGGGACCTCAATCCTTAGCGGGGAGGACCTCTAAGCAAATCCCTCCAAGTTCAAGTTCTCTTTGGTAGCCATTCTCTGTCCAAGTATGGATTTGGGCTGGTGGGGGAGTCTTCACTGGGATCTACACAATCATGGCAGGACTGTGGAATCATTTCACTGCCACTCATCAGACTATGGGCAAAACTGGGAAGGCAGGGGAGAGGAACATGCTTGCATTCTTATACAAAACTTTTCAGGGATGTTTGGTTCTGACTGAACATTAAAAGACCCAGTTCCAGTAAATCTCCCATGTGGTCTTCTCTTGTTCAATATCACTTTGATTATTTCTATCTCTAGTATATTGTCTCTTTCCGTGTTACACAAGTTATTATTTTTCATACGGATGAAAGAATTACATTTTTTTGATGAACTAATATATTTGTAAAGGATTCTAGTTAAGAACACCTCCAATAGAAAAAAAAATTATTCTTACACCAGCCATTAAAAATTATTTAGATTCCTGTCTTTAGAAGGAATTGTAGACATTTTCATTACTTTGGCAGAGTGAATCAGTGCATTGATTAAAATCAGATGTTGCCTAGTGTCTTTCACTCATCTTTTATTTGCCCTATCTTTAAAGCACCAGAAAAATTAATATTTCAAGATAAAAAATCTTTTATTTAATCCTCTTTAAACAGCACATATGTCTGTAAGACTCTGAAACTACAATCGGGGAAAACCCTGAACTGGCCATTCTGACTTATCCATGGCCATAAAAGTTTCTACCTGGCAAAGCGGGGAAGAGGAAGAAGCCAACGTGAGAAGGCTGGAGAAAAAAGCCTCCTGTACACCCCAGAGTGGAATATTCCAGTCGCTGTTAGGAGCTTCTTCCAGAATTACCAGTGACTACAAATTGTACACAATAACAAGACTATAGTTTCCAATATATTTTTCCTTTCAGCTATTAGAAACCATGTTTAGGCAAAAGAACACATTGCAAAAAATTAGATTACTTTATGTGTTATATGAATAGGCTTGTCTAAAGGAGAATCGAAGTATGAAAGGAATGTTCTTTAGCTGAAAGCACAACTGAGAGAATCATTTGAATGAAATTCGGCCAGTGATGGTATGATATCTACAAACGAATAACCTCTACTAATAAGTGGTATGCACCTAATAATTATCACCATATATCACATTACATGCTTATAAAATGACCATATTTGGTAAAGAACAAATTATCCAAATAAATAAGTATATCTAGTTGTTCGTAACGACATATCAAAGTAAAAGCTTTAATTAAACATGCTTTGGGGGGAGGATAGTCTATCCTGATTAAGTTAAATTATTCATCTTAATTTTGATTAGAATCAGAAAAAGTACTCTGCAAGAGTTATGTATCATGTGACTATCAATTACTGAAAGATAATCATTTTAACTCTATACAGCATACAAACTCCAGATTTTATGTAAAAGTCAGTTCACATATTCAGATTGTATTGCAAACCTACTCTAAATGAAAATGAATATATCCTAATATTATTTCAGTAAATGGGTTTTATAGCTAATCATTTTTTGACTGATAATTTTTCAGGGTAAATTTCCAATAAACTTTTATAGTACAAATGATAAAATTATGTCCCTATCAGGATTCCAGGGCTATTTCAGCAGCTAAAGGATCTATTTCTTTGTGAGTATATATGTAACATCCAGGAAGTTTAAAGAGCAAGAACAGAATTTTTAAGTATTTAATGCTTGGCAAATGAAGCACATCTGTTAGGTATTACACAAACTTGATCTAATCACTTTTTTTTTTTGCCCCAGACCATCTAATCATGTTTCACTTTATGGATAATTTTTCTTCCAAGCAGAATCTGAAAGCCTACAGGCATTGGATTCTTTTGTCCAACGCTTAGGTTACTCTTAGAAGGACACAAAGTTTATTGCATATTAACATTCCACAAGTATTCAAACTCCTATCTGTATAGGCATTTCCAGGTGGGCTGATGTTTATAGAGTTTGTGGTTAACAGCTCAGGAGAGCAATCTGTTAGGCCTTGTAATAAACAGTGCCAGTGATGGGATAGGGAGACCATCAGCCCCTCCCCCAGCCCACCTATTACTCATTCATCACCCTAACTTAAAATGTCACAAAGCTGGGAACTCTTCCCCATCCCAGACCAAAATTTAAAAGGGACATTACCTGGCTGGGTTTCAACTCCATATAACTTGCTTGCAGGTGGCTTTGACCAGTAGGCTGAAGAAATACTACCCTTTGCTGCTGTGAATTGTACCCCAGACACTGCCCCAGGGCTGCCCCGAAGATCCACAGCCATCCCACACTCTGGGCTGACCACCTCACTGCTGGGGGCATCCTGGTCCCTGGGCGTCCCGCTGGCTGCACGCAAACCTCTGTCTCTTCCTCTTATACCAGCCCTTCCTGCTCAGTGCCCAGGCCCGCCTGACTCAGGTAAGGCAGGCTGTCTGCGGCAGGAGGCCCCACCTGTAAACTTCACCTATGAGTCAGCCTGTGAGAGAGCATACATAACAGTCCCATATGGAAGTGCACCGCTCTGTAATCCCTGCGAGGTGGGGCAAGCATCACCTTCTACCCACCTCGCCCCACAGACAGACGGCACTAGCCGATTAGAGCAGCTGTAAATCACAGGCTGAGTCATGCGTGCAAAGAACACACCCTGGGCAGGAGCGTGGTAAGCCGTTCCACTCTTTCCCTTCGGCTATATATTTTATTTAATCAGGCTAGAAAAGAGACAGAAGGAAGGGAGAAGAATGTAGGCACCTGTGGACTAAATGTCACAAGACAAGAGTCCCCAGAAAACCACTGCAGGTAATATATTTGCAGATTAAAAAAGAAACTCTTATATGCAGATCACCTTGAGGTGTTCTGCTACAAAGAGGTCAGAAGAGAACATAAAGGATATCTATGGAACACGCAGAAGGACAATTTGCTATTTTCTGATAATTGTAATAACAGTTGTGCTTTCTTGCTCTCTCTTTAGGAAGAGGACACACTTATAGCCTGAGATATAAAATGGTTTCATTTTATGGCACATTTTAATCACCCGAAGTCAAGTCTGGTTGACTGGACCTCAAATAAGGAGCTGCTGTGAGCTAGAAAATTGGACTTTAATTTTCCCTCAAAGAATTAGGATATACTGTGAACTATAACTCTTCTGGGGGTGATGTTTGGAGAGAGGCCCTGGATTAGAGAAAGGCATGAAAACCCCTGGTCAGCAACTGGGAAAGCAGTAGCTCAAATACTGGGGTGCCAACTGGCAACCCTCTTCCTACTTATGGAAAAATCTTGATTTTTATAACGCCCAAGACCTACTGGGCTCCTGGGGCTTTCCTATGAACTTTGAGACATTTGTGATTTCCTTTTCATATTTAATACCCAAAGGTGGTCCAGGTGAGATAGAAGCTATAGCCCAGCAGACCCAGACAGAGTGCCTCAGACCATCTATCAGTGCTGGACAACAGCCAGGAGAGTCAGCCCCAGGAATCCCCTATGGGAATTTAATGGAACAAGAGAATTTCCTACCTGACATGAGTCACCAGTGTACTCAGGGGGGCAGGCACACATCTCTACATTATGTGCTCTACGTCCACTTCCTGTGTCAGTGGCCTCTTCCAGCCCCACCCCACTCAGGGTGAGCCGCTGCGTCTCGGTGAAGTAGAGGCCGCGGAGGCGAACATCTTCCAGTCTAGACAGCACCGTCATCAGTTCTTCCCGAGTCACCGGAGCACCACTGCTGGCATGTCTGAAGTTTCCCTACATGTGAAAACAGACAGGCAAGGTCTCCCTTGGGCCAGCTCACTTCCAGGAAGAGGCAGACACCCAGAAAAAGTTAAAGAAGAGACATTTAAAATGCATATAAATGAAAATAAAATAAGGTAGGTACATTTAAGATAGTGGATTTACATTCAGACGTCAGATGTCCTAGGTTATTCCCAAGAAGAGAGAGTGACACATGAAATGGAAAAAAATGAAGGCCGGGAATAAAGAATAAAATAAAATTTCCCAATGTTATGCTTATTTTAAAATGCACTTTTGTTTGTATGAATATAAAGTCAGTGAGAAAAATGCAAGAGAGAAAGGTATATGAAAACCAACTGAGTCACGCAGCTCAGATAATTCATTAAATGTACACAGTTGTGATGGAAAGTACAATCTTTTCTTGCACGCACGCACATTCATATTATTTTATTTTTTATGATGGTAAAAAAAAATAACATAAAAATTACTGCCTTAGCCATTTTTCATTTTACACTACAATACTGTTAACTATATGCACATTGTTGTACAACAGATCCCTAGAACTTAATCATTTTGCAAAACTGAAACTCTACACCTATTAAGCAACAACTCCCATTTCTTCCTCCTCCCCAGTCCCCAGTCCTTGGCAACCACTATTGTATTTTCTGTTTCTATGAATTTGAGTGCTTTAAATACCTCTTATAAGTGGAATCATGCAGTACTTGTGTTTTCGTGACTGGCTTATTTCGCTTAGCTAATGTCCTCAAGTTTCATTCATGTTCTAGCATGTGACAGATTTGCTTCCTTTCTAAGGTGGAATAATGGTCCAATGCGTGTACATGCCTCATTTTATTTTTATCTGTTCATTTGTTGATGGACATTTCAGCTGCTTTTACCTCTTGGTTATTATGAATAGTGCTGTAATGAATGTGAGTGTGCAAATATCTCTTCAAAATCCTGTTTTCAATTCTTTTGGATATATGCCCAGAAATGGGATTGCTGGATCATATGGTAATTCTATTTTCTTATTTTTTGAAGAACCTCAAAATTATTTTCCACAGCAACTGCACTGTTTTATAGTCCCACCAACAGTGTACACATGTTCCAATTTGTCCACATCCTTGCTAATCCTTGTTATTTTCTGTTTTGTTTGTTTGTTTGTTTGTTTTTTAGTAGCCATCCTAATGAATGTGAGGTGGTATCTCATGGCTTTGATTTGCATTTCTCTAATGATTTAGTGATGTTAAGCATCTTTTCCCATAAAAGCCTGCACTTTTAACCTTCAGATTCTGTTGCCTCCTTTGAAGTGTTTCCACATCTCTTTAATACCATAGTAATGGTGCCTAACCTCTCAGGACTATCATGAGGATTAAAGAAAATTAATGCTATAATGTATACAAAGTATCTAGCACAGTGCCTAGCATGCAGTAGACATTCAAAAAATGATTATTATTAAAATATAAATATAATACTTACATTTTAACAGCTCAAGTATAATTTCCATATAATAATATTCCCTCGTTTTAAATGTACAAGTTTTAGTAAATTTACAGAAGCATGCAACCATTATCACAATGTAATTTTACAAAATTTTCGTCCCTCACAAATGAACGCTCATGGCCATTTGCAGTTACCACCCATTCCCACCCCCAGCCCCAGGCAACCACTAAGCTACATTCTGTCTCTATGAACTTGTCCATGCTAGACAATTTATATAAATGCCAACTTAATCTCAATAGTATAAAGAAACTTGGTTTCCATTTGCTTCATTTCCTCCCCTGCTCCTTTGTGCTCTTCTATACAAATTACATCTTTATGCATGTATGTCCACCGACACAGATTTATTAATATTGCCTTATGCAGTTGTCCTTTAAATCAGATAGAAGAAAAAAGAGTCACAGTCAAAAGATATATTTCTAATGCCTTTTCTATTTACCTATATAGTTTTACCTTTGCCAGTGCTCTGCTTCTTATGTGGATTTAAATTACTGTCTAGTGTCCTTTCATTTCAGTCTACAGGATTCCTTTTTAGTATTTCTTGTAAAGAGAGTTGGCTAGTGATGAATTCTTTCAGTTTTGTTTATAATAGAATACCTTAATTTCTCCTTCATTTCTGAAGGACAGTTTAGCCTGATATACAATTCATTGTTGATAATGTGTTTCTTTTTGCATTTTGAAAATGTCATACCACTGCCTTCTTGACTTCCATGGGTTCTGGTGAACAATAGGCTGTTAATCTTATTGAAGACCATTTGTGATAAAGTGCTTCTCTCAAGCTGCTTTCAATATTCTCTTCTTGTCTTTGTCTTTCAATATCCTTACTATGGTGTTTCTGTGTATGGATTTCTTGCATTTATCCTACTTGGAGTTCGTTGAGCATGAATATGTAGATTAATTATTTTCCCCAAATTTGGGAAGTTTTCAGCCATTATTTCTTCCCTTTTCTCTCTCTTGTTTCCTTCTGGTACTCCTATTATGTACATGTTGGTACATTTGATTATGTTCTGAATATCTTTGAGAGTCTGTTTGTTTTACTTCATTCTTTCTTTCTTCCTGTTCCCTGATAGATAATCTTAATTGACCTTCTTAAAGTTTGCTCATTCTGCCTTCTGCCTGCTCAATCTGTTGGTGATTCCTTGTCTTAGTTAGCTCTGGCTGCCATAACAAATTATCATAGACCAGGTAGCTTAAACAACAGAAATTAATTTTCTCACAGTTCTGGAGGCTATAAATTGTAGGTTAAGGTACTAGCCAATTCAGTTCCTGGTAAGAACTCTGTTCCTGGTTTTCAAGTGGTCACCTTCTTGCTCTGTCCTTATATGGCAGAAAGAAAGAATGAGCTTCCTTCCTGATATCTCCTCTTATAAGGACATATTATATGACATACATAATCCTGTCGGGTTAGGGCTCCACACGTCATTTAAGCTTAATTACTTCCTTACTCCAAATACAGCCACAGTGGGAGCCATGGCTTCAACATATGAATATGGAGGGCACAATTCAGTCCATAGCAGCCCTTCTAGTGAATTCTTCATTTCAGTTGTACTTTTCAATTCCAGCATTTCTATTTGGTTCTTCTTTAAACTTTATATTTCTTTATTAATAATCTCTATTTGATGAGACATCGTTTTCATATTTTCCTTTAGTTCTTCAGATATGGTGTTCTTTAGTTCTTTGACATATTTAAAATGTTGATTTAAAAACTCTTATAGTAAATTCAATGTCTGGGATTCCTCAGGGACAGGTTTTATTTGTCAGTATTTTCCCCTGTGAATGAACCATACTTCATTTCTTTGCATGATTTATAACTTTTTGTTGTTGTTGTTGAAAACTGGACATTTAAAATAATACAATGTGGCAACTCAGGAAACCATATTCTCACCCCTCTCCAGATTTGTTGCTATTGCTGTTTGTGTTGTTGCTTGTGTGTTTGCTTGGTGACTCTTCTGAATTCTGTAAAGCCTGAAATCATTGTCTGTGTGATCTAAAAGCCCTGCTTGGTTAGCTTGGTGGTCAGCTAATGATTGGACAGAGTTTTCTTTAAATACCTGGAACCCAAAAGTCTTCTAGCTTTTGCAAAATGGCTCTGTGTACATGTTGGGGGATCCCTCTAACACTCATCCAGGAAGCTGACAACTCTGCTTTAGCCTTCATTTCCTGTTTTCACAGAGTTTCAAAGTCACCCAGAGGTGAGGGCTTACAGCCTTCTCAGGTCTTTCCTGAGCACACATACAGACTTGAATATTTGAGTCTTTCAATATTCCCAATATTGTGTTGGAGCTTTTCAATAAACATGGCCTTGGAAATGGGATCAACCAGAAAACCCCAGACAGATTTTGACAATTCTCTGGGAATGAGGCTTTGTAAGGGCTCCAGTCCCATTCTGTCTCCTCTGGGGGCTTCCAGGCTACTGGCTTTCACCTTGATGGTGGGCTATTGATTTTCAAGGCTACTGTGGAGCTGGAGGGGTGATGTGGGAATAGAGAATACCAGCCACAAAACTCATTGTTCTTTCCAAGATTCATCAATTTCTCTTGAATAAATGCTTCGCAGATTGTTGCGAATATTTGATTAATTTCCAGAGTTCTGAAATAGTTGATTCTGACCATGTAGGCCTGTTTTCCCATTGCTTTTATGGAGGAGAGAAGTTTTGGAGGTTCTTAGTGCACCATTTTGTTGGCATCACCTCTCTCATGTAAATAGAATCATATAATATATATTTGGTGTCTTGCTTCTTTCACTCAGTATAATGTTTTTGAAGTTCTACCCTATTATGGTAGGTATGAATAATTTGTTTCATTTACTGTCACATAGTATTTCATTGTACAGAATGTTAAAATATGGGAGTTCAAGGTACTTGAATAAGTATCATCTTGAGGTATTAGATATATTTAATAACACAAACAGAACACTATTTTAAAGGCATAGTTGTAATCAAGTCGATGGAACACAATGCTTTATGATTTAGTGAGCTTTCCTTTATATGTCCCTATTAATCTTATTTCTTTTGGTATTAGATGTTTTTGTGGCTTTTCCATCCATTCATCCCAAGGATTTGTTGGCTACTCACAGGGTCACAGGCACAGAGGGAGGCCTAATGATGAGAGGGAGCTAAATAAAGCACTGACAAGCTCATACACACAAGAATAATTAACTGTAAAGCAGGAAAGACAGGGCTCAGTCATAAAGATGGTAGGAACGAAGCCATGTGAGTATGAAACTCTGTATATTTTATATAATGTATATTTTAAGTTTTATACATATAAATTATATTTATGTCAATATAATATTTTAAATTCATAAATAAGGAAAAAATCACAACAGCTTAAAAGAGCAAAGTCAAAGAACAAGAGGATCATTAGAAAACATTTTATATATGTTCTTCCTTTACCTCTACCACCTGCACTCGCCCGTGATACAGCCGGTCTGGTCGTGGGTTATTCAGCTCCTCATAGATGATGGACATGTGCTGGCCCTGTTTAATGAAAACACAAATGCACGAGTGCTGTGGTTGGGATGTATTAAAGTGTATGTCTAATCTAAGAACAAAGTTTGGTGACTCTACATTACATGCAATGCCTGATTCTAAAAAATAGTTGTGAAATGAAATAACTGGTAAAAGGATTAGTCACCTGGAAACAATAATAATAGTCACTATAGTGTATTTTCACAAATAGAAAACCCCAAAATTCCCTCGACCAGAAATGGCTAAAAAGACGTAAAAATTAAAACAACAAAAACAAAGCATCTCATGCTTTGCCGTCAGTGCATGAGATGCTGTTCCATTACTGCCTACAGACCCGACCGTGGTAGCAAGAAAGTGCTTTGGTAGGTGGGTTAGGCAGAAAGGTTAGCAGGGCGGAGCAGTGTAGCCTGCAGAGCCAGGGAGCTTAAGAGCTGGCACATGGAGAGGGAACTAGGCCCACAGCCCTTACCCTCTGGGATCCAACCTCATTCACTCTCAGCCTCTATCCGCCCTTCCCCTTTACAGTGGCTTTTGAAGGACTCCTAATTGGGTACAATGAGAAAGTCAGCACCTATCATCAGCACCCCCACCCCAAACACATACATAAGAGCCCCAGCTTTTCTGTTGTAGCACCAAACCCCAAAGGGTTCCACTCATTAGAGCTGGAGTTTCAGAAAGAAGAGCATTATCTGCGATCACAAATCATTTAAAACCTTAACCTAAGAAACATGCCCCATAGGCTCTTAATTACAGTGGTTTGGAACAAAGCAGCAGAATAAATGTTTCATGAGCCTAAATTTTTTTCCGTGTTCAAAGGTGGGATTAAAGAGAAATTTTTATCATCACTTCTCCATGAATTCCAATAGTTTGCATAATAAACTCTTTGGCAGTAAAATATAGGTATACTAATGGCCTGAACTTGAGATAGACTGTGAAAATAATGAAACTGAAATAAAGTACTGCCATGACAGTATTTTTATGGAGGAGCTATTTTTCCTTAGACTATGACTCTAAAATCTTCAGTGCTTCATTTTCAAGGTGTTTTGCAAAGGCTCTTTTGGGTTTTTAAAGTAATAATTCAATAAATTTGGGTGGCAGTAAAAACAAAACAACATGGCAATGCTTGAACATAAAAAGTCTGCCAGAATGCAAGACCCACAACTGTACTGAGATGTATGAGACTTGCTGGTCCCTATTTTACAGTGAATGACACAAGAAAACCCTTCAGGAAGCTGTCATTGCGTTGCATTAATCATAGAACATGAACCAGAAGCAGAGTCAACTTCAAGCCATGGCACTCCAATCTATGTTCAAAGTTCTGTGCCATACATTGTAGGGGACTCAATGCAGGATGTTGCATTCCCTCTGCTGATCTCAAGGAATGTTCTAGATTGCAGTTTTGGATTGTGCGGCTGGCACATAGTGTGCAATGTCACTTTTCTTCTCAAAAAACCAAAGTTGCTCCTCACTTTCTACATCGAGCCAAGTTGCCTATATAGCATAAACCAACCTTCTTCCTAACTTTCCAGGGTTGTTTTCGATGACTTGGCACACAGTGACAATCTAGGCAAGTTGGACTGGTCATTCCTTAAGCACTGCCCCTCTGCCTCAGTTCATCTCATTCTCTGTTACTGGAATGGCTCAAAACTACTCTTTTCTATGAAGGCTTCTGTGGGCCTATCAGATATATAAGCCTTCCCTTGGACCCCAGCTCCCACACAGTGTACTGTGTCCCAAATGCTTACTCTTCAGTGGATTGTAGTTATTTGCATACTTCTTTTGTCTCCCCTCTTAGACTACACTCTTTTTAAGGACAAGGGTCACCTGTCCTTTATAAGCTCAGCAATATGATCTTGTAAACAGGAAGGGCTCAAAAACACTTGTGAAACTAAATGCAAAGATAGAAACATAAAAAAAAGTTTAAGGTGAACTTATGAAAAAGAATGAAGGGTGAAATACAGTTAGGTACACTAGAAAGGGATATCGTCAGGGGCAAAGGATTCTCAGGAGGTGCTACATACTCTAAACTTCTCTTTCAGTTTCTACAAAATATCAGAAATTGCCTAATCCAAACATTTTTGTTAGCCCCTTTTCAAGATGTCCTAAAATTGGATCAGCACTATCTGCAACTGTCACTTCCTGCTATTTGGGTCATGTTCTAATACTTACAGTGAGCTGCACATCTGGCTTCTTTTCCAGCAGAATCATGTCACCAGGTAGGCCAAAGGACTTGATTTGGTAGGTGAGGTAGCCACCATATGAGGAAACCTAAAATTGAAATAATAGGACCAATAGTACAAATATTAAAAAAGACCATGGCACCATTAACTCATATAAAAAGTACATTAGCATATAGATCAGAAAGATACACAATCAACCTGTTAATGGGGGTTATCCTTAGACAGTAGAATTAAAGATGGCATTATAACATTCTACATTACACCATTTTATATCAATTAAAATGTTTAACAAGAACATATCTGAGTTTTATAAACAAAAGATACATCTATTAAAAAGAAAAAAATAATAGTCACATAGAAACAAACAAGATCCTTTAATTCCAGATGACTACTAAACCAAAATGCTTATTTAGTCCACAGATATTCTAAGAAATCTAGGCCATTGGTTTCTTATTTAACTGAGAGAATTGGTTAATATCTATCTGTTACAAAATGAACCTCTAAAAATAAATTTTCAAAAAAAACTTCCCCTGAGAGCAGATGGTGAATATTTCCAAAGAGATTATGCATTCTCCTGAGTACATGTCTGACTACTCCATTAGGTGTACAGACCTTCTGTCAGGGCCTCATAAGTAGCATAATGGTGGTAGAGATATGGAGGTGAATGGTAATAGTTTTTGACAGCAGCTTCACCTCTGGTCCTGACACCTCCTACCCATAAAGTAAAAGCCAACCAAGAAAGAAGCAGTAACTAAGGATGGAAATCAGAAGCAATGTAACCTCAGAGCAAACAAGGACAAAATAACCCTATCGCAGAATGCAAATAACTTGCAGCAGGGGAGAAGGCGAAGCATTTTTAGCTTCCGCATCAACCGAAGTTTTGTCCTAGAATCTATAACCTGACAAAGTTTCACAGACTTATGATCTGAAAATCTGGAAGTATTCCAGGACAACATCTTGCATCATCTTATCGAGTACAGTTGACCCTTGGACGACACAGGGGTTAGTGGGGCCAACCCCCAACCCCAGAACACAGTTGAAAATCCATGTATAACTTCTGTCTCCCCAAAACTGTAACTGGAATTCAGTCAACAGCAGGCTATTACATATGTTATATGTAATATCACATACTGTATTCTTACAATAAAGTGAGAGAAAAAAACGTTGTTAAGAAAATCATAAGGAAGAAAAAACACACTTATAGTATGGTATTTATCAATACTGTAACTTTATGTCATCTGTTTACAAGATGAAAAAAATCCACACATAAGTGGGCCCCTGCAGTTCAAACCTGTGTTGTTCAAGGGTCAGCTGAATTGCCTTTTTTATGGGCTAAGGTAGTTTTAAAAGTATATCCACATATTTGATACTCTTGTTTTTATGAGATGTAGCTTAATTCTCCTCCCCTTGAGTGTGAGCTGGACTCAGTAACTGGCTTCTAATGGACAGAATATGGCAGAAGTGAGTATATGTCATTTCTGAAATTAGGTTATAAAACGACTGAGGTTTCTGTTTCTCAGTCTCTCAGTCTTTCAGTCTCTCTTTCTCCCTCTCACTCTACCTCTGTCTCAATCTCTCTCTTTCAGTTGCTTTAGGGGAAGCCACCTGCCAGGTCACGAGAACCCTCAGGTAGCCTATGGAGAGAGAACTTCATGTGAGGAGGAACTGGGGCCTCCAATCAACAGGCAGCAAGGAACAGAGACCTGCTATCAACCATGTGAGCTTGGAAGTGGATCCTCCAATCCCAGATGACCACAGATAGCCCTGGCTGACATCTTAACCACAACCTCATGAGAGACCCTGAGACACCCACTCCTGGATTCCTGATCCACAGAAACTGTAAAAGACAGTAACTGTTTGTTGCTCGAAGCTTCAAAGTTTGGGGATAATTTGTTACACAGTAATTGATAAAACCAGTGTGTAGGCTCACCACATGGAGGTGAAGAAAAGTGTTACATGAGGGAGAAGTGGGTTATATGAGAAAAGAAATATTCCCCACGCTGAAAGGTCAAAACCCATTGTCTTTTAACCAGAAGGCAGAGGTCATTAAAGACCTCAGGCCAACAAGGCCCTAATATTTAGTCATTCTGAAGGTGAGAAAATGGCATTACCTGAGCTGGCCCTGTGAAATCCCCCCTTCTCAACAGCTCTACCCTATGCCTCTAGGTACGGAAGTCACCTGATGGTATTTCTACAGGAGGCCCACACTTCTGCCCTCATGAATGAGGGTAGCTGCACAAGCTCTGGAATAACAATTTATGCAGCAAAGGAAGAGCAACTAATGTGCAAGCTCCTGAAGGAGTGTCTAACTAACCACATGTGATTCTGCTAATGAAGGCCAAACCAGCCTTGAGTCTCGTGCTTCTCTTAAAAAACTCACGGGTCACTCTTCAGCTTTTGTTTTCCTGACAAGGAGCCTTTCTTCTGCTTTAAAACAAAGAATGTTCAGCATTGGCATATATGAGCATACATGTCCCATTTGCAACATATATCATTTAAATGGTTATTTCTTTTGGCTTTAGGTAAAAATCTAGAAAACATGGTGCGTGACATACTTTGCTGTTGAGCTAAAAGCATGTGGGGTCCATGAGGTTTGTACATTCTCAGCCCCTCCCAGCAGAAGGCAGTGTCTCTTCTGCATTTGTAGTTAACCTAATTTCTTCAGTTTTAGCAACCTGAACTTCCTGGTGCTTCCTTCCGGACACCAGTAAACAATGCTCATGCGGTGAGAGGGGAGGCCCAGCGAGGGTGCGGAAAAACAACAGGACTTCATTACCTTGTCCCCCAGGTAAGAAACAGGTGCAACCCAGGATGCACTCTGAACTGTTGAGGGCAGTTCCTGGAGGTCTGCGACCACACTGCTGCTGCCTGGGTTGAATGAGATGGGGATGTCCACTCTGTCTGCCGTCTCCAGGCGCCAGCCCATCATATCCACAAACTGGAATACAAAAGCAAGAGATGGAAATATGTTCCTGTGGCTTCTTTGATGATGGCTCAATTATGCAGAATAGAAAGAGCTATGGGGCAGCCACCTTGCTTCAAAGCCTTCCTTTCTGTGTCTTTTCTTGGCTTGCCCTTGGAATTCTCAGAGGGCAGAGACCATATGTATGTGGGATTTATCTTTGTATCCCCACACATATCCTGGTTCTTGACGTTTAGTAAGTGTTCCATAAATGTTTGAATAATATATAAATAAGTATATGAATAATAACTAGGAGTGTGGGTGCATTTTAATGGTCAGCTCCTTATAGAGAAAATGTGAGGTAGAATACAGTGGCCTACTATCATTATTTTACTCTAAATGGAACATTATAATTAAATCTTTTCTTGATCACAAAGGAAACCAAGAGTTAAAATATACAGAAAAAGAAGGAACTGACAAGGCATAGATCAGGAATAATGCTTCTGGTTTGCCCTGGGGGCACGGAGAGGAGAATTCAGAGTAGATTTACAAGTTAATTTTGTTTTTTTCCCAATTACAAGTCTATACTCCTTTCAGGAGGCAGATAGTAAAATATATAAGATAATCTTTCTTTGAATACTTGTTGGATATAATAAACTACTCACACGAAGATAGCAAGCATGAGACTAAGCATGAGACTACTGGTTCATGTAATAATGAAGGCAACAAAAGTTTTATCATGGAGTTAATTTAAAAAGTGCCCAAATAATAAATGTGGTAAAATAGGTAAGAAAGAAAGCAAAACAGGAAGAAGATAAGCAGATAAAAAGAAATGAGAGGGAAGAACCACAAACTCCATTTATTTAATGAGTATTTATTGAGCATCTACTATGCTCCAGATGTTATAGTAGGCACTAGGAATGTATCAGGAGCTTACATTCTAGTGGTGGAGGAAGCCAGATAATAAACAAGTTTTAGAATTAAATGTATAAATGTCAGGGAGTGATAAATGCTATTGAGTACACTGAACAAAGAAGGGCGAGCTCACAGAGAGTGAGCAGGGCAAGCTATTTGTTGGGAGTGGTGAAGCAAGGCCCCTTCGAGCGTGAGACACTTGAGCAGAGACCTGACAAACTGTGGGACTGAGCATAAGGACAACTGGAAGAAGAACGCTGCAGGCTGAGAAATGGCGAGGTCAGTGCTTAACCTTTTAACAAAGTAATACACAAAAAATTCCATGACCTTTCAGGTTTCATGTCGTCATTCCTTATTCAGAAGTAATAAAAACAAAAAACTTTCATTCCTTACATACCTTAGCTCTTCTTTTATGTGTACTCTGACAGTTATTGTTTACTCCAAAGCAAAAGCAGCTGGTACAACCCTTGAGATTTGCTGGGTCCAAGTAGAATGAACCTTCTCGACACACATTACACTCTGCACCTTCCACATTCTCCTGTTGAAAAACGTGAAATGAGAGATCATTCCTTCTCATGATTCCCTGACTGCAATTAACTACTTGCACAAATTAAATACTGATACAAGATGTTAGAACACAGATGCTAACAAAACATTAAGTTACATAATCGTTAAGCTTTTATACTGCATTGTTTAAACTTTTATGCCACACACAAATGTAAGAAAGGATTTCCTAAATTTTATAGGATTTTCCTTGGCATCTTGAAGGTAGTGAATTGGCACCAAAAGGATCCACAATGTTGTGGGATCATTTCATCCCAGTTACTATCATCTTAAGGCACCCGTTAGTACTTGGGAGATCTCCAACCACCTGGCCAAACCGCTTGGAGCAGAAATTACTAATGTGGGGTCCATAGGCCAGGAAGAGGCTTCTAGGGAACATTTGAATCTCTTGAAATTGTAGACAAAAGTTTGTGTTGATTTTTCTGGAGAGGGTCTGTACCTGTCATCAGAGTATTAAAAAGATCTGTGGCCTCTCCAAAGGATGAGAGAGGTGAGAAGGGTCTTCCCCTCTATTTCTATCAAATAAGAATGACTATAAAATGCAACACACATTGTGGAAATCTACTGTGGGTCAGTCTCATTTCCCACATAGTTTTATACATTGACTCAACATGAAGAGCTTCCACACTGATCAGTGGCTGAAGCCCCTGCTACTGCACGTTCTGTCCCACCTTGCAGAGGCAAGCCCCAGTCTCAGGATCGCAGACGCCCGGCTTAGTCCCACCTCTGTCGCAATGGCAGGGGATGCACTCAGGGAAGTGGTAAAACCCAGGAGCACATCGGTCACACTGCCGTCCTGTGATTCTGGGCTTGCATCTATGTCCAAAGCAAAGGAATAAAAGTTCTCATTATCTTTCTAGAGTCCACCTGCACTGCAGCAGAGTGTTTACTGTATGAAGCCTGTTAAATATACACAGTGCCTGCTCGTGAGGTGCTTATTACAGTCCAAGGCAGAATGGAGGGAAGCAGATAAAAGGCACCTACACAGAGCAGGTCAAGGTGACTATCACCTTGATCAAAGGGGTCAAAAGGTACAAACTTCTAGTTACAAAATAAATAAGTCATGAGGATCTAATGTACAGGATAGTGACCATATAATTGGTAATACTATATTGCATGTTAGCAGAAAGTAAATCTTAAAAATTCTTATCACAAGAAAAAAATGCTTTTAACTATATGTGGTGATGGATGTTAACTAGACTTATTATGGTGACCATTTCACAATATATATGAGTATTAAATCCTCACGTTGTACAACTGAAACTACTATGCTATATGTCAGTTATACCTCAATTGGGAAAAAAAGATGAACATCATGGACGGTGCCCTCTGAGGGTCAGGCTTGGGGCAAGGCTCTGGGGGTCAGGGATGGACATGGCCCCTGAGCCTACGTGGTGAGGCAGAAATGTGAACAACTGCTGACATGGGTCTGGGCTCTGAGGAAGGCTCTGGGAAGAGCTCTGATCCATTACCAGGTACATGTACCTGAAGCACAAGTGTAGATGAAAAAAACACCAAAGGCTGATGAAGTGAGAATAGTGGGCAGTGAGCAGAACTGAGAAGCCCAGCATCGCAGGGATGAGGAGAGGAAGAGGAAGGGGGTGCCATCCTTCGGTAGTCAGGCACTGAACTCCACAGCTGAAGTCCCTGTTAGTGGGTCTAAAGAAAGCAGTAGAAAGTGTGCTTTTTGATGACATATAGAAAGTACAATCTGGTATGAAATATTTCATTAACTTGCTACCCAATGTAAGTTATCACCTATCTCTTAATATCTATTAAAATATCTTAACCCAGTGACCATGCCAAAAAAGAAAATATAACTTTATATCCCAGTAAATTCACTTTGGAAAATATCTGCTTATAACCAGATAAAAGGTTCTGTACTTGACTAAGAACATAAACTCGTGGCCAGGCAGCCTAGGTGTGAATCCCAACTCTATTTACTGGATGTGGAAACTTGGGCAAGTTAATCTCTTTACAACTGAGTTTCCCCATCTGAAAAAATGGAGATCACAGTACCTAGTTCATAGGATTGTTGTGAGAATTAAATAAAATATGTAAAAACCTTAGAATGATGCTGTGCATATTTAAGTATTTGCTATTATTATCCTTGGTATGACATTGGCTAAAGGAAGCAGATAGTGCTCTTTCTCCCACTCATCACTCCTAAAAAGACAAAGTCAGTTTTACTTACAAGGCCTACTGATAGATCCAATGTCATTTCACTTCTACCTAGCCCCATCTGCATCATCTTCCTCCCTACCTAATACCTGCAGAGATTGCTTTCATGAGGAAGAATGTATTCTCTAGAGATCATCTATGCAGGTGGAAAGTGTTCTGCTTAGAGTGATCACTCTGGCCCAGTGGACTGTAAACTTTGAAAGGGGTCAGGGACCCTTCTGGGAAACTGGATAAATCATAGGCTATCTTCTCAGAGAAGTACTTATCACCCATTCACAGATTACATTATCTCTCTCTCTCTCTCACACACACCCACACACCCACCCACACACACACACACACACACACACACACACACACACACACTCATACACACACAGCTTTTACATTCACGCTCAGAGGGTTCCCGGGCCTAAGTTAATAGCACCTGTTCTCTTCTTGTGACTCTCAGACTAAATGCAATCAGTCTGGCAAAAAAAAGAAAAAGACTGTTGCCTGGTGATTTCTTATTTCTGGAGGGAGCAGTGAGCATGCAGCACAGTCTAGAGACAGGAGGCAAGGGAGCACAGACAACGTGTCCCACAGAAAGTGGTCAGGAAAACGGAGCTTCGGTCAGAACAGAACCTTCGTCAATGACCTGACTTCGACTCGGTAGATTCTACTCTCCTCACCTGGCAGTGAGGAAAAGGACACTGTGCATGGACAGGGCTGTCGTCACAAAGTGTTGGCTGGGAAGTTTGGTGCCCCGAGGTCTTGGACGTTTCTTTTAGCAAACATTCAGGGCTTCCAGCCCAAGCGTGCATTGAGTGAATGCTGGTGCCAAACAGTGACTACACACTGAATGCCATTGGTGGACAAGGCTGCAAGTGATTTGGACCTGGGCCACGAAGGTGAGACAGGGCAAACAGGAGCCTATTTTTTATACTTTCACTTCATAAAAAATAAAGGAACAGGAGTAATTTTTCAGGGAAGGTGACTGTGGAGGCTGCTTGTTGAGACAAAGAGAAATGAAAGCAAAATTATTACTTGTCTGCCTATTTATTTTAGAGCATGTGTGAGATGATGTGGTGGAAAGGAGGGGTGGGCTGAGAGAGTGTGACCACATCGCTAAGATAAAACTCTGAGCCTCCTTCTGCAAATAAGTAGCAGCTGAGAGCATACGAGTGGAGGAGAAAAAGCAAAAAGCTGAGCAGAGTGATAATAGCAGAAGCCTGTGAGCTGAACTCTGCGAAATCTAGTTAGGCAAGGGTTAACCAAAACATGGAGAATATGTCTGGATTCCTGAGTAATGCAATGCTTATGAATCCTGTGTAAAAACAAGCAATCAAAAGAGTTTTGGGTAGCGCCATGACAACAGAGAATCTAAAGGAAACTTCTTCTTTAAAGTCTGGCTGAACATCTTTTAAAAAACACCTAAAGTCACACTGACCTTGGCACACTTCTCCAGGGAGACACTCTACTACCCAAGGAGCTGCTCTCACTGCAAAAGCAAGAGGTTCCAGTAAATGCTGCCTGGAGGTGCAGAACAGCAGCACCGGGAAGCAGGTCACAGGAAGCCATCTCCATGGCGATGTGTCTACAGCCAAATGTTATACAACATCTGCGTGTGTGGGTGCTCCCTGTGTCTCATACACAGCCAGACAACCAGGTGTTAGGGTGAACTCTATCCTTTGCTCATTAGATACTGTGGTCCCTTAATATTACACTCATACCAGGCTCCAGTTTTAATCTAGAATCCAAAGTCTACCTTGTTCATTTGTTTATTCATTCAATAATTGAGTGCCTTCTATATATAACATTCCTGCGCAGGAGACATGACGGGGAAGGAACAGAGTAGAATAGATGAATCTTGACTTTGGTGCATTTTCACTGAAGACACTGGACATGGAGATGCAGAAAGTTAGGTACTCGTGGGAGAGACGGACGGCTAAGCATCAAACTTGCTTTACGCAACAAGATGATGAGGATATCTCTGTGGACTTGTAGAAGGCTTCATCTTTTATCTAAATTTTCACTTTTCATACATAATCCTTGAAGGATAAATGCAGTTTGGGGGTAACAGAAGAGGGGGAAGGAGAACTTCTGTAACTAGAGAACTGAACATATGCAAAAGTGTTTAGAGGAAGTGAGAAAAATGAAGCCAGAGAAGAAAGCTGAGAAAAGGCTTATGTTAGGGTAGGTGAGGGGCCAGATTACCCTGGAAAGCTGGTGTCTATCCTACCAGACAATGGGGATTTGAGGAAGGTTCTTGTGTAAAAAGTGACATGATGGAGGCGGTGCTGTGCAGAGCCACGTGCCCCCACAGCAGCCTGTGCACAATGTGGCACCCGCCACACCACATAGTCATTGTTGGTTAGTATGCATTCCCCTATCAGGCCTGGGACAAGTTATTAGTAGGCATATGTGCCTTCTGCACAAAGCACAGTACCTGAACTGGAGCAGGCACTAGATACAGTTTGAGCAATAAAACATGGATATCTGACAAGACAAAATTTAAGGCAAAAAAATAATTTACAAGAAACAGAAGTATTTCATCATGGTTTAAAAAGACACATACCAAGAAAATAAAGTCATAAACATATATGCATTTATCGGTATTGTCTCAAATTTTGTAGACTAATGGTTCTATGTATTCATGACAAAATCATGGGGAAAATAGACTTTTATATCCCAGCATAATTTTGTATTTAGCATATCCCTCTTCAACTAATGGGGAAAGAATGAGAGAGAGAGAGAAAGGAGGAAGGGAGAGAGAGAAGGAAAGAGGAAGGAGGAAGGGAGGGGGCGGGGAGAAAGGAGGGAGGGAGAAAGAAAATACAAACCAGGAAAAGGCAGGTCAATTAGGTGACTATCAATATTATTCAAACAAACATGAAGTAGTAAAAAGAATTAGCTGGATGGCAGCAGGTAGCAAAGAACCTTGGAAAGGAAGGGAGATAATATACACCTTGCCAGAAGTTGCCACCTGATTGACTGTAGGGAAAAGGCATTAATTCTAAGATATACTGAAATTTCAGGCTGGAATTTGGGGACTGGAAGAAGGCTGTTACCATTAACTAGAAAAAATTTAAACACACAAAGAGAGAAATGGCTTGAAATGCAAGACAATGTCAGGGTTTCAGATATGGAGTCAGAGTTATAGAATTTGGGAGTTGTAAGGGCCGTTGAAGATCATCCAGTCTAACACTTCTTTATATGTGTGAGGGGACAGGAGCTGAAAGAGTTGAGACTTGTCCAAGGCCACCCAAGTAAAGCCAGTAAGAGAACCCAGGTTGAACTGATCTGCAATAAAGGTGGGATAAGATAGCCATCAGGAATCATGACTAGAGCTCTAGATGGAGGAATCATGCAGGAGTGGGGGTAGTTGAACCCAGGAGAATTGGTGGGGTTTCGGGGGACACAATATAGAGGAAGGAAAGCAGACAGCCAAGTACTTGTCAAATAATAATAACAGCTAATATTTATTGAGTGCTAGTGTGTGTGTCTGGTACTGTTCTAAGGGTTTTTGCATAGAATATTTAATTCTCTAAAGAACTTCAAGAGGGAGGTGCCTCCAGTATCTATCTCTATTTTACAGATGAAGAAATAAAGCATAGAGAGGAGTAGTAACATGTGGACGTCACTCAGATAGTGATTGCCAGTGTCAGGACACAACCTTGTGCAAACTCACACCACATGTCCTCTTAGTCTGAAGAAGGAGGAGGTTGAGTCAGAAATAGCCAGCGAAGGATCATTCACTATTGTTACAGAAGATGAAAGAAGACAGAGGGGATGAAGGTGAGAACTTTGTGCTCCAGTCATGTGACAGGAGCTCCATCACCCTACTCACCACTGTGTCCCAGGGCCTGCACTCTGCCTGGAATTTACCATTCCTGTTATTCTATGAGGTGTGTCAAAGGATGTGCTTCTCCAAGTTGTTAGAGCCTGTGGATTTATGCCTAGCTGGAAGTACTTCTGTTCCAAGAATGCCAAGCCTACGACCTTTTCTGGTATTTTGTTTCTCCATCTAACACAAATATTTAGTAAATCTCTGAGGGTTAGCTGAGATAGGAGTCACCCCAAAGGCCTGTCCTTTTGCTGAAAGGCACATTTGTACACGTGTCTTCATTGGATGTCCAGGTGGACTGCCATCTCCCTTAATCGATCTTAAAATAGGTAATAAGTAGTCAGCATGATAGTTTTTAAAAGCAGTGATTACCAGTTTCCTTGTATCTGTCACTGATAAAATATGAGGATATTCTAGCCCTTTTGTTTGTTCAAAGAATATGATGGCATACCTCCTCTTCCATTATTAAAAGTAGATACGAATGTACTTTTTCATTGCTATTATATATAATTAAATTACTGAGTTGCCATAAAAATGAAATTTGATCAATATAAGCATTTTTAAGATTCATCTAGAGTTTGGCTTTTATACAATACAATTTTGAAATATTTTCTGTGATACAATCAGATTGAAGAATAGAATCAGAATTTTAAATTTAGGTGAAACTATTTTACCAAACTTCATTTTATAGATTAAAAAACTGAGACCCAGGATGGTAAAATGACTTGCCCAGGGTCTCCTAGCTAGTTCATGACAAAGGTGAGTTGAGAACTCAGTTTTGTGGCCCCAACTTTATTTATTCTCAAGTGTCTTTAAAATTACAATAACAGTTTAAGTAAAGATGGAGGATTGTTAATTGCTACAATTATTTTTGTAATTTATTTTAAAGTAGATTAACATTTTTAACAGTTTGACTTTCTTTTTAGTATAGTAAACGTTAACACCTACAGTCAAATACAATTTGAAAATTCCAATTTTTAAGCTTTGTGATTTGTGATAATTTGTACAACTGCAAGGGAGTCTGTTGTATGATTGAGATAGCATGGAGTTTTTTTTAATTACAAACTCCAGATATCTTTGATTATTTCTTCTACATGAACTTTGGGATGTTCTAGACACATTCTTTCTTTTCATTAGGAAATTTTCTAGGTGAAAAAAGCATTCTTTCCTTTAACATTTTCTAAAGAAATAATCCTTTCAGACAATCAAAAGCTTTTTCAGCATGAATACTGGAATTACCATGGGCCATCTGTACAATTTACAGTCATGTAATAAATTGAAAGATTTTTTAAATTATCTGGCAAGGGCCCTTTCATAACAAACCCGCTTTGATCATGGATAGATGTCACCCCATTAGGTTATTACGGTCTCTTTGGTAATGTCAAGATAAACAATTTCGCATTTTGGTTTAAGTGCGATACAGGTCAATGAGATTCCATTCCTGTGATGCTCTCTCAGGTTTGAGCAAGACTATATGACATGTCTCAGTCCCGAGTTAGGAATTTTCCAGACTAATGAGTTGTCATTGGCTAGTAAAGGTTTGTTAAACATGTCTTAGAATTTTTACCTAAAATACTATAATGTATCTGTCATAGATGGTGCCTTAACTGATATTTATAATTTTTAATGCATTCTTGGTTTCCTTTTCCTGTGGCAGCAGCATTGAGAAACTGTACATGAGGTTCTGTTTGCAGCAATGTGTTCTGTTGACCAGGTACTCTCTTTTAAAATTCTCCCAGGAGTTCTCTCACAGTGAATTCTACTGCTTCTTGGTTCCTTTCTTTGCCTTCTATGATTAAACATCGGTATCCCCTCCAGGACCCACACCTGGCTTTTCTTCTGTGTGTCCATGCCTTCTCCCTGGAGTCCTCACTCACTCTAACCTACACGCTTAGTTACCAACTTTCCATCCCTACCCCAAACTCTTCACTTGGATGTTCCGCTTTCAAAATAAAAACTGAAGTAGTCACTGTAAAAAACAAAAATAAAACTTTGTTGTACTTCCTTGCTCTTATTTTGTGGCTTAGTTTTTATTACTAATTTTATATGGGATCGCTATAACGTTTTTAGTATTTAGGGCTCTAAGTATCTTAATGCAGCTGCAATTGGGGCCACTACAGAATCCTGGGCTCCATCCTTTGCCAAGACCTCCATTTCCTAATAACCATTCCATGTATTCCCTGTTTATTTTCCTTTCCTTCTGTTCCGTCTAGTGTTTTTCTTTATTTTCCCAAGGTTATTCATTTTTATTCTATTCAAACAGAACCTTGTTCTTTCAACCTTTTTTATACCCAAATTTCTGCTATCATACTCCTTGAGTGAGCAGAAGTTTTCAATGCTAAGACCCTCCCCCACTCTACTTATCTTGCTTATTTGTCAGACTTTTCTCTTTCCTCTGAAAAATTTGTAATAACCTATTCTATATAAAGATGTTGAATTATTTCTTTTGATTTTGTCTTCAAATATATTAAAATGAAAACAATTATTTCTGAGTCAATCTGTTTCCCTTTTTTATAATACCCTGGATTTCCTTTTCCAAAGTCAGTTCCAATTCTACAGTTTCCTTTGGTTTGGTAGGTGTCCTAGGGACCTTTGAGGGGTGTGTGCACGTGTGTGTGTGTGTGTGTGTGTGTGTGTGTGTGTGTGTGTGTTTTGGACTGAGTAACTGATGAAATATTTCAATAGCAACAGACTGGATTGGTTGACTGTCTCTCGATTGTTGTTCTAACTCTCCTGCGACTGCCTTTTCAAACTCAAGATGGCAGATCTTGTCAGTGCTCCCTTGGCTTCATGGAGAGAAACATTCCATGCATATGTTTCCACTGAGAGCCACACATTTTATTTACAAATACTCTGGCGTTCTGGTGTCAAATGTTTATAACTATCATTTTCCTGTCAATAAAATTTGTTTTGTTTTTCAAGAAAAGGAGATCAGCATTGATGGGAATGTAACAAGGGAGAGGTCAGTGGTGAGGGAGCAATAGAAAATAATAGTGAAATATTTGTTATTTGAGGGAAGAAGGCCCTGGTAGAGGTAGAAAAGAACAAGATGGAAAGCACAGTAGGAGTATTAGCTGGGAGAGGAAAATGATACCCATTGAAGAAAGAGTAGAAGGTGATAAGAGGTAATGGGAGTAAAGACAGCTATGTTAAACAAAGAAGAGCATAGAGGAGATGCTGAGAGGAATGCCAAATAGTCCACCTGAAATTACTTCGCATAGCCACACTATGGACTGAATCGACAAGGTTCTACCATTTGTCCAGCTACTTTATAAACCAACAGTTGAAACAGAAGGAGTGGAGGCAATTTTCCCCCGAGAAGCAAATCTAGATCAATAATGAAGTCACAGAATCACACATAACTTTTCTCTCTCCTTTTTATGAAGTTGAGTGGGTTATGATTGGCACATACAAGTCCTGTTAGCTCCCCACTTGCCCATCTTCTCCAGCCACAAGACTACAGGCAACTCCTGGGCACAGTGCACCTTTTTGTTCTGCAGCATTCCCACAGGCCCTCGGCAAGCTTGCGCTTCCGCACCAAGTGCCATTCTCCTCACACATCAGTAACTCAATGGAAATAAGTTAGACATTTTCACAGGCCTATAGGTGTATTCGGAATACAATGCAGAGCCTTCAGTAATGAACTAAGCTCCTGTCTTCCTTCCAGAGAACAGCTTAAACATTGGAGGGAACAGAACCTAATATGTGTTAATTGATTGTGATGAAATCTCTCTAGATGTCACCTTAAAACTCTTTATGCAAATAACATTCAGTTTATGCTCATAGTTTGAGAAGGGTGAGCAACTGAGTTGACTCAGTAAGGACTCACATCTATTTCGTGACTCAAATTTTCATTTAGCTTCCTTCCCAGGAGTACAAAGAAGTTGTTAGGCAACAGGCAACAAATAAGACATGGTTTAAGAGTATTTCCTTAGGAAAAGTGAACATGGCTGTTATAGAGAATTGAATTTTATCCTCACAACTTATGTTCAAGTTCTAACCTCAGTACCTGAGGATGTGATTTTATTGAAATTGGAAATAGGGACTTTAAAGAAATAATGAAGTTAAGATGAGGTCATACTAAAGTAAGCCCGAATCCAAAATGACTGGCATCCTTACAAGTAAAGAAGAGACACAGACACACACAGGAGAGGAGAATGGCATGTGAAGACAGAGGCATCTACAGGCCAAGGAACTCCAAGGATTGCTGGCAAGACCAGAAGGTAAGAGAAAGGCATGGAACACATTCACTCCTGGAGCCTTTAGAAAAAGCATGGCATGGTCAAGACCTTGATTTTGGACTTTTGGCATTTGGAACTATGAGAGAATAAATTTCCATTGCTTTAAGCCATCTAGTTTGTGGTCACTTTTTACAGTAGTCACAGGAAACAAATATAGCTGCCTTTGAGCTGGAGTCATGGACACCTGCCACCAGCAGCAGTAGCCCCTTCTGGCTCTGACACCCAAATCACAAGAGCACAAGCCCTAAAATCCACGTGTGTGGGGAGGGGACTGGGGGTGTAAGTGTAGGGTGGGTGGTGAACCATACTCTTTCTCCTGTACACTGCTATACTGGCCTGGACTCCAGAAGCGCTGGCTCAGTTTTCCTGCCACATAACCCCATGTCTAGTTCTTTCCAGCCTCTTCTTCTGGAACATTGGATCCAGTTCTTCATCACCTGTATTCATTCTCCCATCCTGCTGAAATCAGGCTGATCACCCAGAATCATGTGACATCAGCTTCTAGTTTCCAACGCAGAGCCTGACCTGCATCTGTCTGAGCCAACGTTTGTCATTGGTCTCTCAGCAATTGTATGGGCAGTGCTGGACCTCTCAGTGGTCCTGGGGGCAGCCTGCTCTCAGGTGGGCTCTCCAGCATGTACCTGCCTCACTCACCCCCTCCCCACTCCCAAACAATCCCTACTGTGGAGGCCCAGCACCCCCTCCAGCTGGTCCATCTGAATGAGGGAGGTGGGCCGAAGGACTTCAGACTTTTTCAAACACTGTCCTTAACAAAACTGCCACTAATCTTAGAATGAAGATTTGGAGCCCATCCCTAAATACAAATGGATATGCACCCACCACAAAGTGACACAGTAGAAGAAACATAATTTAATTATCATGATGCACACTAAGAATGAGACTGGAGTGAATAGGCAAGGCAGCCTGTGGCCTCAGGAGACTGGCCATGTGCTCACCTGGGCTCTGCTGGGCTACCTGAGGGGACTAGCAACTCCACACACATAACCCAGCCTAGCTGGGGAGCTGAGCCCTGAAGTGAACATGGTGCTGTTCTCAGACCCGTGAGAATCAGGAAGTCACAATGGCCAGCATGTGGGTATGTGGCATCTTCCCTTCCCATAACAGGCCCTAACAGGTGAATCCACCTGAGCTCACCTGCACTGCCCATGGTCCCTGTCGCACTCCGGGGTGGCAGCCCCAGCAATGGTGCCCCTCCTGGAGCAGTTGCAGCCTTCACAGCCAGCCAGGGGGTGGAAGCTGAAGGAATGTGTCTCACACACTTCACACTGGGGCCTGACTGTGAGGGGAGGGCAGAGGCACTTCCCCGTCATCTCCTCGCAAAGGCGCCGGCCACAGTTGCATGCTGGCCAGGGGATAAACAGATACAGTGTAAGATTTAGATGCTGCCTGACTTTAGATACTGCAATGTACCAACTGCCAGGATTTCCAGACGCTTCCAAGGGGTCTAGGAGAAATGTCTTACTTTTCCTTCATTACAGAATTATTGGCTATGGTTGATATGAAAAGCCCTTTCTTAAGGCCAAGAGGAACAATATCAAATGCTCATGGTGGATACAGTGTATGATACAGTGTGTGAATGCTGATGAGGCACAGCTGGACCTACTGGCTCCAAGATATCTAGTCAAAGGAGCCCAGCAAGCTGCCACCATGTGCCATTTTAATGTGAGGCCTCTCATTCATCAGAGCCTCCTCACAGGCTCCCTGAAATGGCTCCACATACTCCACTGAGCCCAGGGTCAGGGCACAACGTAGCCACAGGGGCCTCATTAGGCAAAGGCTGGTCTCCGTGTGGGGACTGCTCCACACCTTCACCCCTCACTCGGCCAATGGCCTAGGATGACCCTATGTCTCAGGCAGCAGGATGGTTCTTACATACAGGTCCACAGGCTTCTTATTCAGTGAGTAATAGTATGCCCTTGTGGCCTCATCTCTCCTCCCATCTCAACTGAGTTTTGGTTAGGCTGTGAAAACTGAAGAGGCTTCCATTAGGAAGGGTATGGTGCTGTCCAGCATTCTGATGCTTAAAGCTATTTACACTCACCTGCTTTGTCAAGTGCATGAGTCACATAGCCTGGGGAACACAAATATTTATCTTCTAGAACCTTGCTACTCAGAGTGTGGTCCATGGACCAGCGGCATAGGCATCATCTGAGTGGTTATCAGACATGCAGAATTCTCAGGCCGCAGCCCAGGCCTCCTGAATCAGAACCTGCATTTTCACAAGATCCCCAGGTGAGTCTCAAGCACAGTGAAACATGAGAAGCCCTGCCCTAGATGAGCGTCAGCCACTTGGGACTGGAGACAATCTAGATGACTCGAACGTGCACTTACGCTTGCAGTGTGGGAATCCATAGTAGCCCATTTGACAGCGGGTACATTGCCGCCCAATGACACCAGGCCGGCATGAGCACTGCCCGCCCTCTGGGCTGCAGTGATGGTCGATAGCCCCGGTGGGGTGGCACTCACAGGGCAGTGCGCCCTTGTGGTAAAGGGCTGCCAGGGACCTGGCAGAGTTCTTACAGAATCTGGAGGCTGTCTGGGGGCTGTGGAGACAAAAACAACTCATGGTGATATTCTAGGTGTGCCCAGAAATGGCCCCAACCTTCCCCTTCCCACTTGCTCCTTCAAGCCATGTTTTGGAGAGGGGCTCTGGCTCTGGAGTCTGGGAAAAAAATGGGAGAACCCCCGACCCCCAGACTCACAGTCAGTGACAGCCACCCTTCCCCCACCCTTCCCCCTACCCATCTACTCCAGAACACGTCACAGGACTAGTAGTGGGAAATTTTGGTGGCTAGAATAAAAAAGGTGCAAGTTCACCTAAAGGATGAATTGTATGGTATGAGGAGTATATCTCAATAAAGCAATTACAAAAAGATTACACCTAAATGTGTAATGATATACTAATAACAATAATGATGAGGAGGAGGTGAACTGTCAACATTCATTTAATTCATTATAAGGACATAAGGCTAGAAACTTTGCCTATATCTCACTTAACCTCAAAAACCACCAACTAGACCTAAGCCCCATTTCACAAATAAGGCAACTGAGGCTCCTAGAAATTAAGCGACATGCTCAAGGCCGCAGACTATAGAGTGGCCAAGCAGGCACTCAGATTCACAGCTGTTTGACTTCAGAGCCTTTGCTCTTAATATTTTCAGTATAGGCTTCTTCTGCCTACAGGGCTCCCTGGAGCTTTGGCAGGGTGAGTCTGCAGAAGAGGACAGGAGATGACACCCAGAGTTGCCCTAGGCTCTTTGTGTCTAAGGATTCAAACAGGGGATGGAGAGGTTGGCCTTGCTGCGACACTTGCCGCTCAGTTGGACAGCAAAGGAGAGTGGGAATCAGGGCTGACGTGCCTCCCAGTGGAGGGTACCTCTGTGGTATCTTTTAGGAATCTGAGCTGCACGATAGGAAGCAGCAAAGAGGGAGAGAGACCCCTGATCAGCCTGTGAATCCCCATTTGGAGGTGAACCAGTGTTGAGATCCCTGTCAAGGATGGGAATCTTGCCCAGATGTGCATGACGAGGTCTACTTAGAACAGTGTGTGCAGAGAAGAGTGCCTTCTTCCCCAGACCTGGACTCACTGCAGCTACAGAGGGACCAAGGGCCAGCCCCTCCTCCGGCCTTGCTCTGGGCAGGAATGTGGGAAAGCCTCGTGCATTCCAGGGCCTTGCCACAAAGTGATACTTACTCAATATAAAAACTATTTCTTCCGCAATTGGTGATAAACTCAAATGACTTGTCCACTGATTTTTTGTTAAGTATTTGGTAGTCATATTTCTCCGCAGGCACCACTAGAACACGGACCTAAAGGAAACCAATCAACATGTCTTTGGATTTCCAACAGCAAAGCGCACCCACTACCATTCATTATACTCTCTACTAAGATCAATGTTTTCTAGCATTAAGCCCAAGATCAAATGAAACAGAATTTACGGCAGGGGAGGGGGGTGGCGGGAGGAGAATCACAAGAACACCCCTAAGCCAGAATTAAAGACTCAATCTACAATCTTCTGTAGGAAATGATAATGAGTGCCGGACAGACCCCTTGGAGCGCCTGCTCAGGGAAGCAGCAGCCTCAAGTGCTGGGCGCAGACAGGAGTCCTGGGGGGATGAGCAGGGGTTGTCCTTGGATATCCTGTATTGGTCCCAAGCTCAAGAAAGATCACAGATGAATTCACAGATGTGGGTGTCATTCCCACAGAGGAGAGACCTGAATCAACAGAGGATGTTACCTGAAGAGAAATGGTAGAACAAGGGGGGATCAAGGTCCTACCCAAGGGAACAACAATAAATGGGGACAAAGGGAAGGAGAAATCACTGAAGAAATACTAGAGAAAGTGAGGGAGGGGGAGAAAACCTAAGGAAAGTAGCTATGGAAGTCAAAAGAAGGAAAGAACACAGGAGTCTTAAATGCTTCTGAGAGACCAGTGAAGTGTGGAGTGAGGTGGAGAGTGAGACACTCACTCACCAGAGCTTATAGGGGAGTTTTTTCTTCTTATTCATTTCCCTATTATTCCATTTTTATTTAATTTTAACTGTCACATGCTTTTTTTTTTTTTTGTAAAAGGTAGCTGTAAATTTTAAACATTTTTCTATAAATATGACTTCGACTCTTTGAAGAATTATTGTCATGAGCCAAACAGACACACAGAACAACCGACCAAGGCAACTGTGTGAAGAGCAAACTGAGGGACCAGCCAAACACACCAATACTATAGACTTTCCTTCTGGGACCTTCACAGTCACGGCCACCTCAGGCTGCAAGATGTTAAATTCAATCTGATCTTCGGCAATCACTTGGTCCTGGCAACCAAGCACATGGGGGCAGAAAGAGGCACGGAAGACACCTGGGGACAGAGGAGAGTCCTGTCACACCACTGCAAGGCCTCATCAGGCAGGTAGCTGCAGGGCCTGCTCTCGACAGCTCACCTGGCTGCAGCTGCCCTCCTTCCACAGACACCTGCACAGGAAATGCTGGGTGCACTGGTTGATAAAAATGGATGACAATAACATATCGGCCCAGGTGTGGTACAAGTCCTCTCAGTGTCACTTGGTTCTAGAATGAAAAAGGAGGAAAAAAAAAACCAATAACAAAACAAAACAAAACAAAAAACCTCCTCAAGCTTCAGAGCTATGAATAATTAGAATCACAGGATATTTAGAGGTTAAAAACCAAAATAACTTAGGTATTTACCCAAGTAAAGTGAAAACCTTTACTTGAATGTTTAGAGCAGCTTTATTTATAATCGCAAACACTAGAAACAACCCAAATGTCCCTCAACTGCAGAATGAATAATCCAATTGTGGTACAACCATAATGGCGGGAGTGTAAATTGGTACACTCTCTTTGGAAAACTGTTTAGTAGTTTTTGCCAAAGTCAAACATATAACCAAACAATTGTACTCCTAGGTATGTACCCAACAGAAATGCATAATATGTTCGTCAAAAGGCTATACAAGTATGTTCACAGCATTCAAGTACTACTTGTAATAATAGTATAATAAAGAGTCAGACTCCATTTTTCATGTTTGACTACTGACAATTTCCAAAACCTTGTCTTTTGCCCCATTTCTGGACCAGCCAATAAGTAAGCCCAGATGCTCATCCCTCAGCACAGATGGGAAGTTCAAACTACACAAATTCTAGCACATAGGAGAGGATGCCCTCCTCCTGGACTCCTCCTCCTTCCCCTCACCCCTACCCAACCACGATGAAAGCCAGAGTCACATTCCTCCTTTTCCTAAAGCTTGAGTATGAGCCCTGCTATCCCCAGGAAGCCTCACTATGAGAGTAATAAGTCTTCTCAAACCCTCAAAAAAACTGCAAGAATAATGACAACAATAACAAAAGCTGATTCTCATCTTTCAAGTGAGAACTGTGACTCAGGAGGGTAGGTAATTTGCTGAAGGTCGAACACTAACTTGACCACAAAACTAGGACTAGAATTCTATCATCCTGATTTCAATTCATTTTCCTCTACTTTTTTAGGCCACCTTTCCCATATGGGATCCTAATAAATTTTCACTCTCAGATCTATTAACTTCCTAACTCAGTTCTATGGGAATGGATACAAGCCATCTTAAGTATTATAAGGACATAATATCATCAGAACAAACATTAAGTCTTAAGTCTTGTGCCTTTGTAGTTTACGGTAGAAAAAAATGCATTCCCGTACTATATTTCATCTTCATGCTCTAGATGATCATTGAGAAACTTCTTCCTGAAGGCCATTGTGCTGGTGCAGTTGGTGATACAAAAAAATTTGTTAGCCACAGAAGCTCTTCTAAAAGTGCTTACATTCCAACTTAGGAAATAATAAACTCAACATTGTTAAATAGCAGTAGGCCATGAAAATATGAGGTATCACAAGATGGACCTTGAGAAATTGCTAATGCTGTGTAGACAGAGATGCAAGAGGGAAAGAGAGCATTAGGAGGGGCTGGTCATAAAGATTAACCAGATGTCTGAATGTCTGGAATCCTCCACTGCTGAGAACAGAGGTTCTGAAAATTTAAGGATATCTGAATCCACTGGGTGAGGAGGGGGATGGTGTTAAAACACAGATTCGAGAGCCCTGTCTCCAGAGTTTTTGATTCAAGAGATCTATGGTGGGCCTAGTGAATCTCCACATCTAACAAGTTCCCAGGTGATACAGATGCTGCTGGTTCAGGGCCATACTTTGAGAACTATTGGTGTAGAAACCACATTCTGGGAGTCCTACCTGTGGTGCCTTTAAGGTGACTCCACTAACAACATCAGCAGAAGGCAAAGGATCTTGGGGCAGTTGATGGGGAGACCCACCACTTGGGACATCCAAAATTAATGCTGCTGGAGGAGTTTCGGAGGATAAGGAGACACAAGTGGCTCTGAAAAATAGAATATTAAAAATCTTATTTTAAAAATAATCAAAAAAAGGGAGAACCAACCATTGGTGAAGATCCAGACTCTGAGCCTAAGACCATGTTAGCAGCAAAAAGATCCAGTCTTGGGGAAACCACAGGGCTGTGGCGATCTTTAAACAAAGATATTCAGTGCTGTTGACTAACCAAGTGTATTCTAGCCTTCTGCTCAATGCAATGAGCTAAAACAGAAAAAAAAAAAAAATCTTAATTTTGAGGGAAAATAAGCTATCCAGAAACTTTTTGAAACTTCCCTTTATAGAACTAAAATTAATTGTTAAATGAGATCGATGCAGTGAAACATTATTATTCACCTCTAAACATAAAGTTGACATAAAATTGTATAAAAACAGAGAACAAATGTATGTCATTTCTTTAGGCACAGCCTTGGTAGTTTCCATAGTCCTAGCCATATGCACATATCTTATGACTATGTCTATAAATTATTTTTGAATCTATATCAAAACAACCCTAAAAAAACCCCAATAAGTATTAGTTAGCTAATTCACCTAGCATAGTTGTGAAATGGGTCATTATTTTCATGATTTTTCAAACGAAGAGCCTCAGAGATTAATGGATTGGAACAAAGTGAGTTTTTGTGAGGGCTCAGAACAGAACTCAGAGTAAATGCTGGTGAGAGCTAGGCTTAACCATTTCCCCAAGTTGCTACTGTGTCAGCTTCCTGATATCACAGAATTCTGAAAAGACTTCTGGGATAAATAACTTAGCAGTTATATTTTTTTACTCATCGACTACATTTTTTACTCATCAACTTTGCCCATGATCTGAAATGAAGTATAAAGTTACAAGCATTACAGAATCGCTCCGACCATAAATAAGGGAGAAAGGAAGAAAACACATTACCTTTGATTAACATATGGCCCATAACTGGCAATGCATCTGACTTGAGGTTTCAAATATTCGGTTGAGAATTCTTCAATGGGTATGATACAAATTTGATGCTGTAGAGCAAATACAATCAATACAAAAAGGTACATTGTAGTTACCAGCAAAACCAGTGGTATGATTAAACATACTCTTTTAAAAAGTTGTTAAGTAAAGAATTCATCCAGAGAAATTATAATTTTTATTTTAAAGTAGTAAAAACTGCAGTATGGCACTCTATGGCACCACTATGTGAAACAAATATTTTTTACTGTTATTCAGGGTTACTGACTAAACCACTCTTGGAATAATTATATGAATAAACAAAATCATATGAAAGTTTGAAAACAACTCTTTGTCATTCAGGGACTTTTGTTGTCTTTTTTGCTCTCCTGCCCTGTGCTGATGCTGGCTCTTCAGACCCCTTAGCAGAGAAGGGTGGTGAGTGTGGTGGGCAGCCAGGGAGCTTGCTATTCGGAGGGCTGCTCCTGCTACAGATAATCCTTCTTAATAGAGAATGACTCATGTTTCAGGCACTTATGGACTTCATTGATGGAATTGTCTCCAGAGCTAGTTTTTGAGTCATACAGGAAATTCAGTTATTAACTAACCAATATATTTCACTTTAAATCAAAACTGTATTACCAGCTTGTTCATAAAGTTATTCAGTATCAAGAACAAAAATTTTTACTGAACACTTATTATATACCAAGCACTAAGACTGGGGTATCTTGCAAGACCAAGACAGCTCACAGTGCTATCCTCATGGAGCTTATATTCTATAAGTCTTGACTCTGAATGATATTCGACTATTTCAAAAAGGGTAACCTTATGCTTAAAAGATGAAGGTTCAGTCCCATGATTATTTCAAAAGATGAGGATGTTAAGATTTAGTTGGATGGTTATGTTTAAAAAGAGTAATAATTTTAAAAAGAAAGTCTTAAATTATAAATACACTTCATAGAATAATTTTTAACACTGTCAAGCAAAAATATTAAAAACACATTAGAACAAGCTCTCCTGCCATTTCCCAGGATGTGTGTGATACAGACTTAATATTAGCAGTAACAGGAAGTTGCTTCATACCTAGATAATCTTATGTTAAATCTGGCCACCACTTCCTAGCCCAGATCCTACTGCCTCTGCTTATCATAATTCTCAAAATTTAAGTTGTGCCATTAAAAGGATGGGCATGTAGTGCATTTAACCGGCCAAACTGGGCATTTTAACTCTTAATAGTATATATCTACTTAACTGAATAATGCTCTTTTTGAAAGAGTAACAATAGTCTGGGGAAAAAATACCAGGTGATTCCGACCTTTTAAATTCTGAAGGAATCTGTCAAGAAGCTAATAGACACAATAAAATAGTAAAATGAGAAAGAATATAAACAGTTAACTAATGACATGTTTCTATACCAGCAATAATAATAAATGATGAAATATAATAAAATATATCTCATTCATAATAGTAACAATGAATAAAAATTAATGAAACAGAGTTTTGTGAGATGTACTTAAATTTGATGATTTAACTTTATTGGTATTATAAAATTGTCTCAAACAAATCAAGAGGCAAGATAGATTTCTAAATGGGAAGAATAAACATCATAAAACTGGCAGTTCCTCACAGGTTACTTTTATAGATGTAATGTGAACCCAGCCAAAATTTTAATAAGCTTAAAAAAAAAGCCCATAAATATCAACAAAATGCTTCTAAAATCCAATGGACAAACAGAAACATACCAGAAGGAATCGGGCCATACGTGCTTTGAGCCGAACGTCTGCATCTGCTAACAGCTCGTACACTGCGATGCGACCCCTGCCATCAGTCACAACGCTCCGGCAGAGGACGCTGAAAGAGGAAACAGGTTTCTTAGCCTGACTCCCTGGCCTCCATCGCTTTGCGCCTTCCTTGGGGTGGGTAATTGGTCTTCAGATGCTCCTGTTTAGAACCCTGTGGCCAACAACGAGTTTTCCTGCATGATGAGTTTAAGACGGGAGTGGCCCAAGATCGATATGGGAACAGAACCTTCCTGCTAAAGGCCTTGCTTGTCTTTCCCACTGACTTATGGAATAAGTACTTGGTTTAGCGGTCCAGAGAAAGAGCCCCAGGGTCAGTAGTGTCTGGTCTTTGAGACACAGCCTTCTTGAAAATTTACCAATATCCTTGGTATTGTTGGCCGTAAAAGTTGCCCACTGGCCTCACCACCACCATCCCACCACATTGATAAATGTGGCTGGCCTTATATGGCGTTGTGAGAAACTCAGAGTTTGCCTTTGGCAGCCCAGTCTGTTCCTTCTCATCCTTCTTTCCTCATTTCTACCAGTGATACTCCTTGCCTCCATCCAGAGGGAATACAGAGAAAAGGAATACTTAAAAGGTCACAGTTATGAACCAAAGAACACTCTCTAATGGTAAAACCTATAAAGGAAGTATTTTTTGAGGAATGTTTCTGACTTCATACTCTGCAGCAATTTTTTTTGTCTGTAAATACAATTTGGAATGAGTGACATGCTAAAACAAAATGACCATCTCTGAAAAATATTTGAAATAATTTATGCAATGACTTTGGGGTGAGGATTAAAGTGAGATAGTATATAAAGAGCTAAACACAGTTTGTGGCATATATTAGAAACTCAATAGACAGTCATTTTCTTTTCCTTTATGGGCATGTGTGTGGGGGTGTGAGTATGTGTCAACTAAAATGCATTCCTTTTGGATTCAAGCATAAATCTGGAAGTTAAATACATTGAGTGATTCACTTAGATTTAGTTTTACCCTTATCCTCTATTAAATGCTTACTAAGATTACACTAACATTAATAACTGGATTGATTTAATCATTAATGATACCCTCTCTTATGGAGGGTAGATCGGGTTTATCACATCACTACTTTGAAAAATGATATCTCACTAGCACCACTGCTTTTCTGCTGGGATATTGTTTTTTGACAACACAGAACTCACTTGAGAAATGCTGGTAAAGGTTCAAACCTCAGCAGGAAATGTTTCAATATTGAAAGATCTTAACATTTGAATTAGGTTTTTATGGATCAAATATTTTCCAGTGGCACATTTTTGGACTCCAATATATGTAGCCTGTTCATTTTCACTTGTCCACGTGACAGACAAAATAGAAGAAAAGGAAATATTTGCACAAATATGGGACTGGTTAAATACAATAAAAGTGACTCATAGCCTAATACCGTACTGTCTTGGAATTCTAGTCATGGAGACTGGTAGTGGAGAACTTTGGTGCTGTCATGTCAGCCAGAATGATCTGCAGAATATCATGCAGTTCTTGCCCCAAAATGTTCAGACAAAGGTCACAAAAAAATGCTTCTGGTGTCCCTTCTTTCTTTGGTTGTGAAATCACTCCTCTCCTTGGCATAGACATTCTCAGCCTCTTCTGAGACAATTCAGAGAGTTATCAGGGTCATGATGAATGCTTCCTTGTGTCCTCTTAACTGTCTCCACTTTGTATTCTGTGGAGTAGGGAGCGAGCCACATGATCTGGAAGGTGGAAGGAGTTGGAGAGCTGAACTAGAGGGTGGACTTGGACACTCTAGGGTGTGGAGAAGCCTTGCCCCAGGCCCCATGACCACCATTCTCCAGGATACAGATGGAGGGGTGACACGCCCCTCTGGGAGTGTACATTCCAGTGGTTGCTGATGTCACCTACATAGATGAAACTAATATTTTCAGATAATGACAGAACATTCTGGGGAACTTTTTTGGCCCCTCTGGTGCTCCTGTTAAAAATCCAAATGTAATTACATTCTTTGTTTTCCTTTTATCATCGCCCCAGAGAAAATGGCAGATTAGATTTAAAAAAAAAAAGATTTTTAAAAGAAGCCTTCATAGTTTCTTTTTTAGGGTTGTTGAGAGTGTGATGTTAATTCAATAACCATTTCATCAAGTCTCATAAAAGTTTCCATTCTAAGCTACTAAAAGTAACTGTTTTCAAAAGTTTATTTTATTTGCAAAACAGGGAAAATGTTCAACTACTTTAGGTCATGTGGGTTTGATAAAAAGCAATGTGAAAGGAGAGGTAATAAAATGTTCAAGGCCTTGGCCAAGAACTAGGTGGGTTCATTGCCATTCTCCACCTGCTGCCTCAAGAGACTCTGACTTCCAATACCATTAATTATACAATCAATTTCATGTGGAAACACCCTTTGCACTGATTCTTTAATTCAAGCATACTCTGAACAGTTGCATATATTTTGAAAAAAAAATTAATAAACCCTTGTCAGAGCTCTTGGAAGAGATGAACTTCATCAGGGTGAAATTTTAAAATCTTTTGTCAAACTATTTTTCACCTGATGATCATCAAACATTAATTATGCCCAGTTCTGAAGGATGTATTGGGAAGACAGGTGTGACAGAGAACAAGACTTTTTTCCTATGTACTCTGCACAGTGTTTGAGGTGAGAGCACTGAGTTCATTGCACCATACAGGGTAGCAGAGAATAAAATATAAAGGCTCGTTCTGATTCATGTGAACCAGAGCCAAAATGGTAAGTAGAATACACAGCTTTTCAAGAAAATGCAACGATTCGAGGTGTTGCCCACAGAGAAGCCTCCCTATACCCACACTAGGGGTGACGTTATTTCACTCAACTAGTCACCTGTTCATTTTCAAGATCAGCCTTAAAAAGAAAAAGCTTTCGCACCCAGATAAAAACTAAAGTTCCCCAAGCTGACCTTCTGACTGTGCAGTTGCAGAAGAATCCCCAGGGCAAGGCTGATTACCTGTACTTGCAGCTGTAGACATTCATCTGGCCGGCCAGGACAGATCCAGAGCTCTCCACGTGCACAGCAACCACAGACAACTGTTCTGCTTCCGTGGAGTACTCGGCTACAATCACATAGTTGCCTACCTGTGGGACCCGCAGCCACAGGTGCAGTTCCACCTGTCAGAGAGCCGAGAAATGTCCCCGATGCATTTACACAGGCAATGGTAAAAACAGAGCTAAAATAGTTTTCTATGTCATCACAGTAAGACATGTAGTCCTATAGGCAGGGATGCCAAATAAAATACAGGATGTTTCATGAAATTTAGGTAAACTACACATAATTATCAATTATTGTTTATCTTCGATTCTAATTTAACGGGGCATCTGGTAGTTTTATTTTCAAAATCTGGCAACCTTATATTAAGGAGCTTCTACTCTTTCTACCCATATATTTGCCTCTCTATTGTCTTGTTTCTCAAGGCAAAAGACACTCCACAACTTGAAGTAAAAAAGGAATTTCCAATGGGCGATGAGGAATGCAAGTATACCTTGAGACTCTTTAATTATTCTTTAATTTAAAAAGAAACAGCATTAATGTAGTGGCTAGGCATAGAGTCAGAGGAGAGAAAGAGCAACCAGGGAAATCATTTCATAAACTATATAAAAGTCTAACCAATGTACTGTATACTTGGAACTAATAATAAAATAAAAACTATAAAAAGAATGAAATTTTAAAAAATTAAAACAAATTTTAAATTATATGGATGCAAATAATGTAACACGATACACACACCCTACTCAGGATAATGACAAATAAAAGTTTGGTATTCATACTTCCAAACCATTTTCTATGTCTGAAAATGCACATATATGTACTTAAAAAAAAAAACCTGTGATCATAATAGGCAACCATGGATGCTTTTGTATCATCATGGCAGAGCGAAGTAGTTGTGACAGAAACTGCATAGACCACAAAGCCAAAAAATTTTAACTGTCTATCCCTTTACAGAAAAAGTATGCCTGTCCCTGACATCACCTACTGGTTAAGAGCTTGGAATCTGGAATCGTACTGCCTTCAGCTGTGTGACCTACAGCGGTATGCCTTAGTATCATCTAGTGTAAAAATGAGGATAACAAAGTACCCACCTCTTAAAAACATTATGAGGATTAAGTGATTTGGTATGTGAAGCGCTCTTAGAACTGATTTGGCTTGTAAACACTATATAAACAATGACAATTATAACTACTATTATTGCTTTTTGCCATGACTTGCTTTTTATTCAACAGTAGTTCATGTGTCTATAGTAGTACATACAGATATGCTTCATGTTTCTAATGGCTGCCTATCATTATATAATATAAATGTAAAATAATTTAACTAATCCCTATTTATGGAAACTTAGGTCATCTCTAACTTTCCCCATAACATATTATATAATTATATATATGTATATATGTATATATATAATTATGTATATGTACATATGTATATATATGTATACATATCATTATGCCTGATCCAATATTAGAGCTGTATTTCATAGCGGTTTAACCTACTTCAATCCACAAGCTCAGGCCCAGCCAAGCTTTACCACATTTAATTAAAATCCTCCTGCCCCTTGCCTTCAGGAAATTCACATTTACTGTTCCTTCTGCACAGCTCTGAACCACACAACTGCTATTTTCCACAGTTTTTTTCCTATCATATAAATAATAGAAAGACTCCCCTTAGGGAAAAGATGTGGATTATCCACACCACTTTTCTACTCTGTGTTACAGAGTGAAATATGGTGCCCCTGTTGGTCCATGTGGAACGGCTACACTCCTCCCCTGGGCATCTCCAAACAAGAGCTTGTCTGTCTTTACCCCACACACAGGCCAAATGATGTATTGCGTTTTCTCCCAGAAGTTATTAGTGACTGCCAGTTCTATCAGAGCACTATTATAAATTTCAGTTACTCTTTCTACTCTGAGTCCTATGGGTTGATTTTTGGAAGACTTGTGGAAAGGGTTTTGAATATATTTGATGGTCAAAGTGGGTTTTAAGAAGCTCAGATCAGAGACATAAAAGATGGGTAACAAAAACTTTACTGCCTGCTGTTTGTTATCAGATACTTACCTTTAAAAAAGGCAATTTTAACAAAACTGGTAGTTCATGTGTCTACAGCAGTACATACAGATATACTTCATGCTTCTGATGGCTGCCTATCATTATATGGTATGAATGTAAAATAATTTAACTAATCCCCTTTTCATGGAAACTTAGGTTGCCTCCAATTTTCCCTGTAACATGTTATATAATTATATATGTATTATGCTAGTATTTCTGTAAGATTTTTAGAAGTAGAATTTCTGAGTTAAAGTGTATATGAGTGAGCTAATTAGGAGACTGCTACAGAGATCCTTATATTATGAAAGATGATGGTGTAATGGACAAGAAAGATAAATGGAGAGAACTGGAGATATTCAAGAAAAGTCAATCATAATGGACTAAACACACATATTTATTGTTCTTCCCTCTCAGAATTCCATATAAATAAGAATTGATTTTTAAAAAAAAACCGTAAACCTACAAGAAGAAAAGAATAGGAAGGAGGAAAAGAACAGACCAGGGAAATAAACAAAATTTTGGAAGCTAGGAATCAAACTGATGTTAACAAATTAGACTAGGGAAAGATGGAACCTAAGTGTCTGTGTGTATGTGAAAGGTTGGAGTGGGGATTTAAAAAAAAATTGAAGGTATCTCCAAAAACATAAAACAAGATAAAGAGATCGGAGAAGGCGTTAAAGATAAAGAAATAAATTATCCAAGAAATAACTCAAGAAAGTTTCCCAGAATGATGGATAGAAGTTTCCAGGCTAAAAGGGTCTGCTGAGAGCCCAGCAACCTGGCTGAAACACTATGTACATCAAGGCACATCCTTGTGAAATTTCAGAAAATAAGAAATAAAGAGATGATTCCAAAAGCTTTAAGAAAGGAAAAGCAGGTGGCATCCAAAGAATCTGGAAATGGAATATAATGTCTCAACAGCAACGCTTGAAGTTAGAAGTCAATGGGGGAAATGTCATCAAATTATAGAGAGAAATAATTTCTAATCAAGAATTTTATATTGAACCAAAGTAAAAAATCAAGATTGAGAGTAGAACAAAGATATGTTCAGATAATATGAAGTCTCAAAAAGAAAAAAGGTATCTCCTATGTGGCTTTTCTCAGGAAGTCTGTGGAGAATACCTACCAAAATGAGAAAGTGAATTTTAAAAAAGAGAAAGAATAGAAGTTTCAATAGTCAGGAAAAGGAGGATCTAATACAGTGGGAATGAAAAGAGAGTATTCAGAATGGTGGTGTGGTGGTGAAAATTTTCAAGAAATGGCTGTGCCTTGGGGCCAGAGACTACAATCCAGAACAAAGAAGAGAGATGAAGGATTCCAGGAGAGATATCTACAACGAGAACTGGAGGAGAGAAAAAATGATGAAAGGGAAGGAGGGACAAAGAGAGGGAGGGTATGTGATGTATTTGAATTGAGATGAAATTTACAATCGATCTGAAAGTCTGGGGTAAAGAGTAAAAATAAAATTTCTAGACGATGACAGTAAGTTGGAAGTTGGTTTAAAATGAGAAAATAAGTGTTCTAAAGTCTGTGTCAAGCATAAGAAGAGAACAGAATTACTGAATAACTTTAGATTTTGTTGGAAAAACTTATACCTAAGAACATACATTAAAATATTAAGGGTAACCACTAAAAGGCCAGAAAACAATCTAGAACTACCAAATAAGCAGGGAGATAGAGAAAAGTGTCTCAATCAAGCAGATATCAGGAAAAGATTTTTTAAGGTCAATGAAAAGCCAGTAAACAAAATAAATAAGATGGTAAAAAATAAGTTCAAATATGTCAGCAATCACCATAAATATAAATGGATTAAAGTCACATCGTAAAACAGATGAGCAGATTAAAATATTTAAAAATCTAGCTATGTATTTGTTTATGAGAGACAGAGGCTTGCCTGGTATAAAACAGGTGTGGTCTGACCTAAAAAGATGAGCTGTTCAGAATAAAGACGGGAGACTCAGATGGCAGTGAGTGCTGGAGTTAGGAGGTATCAAAAAAATGGGACCAGAGCAGCCTTTGTGGCATGTGTGTGAGATAAAGAGCCATCAGGAGGCAAAGCAAGCCACTCAGTAGAAGGAGAGAACAGGCAAATGTACAGAGAGAAAGGGAGGTCTCTGTCAGAACCAATTAGCTCTGTCCTTCACAGATGCCTGGCAGACCTGAATGCACTCAGTTCTTGCCCTTGGAGTCCTGCCAGACCTCTCTGTCTCCTAGAGGGGAAAAAATCCCTTTATAGCAGCTAGATTTAGTGGGTTGCTCTCCATTTCCGCCCAGAGTCCTGACTGGAACACATATAGCAACACTACTAATAGTTCCTGAATGATCACTGTGTGCCGGGCACCCCCCAAAAGAGCCCCTCATAGATTATCTTATTTAATAGTACCCATGAGGTAGCTACTATTCTTATCCTACTATCATGTGTACTAGTAAATTCAGGTTCAGGGAGATTTCACAGTTAGTTATTGGTGACTCAAGACGTGAACCCAGAGAGAGTCACTCTAGAACCATCCCTTTAACCGCCACACTACACAAGGTTTCCAGAACGAAGGAAGAATTACTCTGCAGTGCTTTAGGTGGGGCCAAAAATTAGACATTACAGTAATATATATGTTATATATAATACATATAATACATAATATATGACATAATATTATATATAATATATATTTATATATTTTGGCTTGATATATAAAAGGACTTTCTAATAATTATGATTTATTTAAAAATGAAATAGGCTACCACTAGAAGAGATGAGTCCTCCATCAATTTAAGTATTTAACAGAGGCTAAATGAATATCTAATGAGAATAATGTAAAAAGGATTCTTTCACAGGCAGAGAAATCAAATAATCCTAAGAACCCTTCTAACACCATTAGTGTCTGAATTTTAGCACAATGATCTATTACAGCATGTTTAAAAGAACTTTCTGTGATGGCAAAAATATTCTGTAATCTGTGCCTTAATAAGGTGGCCATCAGACGTGTGGTTATTGTGCACTTGAAATGTGGCTAGTGCAACTGAGGAACTAAGTTTTTAGCTTGACTTAGTTTAATTAATTCAAATTTTTATAGCCACATAGGGCTAGTGACTACTGTATTAGACAGCATAAATCTGTAAACATTTCAATCAAACAGAAAAAAGGACTCAAATAAAACTGGACAGCCCAGGGCTTAGTTTTATGCATCATGCGAATATAATAATAGCTCAGTACTGTGTCTCTGGGCTAAGTCAGAGGCAAGGACACCTCCTAATAAATCATCAGCATCACTTCCTGGAGGTTAGCCTTTCTGGACTGCCTGGTGTTTGCATATCTCTCTCTCTCTCTCTCTCTCTCTCTCTCTCTCTCTCTCTCTCTATCTAGCATGGGTAGGAAAGGATACAGTGGACTATAAACATTAGAATGGAGTGAAAGTAAGATCATTTCATTTTTCTTTATGCATATCTATATTGATTTACTTGTTATAAGTATTTACTTTTTTGTAAAATAAAAACTCTAATAAAAAATAAAATAAAGACTAAACGAGAAATATCCTTAAAATTCTACAATTACTACCTTGAAAATGCTGGAATGCAGTTTAAAAAAATAGGTATATATCTAAATGTTCAGTGAGAATAATACCATATATTTTTTTCCACAAATTTAATCCTGGAATGAACATTTTCCTCAAAGGTATGAAACAGAACGTTGTAGAAAGTAAGGAATGGAAATGTAGAAGAGGAAGATTTTTTTCAGGGTCTTCATTTTAAAGTATTTCATTATGTGTTCGTATTGTTAATGTTGATATACACCATTTCTAACTCAAATCTTAAATTAATATAGTCTTAAGTTGCTTGGAGACTCAAAGAAGAAAAGTAATGCCAAGACCTGTAGTAACCTGCCCTTCAAGCCATGAGGGAGGAGCTGTGGGGTGCAGCAGTTCCAGATTCTGAGCTCAAGGAATTCAGCTGTTGCAAAATACCCAGCCTAAGGGGATTGAGCAGTCAGTGAGCTTCCTTTCTGGGTAAGCTGTGTATTTCTTGAGGTGTTTTAGAGAGATCTTGCCCTGAATCAGGTAGAACAGGATGCCCCTTTATAAGTCCAGGGAATCAAAAGGAATGGCTTCTGTGGTCACCCACAGTCCTGCCATGTCTAGAAAGTGCTGGGAAACTAAAATTACCATGGTTCAGTGTGGTGTACCACCCAGCCCCAACCTGAATCAGAGAACTCAATAGTCCTTTAATTAACATCTCCAAGGAATCCTTCCAGGTTCTCCTGAATTTGAGATGCAATTATAGCCAGAGGTTTTTCAGCAGACACAGATGGGGAGGTAGTAATAGCTTTAACGGTAAGTGAAAAGCTGCCCCACCTCTCTCCCGCTGAGGTCCGCCATGACTGGGTGTGCGGGGGTGGGCTGCCTCACTGCCAAGGGTCTTGGCTCCCCATCAAGCAGGAAGTATCTGGCCTCACAAGCCAGGGCACAGGGGAATCGGGTCACTGGCAAATGCTGGTAAAGCAAGCAACTTCAACAACAAAATACAACAGTTACAACTGAGAACAAAACATAGAGCAACAAAGTACATCCCAAGGGCTCTTATCCATTCCATTCATTCATCATGCCTTCAACAAACTCCTATTAAGTGCCTACTACAGGAATCAGGTGGTAAATTTCATCGGCATGAGGAATGGAAGAAGCAAAGGTCCACAGGCCGATTTCTATTTTAAGCTTCTTCCCTCATAGGATGCATAACTGTGAGGGTATTACTTGGACATGCATCAGCATTTTCACATGCTAGAGGGTGGGAGTCACTCTTACATACCAGCTACAGTGTGCAAAGTGCTTTGTGATTCTTACACGAAAGATAGTTGACTGCCACAGGGAAAAAAATCACAATTAAGTAATTATCCAGAGCACCCTGCTATAATTGTGACCCTGAGGTCTATCTTGGGTCCTTGCACCAAAGGCTCCTGATTAGAGGACCCCCATGATACATCTGCTGCCCATACTAACTTCTCTTGGGGAGGTCCCGTGTGGGCACATGGCTCTGTGACAGGCTGCTGCAGCAAAGAGGCCTCATAGTAGTCCCTGGGGAGCAGCACCAGGTAGTCCTAGGGAATAAAGACCAAAAAGATGATTACTCGTTTTGATGGTGGCCCTCCTTTAAAAATAAAATAGCTAAATAGTCACTAAGTTAATAATAACCAGGTGAAGCTTGTTAGTTAAATTCTCTACATCAGATGCTTTGTTCTGCCCCCTGACTCACCAGAATGTACAAATCAACTCACAGGTGCTTTCAGCAATGGAGATAAGCACCTCAGGGTGAACCTTGTTATCATCAAATCTCAGGGAAAATTCTACTGTCTCTTCTGTGTTGCTTATAAATTCAAAAATAAACAAAGATAATAAACTGTTGATAGATAAAACGTTCCTTTGAAATACTGGTGCCTATATCACTACAGAACACTGAGTTGCAGATCATGTATTATGGTTTTTTATTCCCACACCAGAGCAGTGCTTGCCTGACTTGGTGTAAAAAAGTGATGTTTTGTGATTCCAGTGAATCATAGACTGAAACTGGCCTACTGCCTGTCCTAGGATATGAGAGGAAGAACATGTCCCACCAAGTGTGCCAAACGAAGCCCACAATGTAAATTCAGCCATGCAGCTCTTCAGGAAAGAGCAAAGCTCTGGGCTTCTGAGTGGAGGGCGATTTGACAGCTTTGCAGCGATCCTGGCATCACTGCCTGTCTGCAGAGGGAAGGAGGGAGGGAATGTCACAACTGTGACGTGACTCGTACATGGACCATAAGGCTTTTTCTCTCTTCAGAACCCTTAATTTGTCCAAAATAGGGAAGAAGAGAGATGTATGGGAAGGGGAAATAGCAGATGGTGGCCCAGGGGGCTCAGCGATTCACAATGGTAGTCTTTCCACCTGAATGGGTTTTAATTTAATAACAGTATTGTTCTACTAGTAAGTTTCTTTAGGTTGGGACCATATCTCCTCATTACTTTATGGTCCCATAGATCCTAGAACAGTGAAGATTGATAATAGGAGCTCAATAAAATACTTTTAGAGAAAATAGAATCATAATAGGGAAAAATATGTATGAATTGCTACACAATTACATGCCCATGCAGTAATTTTTATAATGAATTTCATCTTTCCAATAGTCTAACTTTATGTACCCACTATTGGACTCAATGGAATTTACCTCTTCCTCATTTCTAGCATCTGTGAAACATACTTAAACTTTTTTTAAAGTGACAAAGCTTTCTACCAAGAATATACAAGAAAAAACAGGGACTGAATGAACAGCATTAACCTTCACATTATTTTTGTAAGATCCCAGATTTGGAAAGCACCTATAAGGATAAGCATTGTCCCCATTGTATGGAAGAAGCAACTAAGGCAGGCTTGGAGTTAAAGCACTTGCCTAAGATTTGTTAATGGTTGCCAATAAAAAGGGCTGCACATAAAGAAAAGTTTTATGTTTTCTCCTATTAGTGCATGAAACCAAGTACTGCCAAAGATTTTATTTGAAAAGACCTTGCTATAAGTGAAAGCAGACATCAAAGAGGGGTGTCTCAGCAGTTTTCATTCCTTCAACTCCTTAGGGCTCTCTGTCTATTCTATTAATGTTCAAGGACACAGCCTTTCCCCTGATGAAGAGTTCTTTGTCCATGGCAATCTATTGGGTGAGATTATTGCCTACGTTTAAGGTAAAAGGCGGGAAAAGTGTCACAGAGCAGCACTGGTTCCTCCAGTCTCTTCCTTCACTAATTTTAGGAACTTCTCTTCCTCTAGCTTCTTCTGATTTGTTCTGCACAATTCCCAGAGAGGCTGATGTTCATAGATGTCCTTCTGATTCACAATGAACAATCCCAAAGAAATTTTTGAAAGGCTGGGACACATGCTCATTAAGGTTTTACATTTATTTTGATAACTTCAATAATTATAAATTATAATTTGGTATTTTTTTGTCTGTGAGAAGCTGGCTGAAAGACTATAGAAGGTATTTTAAGTTGGTTCCTATGTCATTATGTCTCATGAGGGCAAATGTCACCATAGGTTCCCATGTCGAAAGGGAACTAGCTGTGATTTGATATCTTAAAGTCACAGTGGGTCACTGTAGATGGGACAATCCCCAAGGGGGGAAGAATCTCTACTTAGAACTATCACTTACCAGGAGGACTCCCTCTGCTTTAATACAAGCAACCCAATTCCCTGGTGCAATTGAAAATGGGTCTGCAAAACCATTTCCAGGGATGGTGACGAATGCTGGCTCCTTACTTGGCAGGAAGATGATCTCTTTGCTTTGAGCAACACCTATCAGAAATGAAAAGAATTGCTTAGGGCATTTTTCTAGCAGTCAGTGTTATGACTTCAGATAATCAGTTTTGAACATTCAGTTTACATCTGAAAAAGTGTAAGATAGTTTACTTATCATATGTACTGATTTTTTTTTATAATTATATGAATGTATATGCACATGTATAAAATAGACTAGAAAGATATTGATAAGATGTTAACAGTGGCTATCTACGCTGCGATTGTGAGTCACATTTTAATTTGTTAAATGATTAAGTAGTAATACAGGTAAACTGCTTAGAAAAGTTCTTGACACATTTTTTTAATTGTCAAAAGAAATGTAATGATAATTCACAAGGAAGAATAATTAATGCACAATAAATACTCAATAACACTAGCACTCAAGTAAGTGAAAATTAAAATAAGAACAGCATATAATTTCCACCTGTGAAACTGGCAGAGTTCTTTAGTGGTGATGTGGCATGTTGAACATGAGACCAGCAACGTGGAAGGGGAATTGGTACCGCTTATCAGGAAAACATTTTGACAAATTCTAAGCTCTTAAAAACTTTCTTACCAATAGACCCAGTGATCCACTTCTAAAATTTATACTGTGGAAATGTTCTAAAATGTAGATAGAAACTTATGGGTAAAGATTTTCACTGCTGCATGACGGTAAATAAGAAAAAAAGTGGAAATACCCTTGCTATCTAAGAGTGGAGGAAAGAGTAACTTACGGTGTCACTGTACGGTGGGATAATGCAGGTGGGATAATGACATGGGGAAAGTTTATGAAGTTGGATAATAATCTGGAGGTCAAGTATGATTTCAACGTTTAAAAAATGGGCATAAAAAAACACAGGCAGTATTGCCTTTGCTTCCCAATAGTGGGGATAATTATAAATCTAATAACAAAATTTAAATAAGCAAAATGTTCAGAGGTTGAAAAAGTAGCATAGGACAGGGACCTAGGGTACTGTCCTTATCAGACCATGTACCAGGTGTGATGTTTCCAGGGAGGTGACTTTGTGAAGCTGGAGAAAATGTTTCACTGATTAATCATTTCTAAATCCAAAAAAGGCTTGAAAATTTACCTACCTGTATTACCCTGCGATGGATAAATAGTTATATGGCCAGATACTGCTTCAGTTGCAGGGTTAATGTATCTCAGAACAGCACGAAACAAAGAGAGGCTTGATTCCCCCACATTCAACATGATCCTTACTTCATTCTGAAAAATACCAAAAGCCATAAAGTATAGACAAGACAACTGGTTTAAAGAAATGCTAGACAAATAGTGATTATTCAAGTTTCACCACTAGGCTTGTAGTGTACACACACACACACACACACACACACACACACACACACACAAATATACAAATATCAACTCGACAAGCACCGAATAACTAACTCTGCGAAGATGGAAATAGGCAGGCCTAATGATAAATTTAAGTCTGTTGCATTTAAGTTAGAGTGAAAATGTACTCCCTCAGCAACTGAGATCTTCTTTGGACCTTTTAGTAATCAGGCAGACAGAGCAGAACACAGACGGACTACTTAGGGAAAGCCCAGGGACAGGCAACCACCGCTGGCTGGGGGAAATAAAAAGGTGAAAGAGAAAGAAAGGAATGTGTATTATTTAACACCATCACCCCGTAGAGAGACTACTCCAGGGTCCACTTCTCATACATAAAATTCTAAATGATCATAGAAACTAACGGTGGCTCAAGACAGGATATAGATCCCAAATACATTAGTGGTAAAATCTGGATGTAACTGAAATATGCCTGCTAATTTGAAATTTATCTCAATCCCTATCCAAAAAGAATGTGGGTGGGGGAGGGAGGCGCTCCTGTTGGTCCCCAGAGCCCTGGTGCTCACACAATGCTCTATAAGTGCTGCTGTGCCATGATCTTAAAGGAAAGAGTAAACTTTTAATTCTGAACTGCAGACTGCATATTCAAATCCAGCTGTGGCCCAAGGAAAGTACATGAGATTTGGAAATTTCCAAATTACTGCTTCTTTTGGTCTCTTCCCCAGCTCCTTTGGTTAATATGGAGGTGACTTTTGTTGAACAAGACATCTGTGACAATGAAGACTGACTTTGGGCGGGCTCCCTGCTCTGGGAGCAGGAGCTGCTGCCGGCTCACACTGAGAAGGAACTCCAGCTGGCCCTCTCAGTTTGACTAACTTCATCTTCAAGTGTTAATTCCAAGTTGGAAAATAAAAATGCAAAACTGTTTAGGAGCTGTGTAAAGTTACTGGTGATTCAAGAAACACCACCAAAGTCCTCTGATTAAAAATATAGAAAATTCATCAATAGAAATTCATTCCTTTGTGTTAACTAGCTCTTCTTTTAAACTTCAAACACCTGTGGGAATGTATATACCTTGACTGGGCTCTCAGTTACTCACATCCTGTTATGACTCAATGGAATCCACTGCTTTTTTTCTGAATAATAAAGTAAAATCAGGGAATTAAGAAACTGAACTGCCGTATTTGGGAAGAAGGAGAAAACAGTGAGGTGTCTTCAGATTATAGGTATTGTTTGGGAAAGGCAGCCTGGATGGGGATTTGGCCAGGCAAGAAGCAGCATTAGAATCAGTGGGGATCCCAAGGGAACTGAGAACCAGTCTGTTTCTCCAAGGGCTGAATGAGAGAAATAGCAAGTACTATTGGCTCTGCTAAGGAAATAGATTGGGTTACCATGGTCATTAGTTTGCCTCCTTTATTCTGAATTTCTCCACTGAGAAACACAGCTAGAAGAGACATTACCTCAAAGAGAAATTTTTCATTATAAATATTAAGTTCTAAAAGTAAACAAAATGTAAATTCCTTAGTTATTCCAATACAAAGCCAAGAGAGATAGATAGATACAGTAAAGAATAATGAAGGAGAAATGTGAGAAAAAAATAAAATAGCATTGACTAAAAATCCTAATTTATCTTAGTTTCTATTCACATACTATTTCAGAGCTTTAAAAAGCAAAAAAAAAAAAAAAAAAAAAAAGCAGAAAAGAAAAAATAAAACATTCATTGAAAATTAGCATCACAAGCTTTATAGAAATATTTAAGTCAACTTATTTATATTCTCCATAAATGCCTTTAAAGAAAAATGTCTCTCATGATAAAATAGAGCCTAATCTTGTTTGGGAAATGTCTTATAAAAAGTCTCCAGAGATAAGCCCTATTTTTCTTTAATTCCTTCATTTTCTGATTTGGTGACCAAATTAAAGTAACAATAAACTGTGAAATTGATATAGATGCTTATCAGCTCAAATCCAACCCTACGCAAGGCCCAATTCATATTCTACAGAAAAAGAATCCTAGAATCAGCTTGGGGGGCAGTTCACCTTTTAGGGGGACTCAATGAGTGTGTTGTGAGTAAGTGCATGGGCTACTCTGTCATGAAGCTGCTTACTACTGGCTACATACCTGTATGGGGGTCATCTGAGCATATCCTCTCCAGCTAAACTCAGGGAACTCCAGAGGATCATATCCAAATCGAAGTTCTCTTCCATTAGGTGTAGTGCCATCTTCAATCTCATACTTCATATGATGCAAATCCGGGAAATAGTAGTTACTTTCCGGTCTTTTATAAATAAAAAGTAAACATTGATATAGCAAGTTGGGATAATTGATCATCTAAATATCCTTTAATCACAATAGCTAAAAGAAGTTCCACCAAATTGACAGTACATTAAATAGGGACAAATGAGAGGAACCCCTCAATTTTTTCTCTAAATTATTGCTTTCACTCATGTAAACATTCACACAAAACACCCAACACTTACCCATTCCAAGCAGTAAAATGAGAAAATCATTTAACATGACCCATAACGGTAGCATCTTTTAAAATGTTCTAAATTGTTGCAAAGTCAAATTAGGTTATTTGCTATAAATTCATTCATTCATTTATTTATGTAATAATATTCACTCATTACACAAATATTAATACCTATATACCAGGAACTGTTGCTAAGCACCATAGATATAATAGTGAACATGACATAAACTATTTCATATGCTAAGTTTACAAATTAGATACATATATATATATATATATATATATATATATATATCATTAGAATAACTTTTCTACACCTTGTTTTCTCTTAAACTATATGCCTATAAATGGATTGTTTTCAAGAGTCCAATAACAGCAGTCACAGAGAAGGGTCAAAAATATTCCGACACTTGTGTGACATTTTATATTCAAACTACTTGAAGTTTTTCAAAATGGCACATAGGGACAATTGAGTCACAAACTAATAACAGATAGTGGATATAAAGCCATAAAGATGATTTAGTAAAAGCAAATAAAAGGGCATGCTCCTATACTGCAAGCAAAATTAGGAATGCTTACAATTTTTCTGGAAGTAATTGCAAAGATTTTTAAAAATGTTCATACTCACTGACTCAGTAATTCTACTTCCAGGAATATATTCTAAAGAATGATTTTACATATAGTGCCAAATAATTAACATAAAAGAATGTTTATATTAGTGAAAACTTGAAAACATAAATGTTGTTTTTGTACAAAAATGTGCAAAAATTATTAAATAATTAACCTATTTCCCGTTTGCCCTGAGAATAATCGCTGGCAGCACTTCCAGCTGCAGTGTTTATCCTGAGATAACCCGCGGATTACAGTCCTAACCTCACCGCCGAAGTTTGCCACAAAATATTTCACTTTTATTATTATTTCCGCATCTCTCTAGTATATGGATAGTCTTTGGAAACAAGTGACATTGTTCTATTTATAGCATTCAGTTTTTAGTAGAGGTATTTCCATTTACGAAATAAAGTAATTCTTGATCGCTGAAAGTGTCAAATCCTAGCAAATGTAGTATTCCTATCCGCGATGTTAACATCATTTTCGACCAGTTGTTAGTCGAAGATTCATTTGATGAATCCAATTTATGTACACATTTCTGTTACATTAGGATTAGAGACAAGTTCTGTTTAAAAATAATTCTAAGAATAGTTTTTATATTTTATTTCACATTGAAAACCAGTCAGGTGTGCTTCAGCCTCAAAGAGTATTTATGTAAAATTACATTAACACTGGCAGTGAGCTGTACTTTTTTTTCTAAATGGGAAATGGGTTAAAGAAATTATGAAGTGTTATGTAATCATTGCTTTTGAAGACTAATGATAATGGAAATGTTTATTATATGTGAAAAATTGATACAAATTATGTGTAAAATATAATACTGATTTTTATTAATAAACAAAGCCTAGAAAAAATATACAAAATATATTAAAAGGGGTTTTCTCTGGGTGCTTGGATGAAGATTATTCTTTGCTCTTTTTCTTTTACATACTTACAAAAATTTTACAATGAACATCATTATATTTATTATCACAAAGTTATTTAGAAAACAAAGTGAATGTGAATGATTTCTAAACTTGTAAGAAAAATTAAAAATGCTCAGATAAAATCATAAACATTGGGGAGGTATTTAGTACATAAGGATGCAAAATTTACCAACCTGGAGAAAAGGTACTATGGTATCCATGTTCCTTTTATTTCAGTTACCATTTATCACTAAATCAAAAGACATGTTCTAAATTTCATACATATGTACTGGCTGTAATATAAAATGTCAATATATTTGCCTCAGAATGGGCAATTTAATTCCTATTCACCTGCATTATTTCAACCTCCAAATTAGCCAATCACCTACATAGCTGGAAAGAGAAAAAACTTATGGTGGCTAAGTAGGGGAAAAGCTCACTTTATCAACCCAAGGGTGGAAAGAGATAAAACATTGGTGGACAATGTCTCTGAACCTATTTACAAAGTTCCTCTGGTCCATCATGAGCCTGGCTAGTCTGCAGGAAACCAAGTGTACAAATGTGTCCACCTTCACATACTTCTTACTACATGACCCAGCAGTGACTGCCACTTAGAAATGGCTGAAGAAAGCACAGCTGGGTTGCTCTGACTTTTAGAATTTAAATGCTGGAAACACGGAGAGAAAGGAGAGAAGCACCGTAGTAAATATGAATTTAGCTTAACTACGTAAGTTCTTTGTTAATCTGTTGATAACGCAGAAATAGTGAAGGTACTTGAGGTTTAGAAGAAGCTGCATTTCATAGAGTTTCCGGTGTATGATTAAAAGTCAGAATATTAAAAACTAGTTTTATTTTCTTCCACTGAGGGAAAATTATGGATGGATTGTGGTTTCAAAAATTTATATAAATACATATAAATACATATATAATATGTGTATGTATGTGTATGTATATATATATATTGCTAAGTATGACAGGATGAAGAGACAGTACAGTGCCATATTTGCTATAGCCCCTCTTGGCTCTCAGTCTCTACTTTGCTCCCTTGTTCCTATGGTTCATTTTAATTTACTTCTGTGTGAGATGAGAAACTTTGTTCCACTTATAAAGTTTTCTTATCTATCCTCCACTACCCTCCCGCAGCCAGTTCTGCTTTGTATTCCACACTTGGTGTCTTCAGGCCCACACTCATGGTCCCAAGGGAGAAAGAGGACCTGAATCTCCTTGGTCCAGGAGCCTGCCAGGCTACTCCATGCTGTAGCTTTTACATGGAGGTTCAGTCATGGGAACCCATCTCCTACATCCAGCTCTAGTCTCACCCACCTGGCTTTATGTACCTGTGGGAACTTTTCAGTAGGCTACTCTATGACCTACAAAGTGGAACAGTTTTTATGAGTAACCCTATCTCCTGTTTTCATTGGACTCACTGACAAGTGTCCAGATTTCAAATGACAGTACAGCTCCATCCGCCTTAGGACTGCTTCTCTCCTGACCAGAACTGTCAGCACAGACAGGACTCTATGAGAGTATCTTCCACAACATTTCTGTGGGAAGAAACCTGCCTGAAGACTCACCGCTGACACGCCTTCCCCACGACATGCTCTTGGCACTGGCATACTCCAGAGAGACTGCTGCACATGGGGGTGATCGCTCCACCAATGTCACACTGACAGCCTGAAAGTCAAGAAACAGCAGTGGTCACCCATCAAAGCATCTCCACGTGGGATGCTTTCCCTGACTCTAGAAGAAGCGGGAATCAGCAAGCCCCAGGTGGAGCACCGTGCCTTCTTTTCCCTGCCACATCTTATATCCAGCAGGTGTTTATATGTACAGATCTCCCAAACCGAGATAGCATGTCTCCCAAAAAGTGCACTTGTAAGTTGGAGGTATACTTGTAGGCCAGCTCCAGCAATGTTGTCCAAGGTAAGGAGACAGTAGCTCAGGAGCTAAAAATGATTTAGCAACACAATACTATTATAAACAATGTGTGCTAAGGAGAGGTTGTGAGAGATGCAAAGTAGCCTTGTGGGGCAACCGTTCCTGCAGTTTTATTGTTTAACACAATATTATCTCTAAAACTCCGTGTGAGTTTTTGATACTACAAAATGAATCTTTAAAGTTACAAAGCCTTGATGTTATTGATAATGACTCCCCCATCCCAATTATGTTTTTTTTTTTTATAATTAAACCAACAGAGTGCAGAAGAGAAGTGGAAGCAGCCCAATTTGCAATTTATTACTAGTTTTAGCAGAATATTTGGCCTAATTCCCTGGACAAAATATTTCTATCTCATCCTATCAGAAAGTCTGCACGAAGAAAATGAACTCAGAAGAAAGCTTATCCTGATAGGCTTTGTCCATCAACACTTTCACTTTACTTAAGGCCCACTGGAAGTATTTACCTTGACACCCAAAGTAATTGCTCTTTTCCAAAGCAAAATATCCATCTTCACATGTATCACAGGAATCACCACTGACATGGGACTTGCAATGACAGTCACCATCTCTCTGCAGAATGACAAGCCAGATGATAAAATTGGATTAAGATTACAGAATTCACTAAGCTTCAAGATTTAAAACTGGCTTATTGTATCGCTTTTTGGCCTTTTGGCTAAGATCAAATGTAAAACTGGCTTATTATGTAATACAAAATAGTGCAGCCAGGATCTGAAAACTTCCAAAAAGATTACCACGCACTGTATAATTACAGAGGCAATAATACCCTCCCACAGAAACTCTACAGTCAATTGCTGTGACATTCTATCAGTACATGATATATCGGCTTACGTTACCTGCCCACACTCTCCAATTCCGCTCACAGTTCCCGCCACATTACACTGGCATTCTGTGAAGATAAGAGAGCATCCTTGGACCAAGGTTACACAAAGGACAGTTCCCCGGCGCCAGGAACACCACACACCAGCAATATTACACATGCAGTTACATCCTAGCATGCTGCAGCAGAATTCCAGTTTGCACTGTTGCAAAGCCTAAAACTGGATTGCTTTCTGTAGTCAGCAGAACAGCCAGATCTGTACCATCTACCTATGAGGAGTAATGGCAAATTTATGATCATTGTAAGACAAAGGCTGCAACATCATGGGATTTTTAAATGATTCTAATGTCAAGGTCGTTTCTGATATGCTTATATGAAAATATACTCTTATTTAAGGATATTCACTCCACTTAGCCACCTTTAGCTTGGCATTTTTGAGTCCTATCCTGCCTTCAATCTATGCATAAAATAAAAATAAAATTAAATCAGAAAGAGTAAATTATAAAAATGAGGCATTAAAAACCATTTATCAAGTAGTTGCCTTCACAACCAACACATACATATGGAAACAGGACATAAATCCCTTACTGAGATTTTGAAAATGACAGTTCTGCCAAAAGTGAGGAAATATCAAAACATTTACATAAATTTTCAGACAAACTGAACTGATCAAATAAATAGCTCTCTTGAGAGTTTAGTTACTGAGGTAAGATAAAATTAACAAGAAGCTACAATATAGTAAATTATTATGTGTAAGAAACTTTACCTGAACACCCTTTGGGGTTTTCTTTGGCCAGATTCCAATATAATGGCTTGCAGATGCTGCATGTAGGACTTTCAACTTGAAGCTTGCACTGGCAATATCCCTTATAAAGAAAATCAAACTAACATTTGACATCTTGGAATTAAGATATTTTTTCAAACATGTGCTCTGAACAAAGCTTGTCACAGAAATATATTTGAATCATGAAAAGAAAATTAAGGGTATTCAGGGGGAATAAAAGTACTGGGTTGATTTCAACTGTCTGCTTATTGCTTTCATTTTATTATTGATTTATTTGTTATACACATAATCTATATTTCTGGTTAAAACAAAATTGGGAAATACAGAAAAAGAAAAATTAAACAATCACTCTGATTTATAACATTGTCATTTTTGATTCTGTTACAGCCTGGACTATAAATTTAAATGGAAAAAAGAGCTGAATATTTAACATGATGAGAATCAGTAGAAAATTATGTTTATCTGAAGGTGTTTTGTATTATGCAAGAGTCAGACCTTGCTTAAACATCACCGAGACTCATGGCAGGGATACAGAACCTTTCTCCCATGTCCCTCCAGTGCCTGAAGATCCAGCATCTCCAGGCTCTGAGGCTAAGACGACATTATTTCTAAAGTGCTTAGAAAACTGATTAGAAAACTGTAGTATTATGCTTGGAGTAATATCCAATAAATTGCAATAGCTTTGTACACAGACAGCTTTATTTGATGTGAAACTGGCCTTTGATTTTCTTAATTTTAATTATGTATGTCAGGTTTATGTGCAAGGCTCCAGGGTGGCTGTGCCCTCAGAATAACCAACAATAAGAGTTAAACTCTAGGACTCTATAATTTGAGGTTTTAATAAACCTTATTCTTTTGTTTTTGAAAAAAAAAATCACAATATCACACTTTGAAAACAAGCAATGACCTCTTTAAGCAATTTGTCCTCAGATCTTATTTTAATTTATTTTTAATTTCAGGAAGTTCCCAAATATGTTAGTCTTTAAAATGTATCAGAATAATAGAATGTTAACCTTTTTATAATTCTCCACTTACCAAACTGGAGTCCAGGGTACCAGACAGGTCACAGGAACTGCTAGAGCCTGCATATGATTCAGAAAAAATTCAAATGTCTGGAGTTTTAATGTTTATTTATTTGTCTCTTCATTTGTTTTAATGTTTCTAATTTTAAAAGTTATACTTGTTTTTAAAAATAGTGCAACTACATTGATATTTTTTGATAGATGAGTGGCAGAGATTTGGCATGTAATTCACAAAAAGGTACCCCAAGTAACGTCTATGGTCCTTAATACCCAAATCACCCCTTTAGCCCTTAAACAACTGTAGTCCCCGCCTACCATTAAAAGGTCATTTCTAACAGTTGAAGAAGACTGGGAAAGAAGACTCTCAAATTTTTAGCATCCTTAAGACTGTCCAGGAGAGGGCAATATTGTATCAAGAGTTTTCATAATTGTCCCATTAAAAAGAATTTGTAAGTACTTTTTTTAGTTAACCAAGACTTCTCTAAATATCACAACCCCCTTGTTCCTCACCTGTACTAAAATTTCTAAAATTAATTAATTTGCTTTCCTGTTGTAGTCTATATAGTATAATAAGCCCAATATAATCTCTCTTCAATAAGTTGGGATCTTACAATGTCTCAGTATTATTATTATACAGCATTAGAAATGAAGAGAGGCTGGATAAGACCGGTGAGCCTGGTTTTTCCAAAAATTTAAATAAACTCATATTGTGATCTCCTTTTCTTAAGTTATTCTTTAGCCTTTTTGCCTTTATTGTCTCCTCTTGGTCTATTTCAGCTTCTTCCTTGATGATATATATATTCATTCTCATTCTCTCTCTCTCTGTTTTTTGTTTTTTGTTTGTGTTTTGATGTTTCCTTGCTTTCTTCTGTGATAGTCGAAACAACCTTTCTGTTCTTTGCTCTTTTCCAACCTGGCCATGCCCAGCCTTTGGCTCCTCTCCAGGCTGACCCGTGATGCCATCTAGCTGTGGAGAAACTGTCATGACTGCCTCGCCCCTCTTCCCACTGCCACAGCACTTCCCATAACACTCTCTTCCACTCTTGACCTGTAGAGGCGAGCAGTCCCCGCTCCAGACAGCCTTGTACTCGGAACCTTCAGGCCTTCTCAAGGCGAGTAGCCGCCTCTGACTGCTGGCTCCAATTCCCAGCAACAATAAAACCTGGTGCCTTGAGGTTTCTGGTGAGTAAGATTCAGCCTTTCACAAACACCTCTTCTTAACAGAGAAAGAGTCTTCTGCAAGTTATAGTCAAGAGCTAATCACCACTAGAGGCTGTACTCACCTGGAGCACATCTTATGTCCATGACCCTGGCCACAGAGCATGCAGACTCAATTTCTTGCATCAGGGGAAGGATTAGTACCGTCAGCTCATGACAGTGTTTCCTCCTTGGCTCCTTCCTTCTAAACCAAACAGACTCTGGTTCACCCCACTCCCTTGCCCCTCATACCTATGCTGATGTGTGATGACATCATCTCCCAGGAGGCAGGTGGCAAGCAAGGAGAGCAGGACAGAAACCCAGCAATGGTTCTGCTCAGCCTTACCAAAAAAGACCTACTGGAACACCCTCTGGGGATTATGGAGCAGCCAACATCAATGACACAGCCCAGACCCAGAGAGAAACTAGGATGCCTTGGGATAGGGGACAAGGAACACTGGGCTTAGCTAAATGCAGTCACATTTGCCACACTGCTATAGAAAATTTACATGAAAATCAAGAAACATAGATTTGTAACACATGGGAATTTTTTTTTTAATTCTAGGAATAAATCATTTCTGCATTCCTTTGAGCACTTAAGTTGGGAAGGAACCAGGCAGATTAAGGTCAAAAGTGTAGGGTCAAACAGTGATTGATCTGTGGGCAGTTGCAGGCTGCTCTGAGAGGCTGGCTGCACACAGTTGACAGAGGAACCCTCTCCACTCCCCCTGCCCCCCGGCATCCTGACATCTTCCTTACCTTGGCAGTGGGGGAAATCATAGGCTCCTGAGAGGCACCTGTCACACCGCTGTCCTGTAATCCCTGGCCGGCATTCACACTGTCCAGTCACTGGGTTGCAGGGTGTCTGGTAGGAGCCAAGGGCTGAACACTGGCAGGCTGAATGAAAAGACCTCAGTCAGACACAGGGCAGCAGGGTATGTGACCAGGATAAGGGCAAAGGGGCAGGGCCGGAAAGACCCAAGTGCAAGTTCCAGCTCTACCTCTTATTAGATCTGGAACCTGAAACAAGTCGATCAAATGCCCTAAGCCTGTTTCCCCTTCCTTAAATGGGTGTAATACTAGCATCTCCTTGACAAGCTTGTTGCCAGGATTAAATAAGTTTAAATATGAGACTGGGGACAATGCCTGTCTCATAGTGAGGACTCAGTGAAGCTTGTAAGTTTTTTTGTTTTGTTTTGTTTTGTTTTGTTGCTGTTGTTAATTCCACATTCAGCAAGACTGGCTGGTCATGAATGAGGGCTCTGGGAACGCTTCTTGCATCCAGTAACTGGTGCTCGTCAGAAGAGGATGGACAGAGGGAACAACCAATCGGGGATGCGACTCATTGGAGGGGCCACATCAACTCCACATCCCACTGGGGATCAAGTGCAAACTATTCCAGTCCAGACGGGTCTCCAACTGTCCCCCTTTTTTCCCCGTTCACATCTCTTCATACCTGATTGCTCTAGTTCTGGTATAGTTGAATCATCACGAAAAAAGTTATGCAGGCAGGGTTAGGAATAGATATGAAAAGCATCCCAGTTTCCTTGTTCACACTCAAGTAGGGGAATTAAACATGCATGGATAAAGAAAACAGATCCTGGCCATTCTCCTCTCTGCTCCTTTCTCATTGGGTCAGGTTCCTACTGGTTACTGTATGGTTAACCTCCTACGGGCCTACAGTTACTCAGTAATGCTCCCATTTGCACTGCAAGGACCCTGCTTACGGGGAATGGTGAGCAGTGGAGATGGGCCACGTATTTTCTGAGCTGGACGGTTTCCCACTTTAAGAACTGAAAGGAACAGGAGAGATTGTCTCCTTGGGTTCCACTGTTACATAATGAAGTTCAGAAGTTAAGTGACATTTCCAAGGTCATGCATTAGTCTGCAGTAAAGGGCTTCGGTCTCTGTGGCAGACATATCTGGATTCAAGTACAAGCTCTGCCACTTAGCTGTGCAATCATAGGCAAGTGGCTTAGCCTCCCTAAGCCTCAGTTTCCTCTTCTGTAAACTACAGCTGATGATAGTCTCTACCTGATGAAGTCATTACAGAATCATGAGTGACAAGGTATGAAAAGCATTGAGCATGATGCTCGACATAGAGAAAGTGCTCAGTAAGTGTTCACTCTTGTTTACGTTATTATTGTGATCACCCAAGTGCCCGGTGCCTGGAGAGGTGCTCCACACACAGCCTCACGCTGCATTAATGGGAATCAATGGGTTGGTATTCTTGACTTCCAAATTTATGCACAATGTATGCAGTAAAAAATACACACACACACACACACACACACACACACACACACACACACACACAACCTTGTTTGCAAGCTTTTAAAAATTCCATACACTTGTTGAGGTCTTGGGAAAGAAAAGACTCATGAGGTAAAAAAGTGGCAATTCTAGTGATCTATTTGCAGGTGTCCTTAGGATCTAGGAAACTCCACACCACTAAGTCTTGGAGCTCAGAGCTCCAACGTGGATGAGACCATGCCATTTTCATTCTCTTTGACAGGACTCTGCCCAGACCCAGGTGTGATAAGTTACTCTGACAGTGCTTTTCAGAATAACGATAATGGTAGCATTTACCCGAGTTGTCATTGAAATCATAAACCTTCATGAATAGACGGGAACTTAGCTAGTTTTCTTATTTACAGATTGCCTGGGACTTTGATGGGCTATGTGACTTGTCCAGAGGGCAAAGTTAGGAGGTGGCAGACCCAGAGAGTTTACCACCACGCCTCCCTATTTTATATTCATCCATCCAGCAGACTTTGATTAAAGGCTTCCTGAATTCAATGGAACTGTGACTAGGTGTGGGGTGGAGATAAATATGAAAAACACATTCCCTGACATCAGAGAACTAAAAATCCAGGAGAGGTGCTAGAGAATTTATGGAGATAGTATGAAACAACCCCCCTTAAAATGCCCCAACCCCCCCAAAAAAACTCTAAGAGTGATGAAGAAATGTGCCTATTGCCACTCAGCCAGCTCTTGGCAGACAGCAGGACAGGGACTCAGATCTGCGGCTGACTGGGCGATGTTCTTTCATGGCCCTGTGCTCCCGTCAGGCCTGTCTGCAGAGTTCAGGTCCATACCAATGACTGAAGAAATGGTCTTTGGGCTCTGTGATGGTTAATTTTATGTGTCGACTTGGTTAGGTTATTTGGTCAACATCAATCTAGATGTTGTGAAGGTGTTTTTTGTTTTGTTTTGTTTTTTTAATTTTTTTCCTGGTTTTATTCAAATGTAATAGACAATTAGTTGCTCATCTTTATATTGTACAATGAGTTTTTTCTTCAATTATAGTTGGTTTACAATAATATAGCAGTTTCAGTTGTATAGCATAGTGATCAGAGATCCACATAACTCACAAAGCGATCTGGTTTTTAACTGTGATTAACATTTAAATCAATTGACCATGAGTAAAGTAGATTACTCTCCACACTATGGGCGAGCATCATGAGGTCTCCAGAAAGAAAGCATTCTTCCTCCAGACTGCCCTGGGACTCAAGTGGCAGCATCAGCTCTTCCCTGGGTCTCCAGCCTGTGGGCCTATGCTGCAGATTTTGGACTTGCCAGCCCCCACATCACATGAGCCAATTCCTTAAAAGAAATCTCTCTCTCTCTCTCTCCCTCTCTCTCTCTCTACACACACACACACACACACACACACACACACACACACACACACACCCTATTGGTTCTGTTTTTCTGGAGAAGCTAACACAGGCTATTTCTGCAATTTCTGCCCTAAAGGAAAGTGAATGCAGGAAGGCACTCATGCAGTCAGATAGCTTAGCTATAGGAGCTGGAGCACAGTGGTGGCATCTCTGGCCAATATAATGTAGGTGACATCGACACTGCCCTCTAGGGCCACAGGGGCTGTCCAGGGAGCCTCACAAGAGGCAGTTACACTCCAGAGGTGAAAACAAAGAATTAGACTTGAATGCAGGTCCATCGTTTCAGATCGTGATTGACTCAGTCTGGCATCGCCCTTCTCATTTCAATCCAGCTGTCAGTGAAACCTGCCAAAGTCCAAACCCAAATCCCAACATTGGCAGCCCTTTTCTCACTCTTGGAAATACTATAAGACTTTACAAATATTTTAATTGTTCTTTGTTTTGGTCCAGGTCCTTTGAAGCTTCTGGAGTAGTTTACTTCTCCTCTACTCCTCATTGTTTCTGCTTTAAGACCTGTCACCATGACCCAAAGAGTATAAAAAATAAGATAGAAAGGTCCAAGGTGACAGGGAATTTGCCTGCTGTGTTTCCCAGTGTCTCCCAGCATCAAGCACAGTCTTGGCCCCTAGTACATTCCAAATGATATTTGTTAAATGAAAGAATAAGCAACTATTGAAATCCTTCTATGGGTCTAGCCTGTTTAGGTTCTTAATATATATTCTCTCACTGAATCTTGCAATGCTGCTATCAGGTAGGTACTTCTCTGAGAAACACCATCCTCTTCTCTACCCATAAATGCATAGGTGAGGGAACACTGTATGGACCACATATAAATTACAAGGTAAACAAAGCTCCATATTGTTTCAGGGATGCTCTTACTGCCCATGATTTGGAGTTTCTCCCTCTGTTGAAAAAGCAGGCTGGCACCTTCTTCAGTCAAAGCCACGAAGCCAACAATCTTTTCCATGTTACTTATCACCATCCACCTCTCTGGTAAACTGGGCTTAGGGTAGATTCAATCTACAGAAAATCCTAAGGCTTCTTCCAACCAATCATCTCAACATTCTCCTAGACAAAAGGTGAGTTACAAAGTGAAGGGCCAGTTCAAGGCAAAATTGCACAGAACTTGGTTTTAGACTTCCGTGCCTAGCCCTGTGGGTTCTATTTTCCCCCTTGGAAAGTCCAGGAGGGCTCTCCCAGAAGCATCTCAGGCCAGAAACCTTCCCTGAAGCTCCACTCACCACCAACATTTGGCCTCTTCTCTTGGTTGGCTTGTCAGATTCAGGAGAAAACGCTGACAGGTAGTAGGAGGTTAATCTTAGACTACCAACATATTTGTAGGAGTTTTCTAAGAAAAGATCTGTCACCACAATCCAAAGACTCCACTAAGGACATTTCTGGGCCCTAGCTCAGGGGTCAATGTGGCCATATGTCAGATCAATATTGGAGAGGTTGGGGGCAGCTACACTTCACCCACCTTCAGATCCTAGTCATGGGAGGATTGCTTGTTCCTGCATTCCCACTCTCTAAGCCTCTGTTCTAGAAAATTGCACCAACAAAGGCACGGAGAAGGGAGGGAAGAGGTGGAAATAAAAAATGAAGAGAGGAAGGCAGGAATGAGAGGGAGGGAGAAGGAAAAGAAAGAAGGACATGGGAGGAGGAGAAGGGAAGAGTAACCCCTCCACACACACATGACCATTAGCCAAGAGAGCACAGTTATATTCTGTGGTTAAAGATAAAGAGCCAAACCAGACATCAACGAAAATATAATTTATAAATACATATAGATAGTTCTCCAATGTGGCCTCATCTTCACTATTTGATTTACACCTATAAGAAAGTACAGGGCACTTTAGTGAGTCAAAATTAAAAGAAGAATACAGCATTGTACTAAGAGAAGTCTGGAGTAAATTAAGTTAATGCAAAACATGCATGCAGGACTGCAGTTGGCAAGAACAACTTAGAAGGGTTTTAAAATTTCCATCCAAGAAGATTTTTTAAATCTTTAAAGCAATACAGAGCAAAGCCATAAGAATGTTTTTTGGCTAGAATGTAACAAACCATTTGATGTAGCATTTGGGGCCACGTTAATTTGATTCTAAAATTCATTGGCCCAAGCAATTGCCTTCGTCTAAAATATTGTAAATTCAAAGGTTGGATGGGACCTTGATGCTAGACCAAATTTAGATTTCAGTGAGTCTGAGCTTCAGACACTAACCTCAAAGCCACCCTCCAAGGGAAAAAATTTAAAAGATCACAAAAGCTGTTAGAAAAAGGCAACAACAAGAGGAGAGAGAAATGCATCGACAGAATGTTGGAACATCCCAAACTCTTCTGGAACCTTGCGGCTCAAATCTGGCACGACAAACCGCGGGGTGCACCTCTAGACACACCAGGAATAAGCAGACAGTGCATTTCTTGCAAAGCTCAGAAAACAACTCTAAGGATGTGGCAGGCTTCTCCAAGGCTGGATGTGCTTTGGCAAGGCCCACTAAGACAGGACTTGAGGTGACCTGCCTTCCCACTTCAATCCCAAAGCCTGAAGATGCTGTCTCCCTCCCACACCTACGCTTTTGGGCAGGGCTGAAGAACAGATGGAAAACAAAAGAGAGCCCTGGAATTAAGGCACACAATGTACCTGCACCCTCTCTGCCTCCCTGCATGAGCCTTTCCTTTCCCTCCACTTGAAGCACAGACAGAATCGAGCAGAGGCTGAGCCCGCACATTCACCCAGGGAGCCCGAGAGTGCCCGCTGCTCTCTCTGGCCCCTCTACGTAGTGACTGTTGGCATATTCTCCCCCTCTCACAGCTCCCTTGTTCCACCATCCGGCCGTTGAGGTCAGATGGCTTTGGCAGACCTTTGGAAGCAGAGGTCCAATCAATTCCACCGAAAATACAACCAAGAAGATAAAGTCTTATTTTTTGTTTTTGTGTTTGTTTTTTTAAGATCCTGACTCCAATCCTTTAACACAGGGGATATTGCATTATCTCTGTGCACAGTGGCTGGTTAGAAAGGTTTCCATGTCAGCTGTCATCTTCTTGGGAAGACAAATGCTATAGTTACACCTCAGAGGTTCTCCTAAGCTCTCCTAGGACTGGTCATTTAGGGGAGTGAATTTTTTTCAGATTGCTGAGGATTTTACTGACACACAGTTTGCCACCCTTTGTGGTTATGGCACCCTGATTTTGCCGTGGGGATACTACTCCTCCCCTCACTCTGTCCATGCTGTTCAGATGGTGTCGACTCCACACCCAAGTCCACAGATGTGGGGAGACTCAGGCTTAACTGTCAGAGCACTGAATTCCACGGTGGGTGGGGTAGAGGGAGAGATGTGAACCAATCAAACCCACGCTTGCCCTGGAGAAATGCATACTATAATTTTCTCTGCTAGACTTGAACCTGGATTGATGACTGTATTAGTCAGCTCAGGTTGCCACATGCAATACCACAGACTGGGTGGCTTCAACAACAGACATTTATTTTCTCACAGTCATAGAGGCTGGGAAGTCCAAGATCAAGGTGTCAGCCAATTCCTCTCTTCCTGGCTTGCAGACAGCTGCCTTTTGCTGTGTCCTCACATGGTAGAGAAATAGAGATAGATAGAGAGAGAGAGAGAGAGGAGAGAAGGAGGGAGGGCATGAAAGCTTCTTATAAGAACACTTAAAAGGACACTAATCCTGTGGGATCACTGTTCCACTCTTCTACCACCTTGTTTAACCTTAATTTCATCCTTACTCCAAATACACTGACATTAGGGATTAGGGGTTCAGCATATGAATCTGAGGGGGGCACAATTCAAACCATAGTAATGTATGTCTAAGAACTGTGGGCTACCTTCTTACCACCATCTAAGATCTAAGAATGAAGCCAATATACAAAATAGCAGAGTTAAAAGATAGACTTGGCAACTAGTTTTTTTTTGTTGTTTTTTGTTTTTTTTTTTTAAATTAGTTTCAAGTATCCAGCACATTTGTTAGACATCTATATAGTTCTGGCCACCAGTTTTTAAACCTCTGGATCAAATTGTTCATGAAACCAAATATATTTGGACTGTTCAATTATAGCCAATAAATTCTTTTTGTGTTAAACCAGTTTAGGTCAAGTTTTCTGTCACATGAAACTACACAAACATAACTGACGCTTTTAACATCAAGATGTTCTCATTTTAAAAGTACTCTTACTAAAATGTATTATATACCTTCTTTCCTTCTGAAGCACGTATTAGACATAATTTAACCATTGCCTTATGATCCGGCGCCACCATCACAGGGCTCGTTTACTTATTCTAATAATGGTACTCTCAGTACCCTCCTGAACTGGGCAGGATTATTCCCCCTTCATTAAGTGGCCCCAGACTGCTGCACTTCTTAAGTTTCATATCTGCTATTACGTTTCCTCCATTACTGTCAGCATCTTTCCTTAGCAACTTTCCCTCCCTTCTAATTTTGTTTCTAATTCATCACAGGTTTGGCTTGGAAAACAAATAATCAAACTAGTACAATTATTATTATTATTATTATTATTATTATTATTATTATTATTTTAAAAAGGAATAGGCTGAGAGAGGGCCTATGGGATTCTTTCAGTAGTGAAATGCATAGATGTTAGTGAACATCTTTTGGTGTGTGCTTTTGACTTTACAAAGGCAACAGAGGGTTAAAGTATTTTACTATTCAGTTCTCACTTTTGCTCCAGATATGTGAGCCAGGTAACTCAATGCCAGCTGGGTGAGATAATACTCTTCTGCAGCTCAAACAGTGATTTTTTAAAGAGGATAAAGTGGTCAGAACTTGGTGTTTATTACAAAAACTTATGCTTAAACAGGCATAGCATTAAAAATGATCACAGTTCCTAGAAACAGATCAGCATCATAGTGTTCTTTTCTGAAAACCATGGTAAAGTAAGCCAATAGAGATGCAACTAAATGTTATAGAACTAGTGTAATGAAGAAGCAAAACTCCTGCTATAGACTAAATCCCATGACCCTTTCGACCTTATTCACTGTGGGTGACTATCCCACTGCACATAGATGAAAAACTCTAGTAAATTCCAGAGCTTTTCAGCACACTCTAAGCTAAGAGAGCAATCCATAAGCCAAAACCCAATTTAAGGTCAAACCTCCCCTCCCTCAGCTCCGACCTGATTCAAGACAAAAGCCCACAGTGGGAAGGGATGATGGTGGTGGTGGTGGTGAGGGTCTGGGCATTCTTTCCACACTGTTGGCTTCAACTTCACATCCATCCCAGAGCAGGGATGGTGGTGAGAGGTGCTGGAGAAGAGCTAAGGGGAAAGGATTGTTCTTCTTGGACCAGCCCTGAAGGCATCTGAAGCTGACTCTTCTTCCAAGGCAGCGGCTGGCTAGGGTGTCTTGGTGGTTTCCTGCTGGGTGCCTCCCTCCTGCCAGTACCCTGTCCTCGGTTATGGGTGTTTCTCTATTCCTATTGCTATGACTCTTTCCTCAGCCCACACTTTCCTCAGTTCCTGAGTAATATATTAATCATGTCTTTTATTTTCTGTATTCTGATCCTTTTCTGTATTCAGGGCCTTGCTGACCCTGGACGGACTGCCCTTCCCACGGTTAGCCAATTCCTGTAGTGCCCAGAGAGTGTATTTTTCAAATGAAAACCACCCAATCCAGAGCTCACATCTCAACCACCTCTGCTATTGGCTGTCACACTCAGGGCCTCTATCCACCTGCCCTAATCACCACAAACAGGCACAGCTCCTATGCCCCAGAGCCTGCTGAAATTACTCAAACTAGCCAATGTTAAGCCTGCTCACTCTGCCTCATCCATTCCTTCCCGCAGAAATCACAATAAAGGCTTCTGCTCACAGTTCTCTCTCTGCACTCTAACCAACCCTGTTACTTCCTTACTAGCCCCCACAGCCAAGCATACTCTCAGCTCTTAGAATCTATGAGTAACAAACTATCTTTCCATGGCAATTGTCTCCTGATCTGTTAGCCTTACTGAACCTCAAATTTTCTATAACACACTATCTTTTAAAACAGGCATCTGGGCAGAAATGTCAGCTTCATTGGGTGAAGTCTGCTGGCACCTCTAGTTAAACAGGATCCAAAACACCCACCTCTGCCCCAGCCTCTTCAGCACTGGGCCACAGAAACACCCATACCTCAGGCCATTCATTCCCGACACAGTGATACTCTCCCTGCTCTGACACCAAGCAATAGTCATCTAGCTCTCAGCTTCTGGATTTTCCAAGCCAAAGTCAGGCTCCTTGTCCACTTGAGGCATCCCACAGAAGGTCCTTTATTAGGTCCGATGTGGGGGGTAAGCTCACCCACCCTCCTCCTGGGGGAAGGTTTACAGCATAGTGTTCCCCAGAGTTGTCCACTTGCCCAGACTCTCTCCTTCACTCTCCTGACCTTCTTACGTTCCTTTGAGAGGCTCCAGTGTCACAAAAAAGGTCTGTAGGCATCCTTTGAAAACCTACATATGGTAACTTGGTCTTGGAATTTGGCATCTGTCATAGTTTAGGGCCAATACTTTGATTTAAACATTTTTTTTTAAAGGAGTGACATGGGTGTTTTTAAAAATATTTCCCTGGTATCTGCTTTTAAATTGCAAAAAAAGTATTCTTTGATATCCATATCAAGAACCTGAGATGATTCTCATTTGAAAGAGGGACTCCAATGAAAAGGCAGATTTTCACAGACATTTGCAAAATCCCAATTATCTTGTTATTCTTTCCCACACAAAGGACCCCAAGCTCAATCTATTTACCAAATTCAAACATTTTGAAAAGATAACTGTGTCTGCCACTTACATTTCTAGATAGCTTGTTGCTAAGGTCAGACTGGAGTCTCCACACTTTTAGTCAGGGGTGTGAAGATGACAGGACATTGACATTTAAACCCTCCCTCCTTCTTGCTAGGTTAAAGGCAGAAGAGTAAGGATAAGATTATGAATTAAAGATTAAGCAAGGTATGCATCTCAAACTAGTTCCTTATGCATATCTCTTTGGTCCTTGTTGCTGCCCTATAGATAATGTGTAAAAGATAAGGCAGTGTGATTTCTCAGCACTTGAACAGATTTGGGGAGGAATTAGCTCTAGCATAGGAATATCTTCAGGTAAATTAGAGTTTATCAGATTACTGTTGCGATTTACTGAGCAAAAGTTTTCAGGTGAAAGAGAGGCACTAAATTCACCTAAATGCTCCACTACTTCAGGCTGTAACTATTTGAAAGTCTGAAGCCACAAGGCCAAGGAGTAGAATAAAACAAAAGTGACAAACTACTCAGAATCACAGACAATGATTCTTCAAAACTATTTAACACAGTAGCTTTCAAATTCTTTTTTAGCCACATCCACACTAATACATTTTACACAGCAATCTAATAAACACACACACAGAGATTGTATTCAAATTCTTGTTCATTTTAAAATTAGATTATTTGTCTTTTAATTATTGTGCTGTAAGAGTTCTTTATATATTCTTGATACAGGTGCTTTATCAGATAGATGATTTGCAAATATTTTCTTTCATCCTATGGGCTGCCTTTACACTTTTCTAATGGTGTCCTTTGAAGCACAAAAGTTTTTCATTTTGATGAAGCCCAATATCTATTTTTTCTTTTGTTGCTTGTGCTTTGGGTGCTAAATCTAAGAAATTATTGCCTAATCTAAGCTACAAAGATTTATATCTGTGTTTCCTTCTAGAAGTTTTATAGTTTTAGCTCTGACAGTTAGGTTTTTGATTCATGTTGGCTTAATATTTGTGTATAGTATGAGGTAGGATTCATTAACATTTGTCGATATGGTTAGATTTACCTATGCCATATTGCATTTTGTTTTCTACTTATCTCGTGTTTTTGTTTCTCTATTTCTCATTTATTTCCTTCTTTTATTAAATGAATAATTTCTAGTGTTTCATTTTACTTCCTTTAATGACTTTTTAATTATTTTTTTGAGTTATTGTTCTTGTGATTGCTCTGTAGCTTACAAGATACATCTTATCAGAATCTGCTTCAGATTTATATTATTCCTATGACATATACAAACCTTACTCCTATGTAGCTCCATTCCTTTCCCTTTTCGTGTGTTATTATTGTTATACATATTATGTCTATGTATCTTAAAACCTAACAATTGTTATAATTATTAATTTACAAAATCTATGTATTTTTAAAAAGATGATAAAAGACAGCAAGTATATATTTACAGAGCATCTTAATAAACTTTCTTATTTAGCCTTTCTGGAGCTCTTCGTTTTTTTCCCGTGAATTTAATGTCTTTTCTTTACTTCAATACAGCTTTGTTCTCTCCTATCTCCCTTGTGCTATCATTGTTAAATAAACTACATTCCCATATGTTATGGGCCCAACAGTATATATGTATATATATGTATACAGTCTTGTATAATGTTTTTTAAAATAAATAAAAACAAGAAAGGATTTAAAAAAAAAAACATGAATTCTACTATCTTTTGTAATTACTTAATATTATGGACTGAATTGTGTTCCCCCAAAAACAGGAGTAGAAGTTTCAAGCCTAACCTGCAATGTGAATGTTTGGAAATAGGGTCTTTAAGGAGGTAATTAAGGTCAAACGAGGTCATAATGGTGAGGCCCTAATCCGCTAGGACACGTGTCCTTATAAGAAAAGAAAGAGACACCAAAGATCTCTCTCCCTTTCTCTCCACATGCACAGAGGAAAGGTCATGTGAGGCTACACAGAGAAGGCAGCTGTCTGCAAGCCAGGAAGAGAGCATCCACCAGAAATCAAATTTTCTGGTACCTTGGTCTTGGACTTCTAGCCACCAGAGTGATGAGAAAATAAATGTCTGTTGTTTAAGTCACCTTGTCTGCGTATCTTGTTATGGCAGCCCAAGTAGACAAAAGTATCTCCATAATTACCTTCACTAACACTCTTTATTTTTGCATGTGGATTCCAATTACCGTCTGAGGTCACTTGCTTTCAGCTTGAAGATATTTAATATTTCTCCTTTAATATTTCTTGTAAGGTAGATCTTCTAGCTTTGATTTCCCTCAGTTTTTGTTAATAAGTGAATGCCTTTATTTTGCCTGGGTTTTGAAAGATAATTTTGATAGATATAAGATTCATAGTTGGCAATTTTTACTTTTGGTTCTTTGAACACATGGTCTCACTGACTTCTACCCTCCATCGTTTCAGATGAGAAGTCAGTTTATGTTCTAAATGGGGTTCCCTTGTATGCAGTGAGTCATTTTTCTTTTGCCGCTCTCAAGATTTTCTCTTTGTCTTTGTCTTTCAACATTTAAACTATGATGTGTCTGGGTGTGGATCTTTTGGTATTTATTTTGCTTGGAGTTTATCAAATTCTTAGGTGTGTAGGTTGTTTTTCATCATATTTGGAGAGTTTTCTGTCACTGTTTCTTTGACTATTTTGTCTAGCCCTTTCTCTCCTCACCTTCTGATATTCCCATTACACATATGTTGATGTACTTAATGGTGCCCCAAATTTCCCCAAGGCTCTGTTCATTTCTCTTCATTCTTTTTCTCTGTTTTTTAGGCTGAATATTTACTTAGATTCTGTCATCAAGTTTGCTGATTCTTCTGTCAGCTCAAATTTACTGTGGAATACTTCTAGTGAAATTTTCATTCCAATTATACTTTTTAACTCCAGAATTTTTATTTGGTTCTTCTTAATAACTTCTGCCTCTTCATTGATATTCTCCATTTGGTGAGACATTGTCATCATACCTTCCTTTAATTAATTAAGCATGATTAAGCAAGTCCACCATCTGAGCCCATTCAAAAACAGTTTCTATTTTTTCCTGTCTGGGTCGCATTTCCCTGTTTCTTTGCACATCTCATAATTTTTTTGAAAGCTGCACATTTTAGGTAATACACTGTAGGAACTCAGGCTACTACCCACCACCATCACCAGGCCTGTTGTTATTGTTCACTTGGTTGGTTGTTTATTTGTTTAGTTACTTGGCCGAACTAATTCTGCTAAGTCTATCTCTCCTGCCATGTTCAGCCTCTGGTGTTCCTACTGAGATTTTTCCTTCCCTAGGTCACACCGGGGTCAGTGTAGCAATTTATTGGTCGAAGATGGCACTTAAACTTCTTTAACTAGTCAGATTTTTACCCTTTTTCATAGGATAGGTGTGTGGCTTGGAGGATGCTATCAGGGTTTGGGGAGTTTACATTTTGCCCCCTATGTTCAGCCAGAATGACTAGTTTGAAATTTCTGCCTGTGATCACTGCTGAGAGGGCATCATACAGTTCTAGATGGCCAGGAATAACTATATTATTGTTAAGCTTGACTCCCTAGGAGCGGCCCTGTGTCAGAGCAGCTTATTCAGTCAATGTTTAGTTAAAGATTGTGCTTAAACCTCTTGTGCTAATGAGGCTTCCACCCTGTTGATGGGTTCACGTGCAGCTTAGGGGATGTTTTTGAGTCTGCCCCATGTCTTGTTCTAATTCCTATTTAGTGGATGCAGCCTAGTGCGTGGACACAACCTCCTCTACCTCCAGACTTATCTGCGATATCAAGAAGGCTCTTCTTGGCTGCACTTTCTCTGATTCTATTAAACTTCTAGCTACCTTGTTGTTCTGCTTGTATCAGAGCTACCAACCTCCTTAAAAGTGCTATATACCAAGATCCACATTGTTTTCATACAACATCTTTAGATACGGAATTCTCTACTCTGTTAAAATAGTTAGTCCCCTCAGACAGAGCTTCAGAACTCTTTATGATCTGCCTTTCCCCCTGGCTGTGCAGAACCACGGTAAGCCACCAGAACTGAAGATGAGTACCTATTTTTGCCAAAGTAACACCCTTGCTCTACAAGTAGAGCTCCTGGTCTTTTTAGTTTGCCTCTCCTAGCTTGGAACTACCACACTATGAGCCAGCCGGGTGGAATGATCAGGGCCCCAGTATTCTCAACCTGCAGTGTCTGGTGTAGAGTCTCCACCATATGAGTGGGGGCTGGATGGGAAGAGAGAGAGACCTGGTCCATCTGAGTCTGCCTAGAATAAACCTTCTGCAACACAGGGCAGGGACAATGAGAAATGCCAGCAGCCTATCACTCCTGGGGGGAAACTCTAGCCCCAGATTGGTAGTTTTGAAGAGAGTGAATCCCCACCTTCTTGGCTGTACATATCCAGGGTAGAGCTTCTATAACACAGAGTTGGGGGTTCATAATGGAGCTCAAATGTTATAGGCTCACTGTTCTTACTGAGACTGAAATTTTCTTAAATTAATGTTTCATTTGCTGTATGCTCTTAGGACAATTTCCAGAGACTGTAAATGAGTGTTTAAATTGTTTTCCAGTAAAAGTTTCATTTTGCTGGAGAGAAGGTCTATGGAGCTGTTTACTCAGTTGTTCTGGAAGTTCCACCTCCCTTCTGCTTTATTCTGAACACACCTGCCTTAATTCATTCTACTAGAGAAGAAATATGAAAAAGAACATTCTTGAAATGTTATAAAACTCTTTACCTTTGTATCCATAAACACAAAGGCACAATCTGATGGCCTTGCCCAAGTTAATAAGTAGGTTGGAATGTTTTTTAATTTATTTTACCAGAATAATTTTGGAGTTGTAGCTGGTATAGAAGAGGAAAAAAGGAGACCTTTGAGATACTTATCACCAAGAATATTTTGCTTTTGCTAAAAGGATGGCAGCTAAAGCAGAACACAAATGACAGTAAATTATTATATGAGATACTTTTGTCCACTCCTTGCCTCCAAAGAGCCTATATTTTGCAGAGTGTCCAAAAAAAAAAAAAAAAAAAAAAAAAAAAAAAAAAAAAAAAAGGGGGCAGCTAGAAAATGCTTACCTGTTACAGACCCAGTTTAAGTATTTGGTGGAGAGGAATGAGATAAACAACTTGGCTGCCCCAACCCTTTGCCTCTTGTTTTGTTAAATAGAGTTCATCTTCACTATACATAATCTTGCCTACTCTCAACATAAAATCCTCTAAGCTTGGACTCTAGTGGACATCTGATATGTAAGGCCTCCATCGTATCTCCCTTCCATTAGTTCTTCATTTTGTCAATGAGAGAGTCAGTGTCTACAACTTAGAATAGAAATGTAAGCATCTCCATCTTGTGCTCCAAAACTTTATTACTCAGGATATCATCCCACAGCAACAATATTATGTATAAGGACAAGATTACCACCCCAGACCACATTGCCAATTTTAGCACAAAATCGACCTCTAGTGTGAGTCACACAATTAAAAAATGAGCATCAGCTGTGCTGATGTTTCCATGGGAAATGCATTGGGCATTTCAAATTCTAATACTAAATTTCTCTGGTTGAAGTCAAAGCAGAGAAAGAAAAGATGCCACCTTCCTTTTCTTACCTTCCCACCTGCCAGATGGTGAAATCTCTAGGCAGGGACTGCTGAGATCTGTGGCCCCAGAGGGGCAAAGGCTGAGAAGTGGGGACAGAAGATAGAGATCCACGAACAAAGCATGCCAGGGGGCCAGGAGGAAAAGGAGGGGCTTTTGACACACCAACACCTATGCAAACAGGGAGATCAACTGGGATTGGGGCTATAGGTTCTAAAATGATGCGGAGGGCAATATGGGGCAGAAAAAGGAGGGTTAAGAAATAACAGCTACCATACAAGTGAGTGCTTTCCAGGCTATAGGAGCTTTACACGTCAGTACATCTGTAACCTGCACAACACATACAGAGTGGGCACTATTATTAGGAGACTGAGGAACAGAGGGGCTAAGTAAGTTGCCCAAGTTGATAGCCAGTGTGAACTTTACTCTTTGTCATTTTGTCCTCTAGCTCCCAGAAGAGTTTTTCCTGTTCCAGTGCTACATGCACAGCTATTTATGTAACAGACCTTGTGGACAAAATGGCTCAATACCAATTCCAGTCTTTAACTGTGTTCAGAAGCTGGAAATCTAGAAACAGCACTTCCAAGAGCCTTTTGGAGCTGGGTTACGGATGTTTAGATGCCAATTGCATTTTGCAAATAAGAAGTACTCAAATAAGATTAGAAAGGTGGGAAGTAAGAATGAGGCTGCCTTCCTATGCACAGGGATCCCGCAGCTGTGCCCTGTCTGGCTTCCTGAGTGGCAAGAGATGGGTGTGGAGGCAGCAGGACTGAAATTCCCCTATTATTGAGCCATACTACAGCAGTCTGGGATTAATACTCAGCTATTCCACTGGAAGCCTCCTTGGGAGACCAGCCTGGAGCCTGTTCTTGCAGCCTTGAACAACTCAGGGTAGCACCTAATTACCTATATACAAATCTCTGTTTATAATACCTGTAGTGGTGTCTAGTTCCTGCCCTGAGCCCTGACTGATAATCTTCTCTTTTTCTTTCCCCTCCCTTCCCTACATCAGCCACTAGGGGAAGAATAACGGCAGGCAGTGAGGAGGAGGGAGAGAAGAATTTGGGCAAATTCATTCATTTATTTGCTCATTCACCCACCTATAATACTCTAGGGACCGGGCCAAACATGTCTCCTCCCCCGCCCTCCATCCCTTTCAGTGACTCATACCTGGACAGCATACTAGGACACAGAACAGCGGGGAGGGAGGAGTTTGTGGGTTTGTGTATGCCTTCCCTCTCTATGGAACTCTCTGCCTGCTTTCCTTGTTTATCTGGCAGGTTCATAAACACTGCCCAGATACCACCTTCTCTACAAAGCCAGGATTTGCACACAGTCAGCTGATGCCAAAGCCCATGCACTTGACCACCAGGGAGGAGGAAAAATAAAGAAAGGGAGGTGATATGATCCAGGTAGGAGGACAGTCCCATGTAACATGCATATATAAGCCAGGGGTTCATTTATTGAACTGCAGGCCACATATCTCTGCCAGAAGGAGCCTCTGCATTTCTCTAGGAGAAAATTTATCTTGGGGGAAGGACGATCCCTATGCAATGTGTTGTCCACTTACCTTGGCAAATAGGGAATGAGTAGAAACCCGAGCGGCAGGCATCACAGCGAGGGCCCTCCACCCCAGGGCGGCACAGGCACCTTCCATGGGTGTTGCATATTTCAGGGAGGACGCCCTCCAAGTTACAGTCACATCCTGAGAAGGAAAAGAGACTTTCAGGGGCAGTCTCCCTCCTCTATTTCTTTGTCAAGCTCTCCCTTACCCCAGGTTTCCATCACAGAAACATAGATAATAAGTTATCTATGGCTTACAGCCATTTTTAAGCCAGAAGACTACAGCTTAAAGAGAAATAAAACAAATATTCAGGAAGGGTCATAGAAGCTACTAAGACACATCCAGGGTGGGCATTAGTTTGCAAAATGCTACGATCTTTTAATACCTACCCCCATGGAAACATCTGTTTTTCCCCGAATCTGATACGTGTACAGTAAAACTTCAACTCAACAGATTTCTGTCTAATGACAATCTTGAATTAAACACATTTCTACTTTGCATTTTGTACCAGAAAAGCAATGAACATAAATTTAGCCCTACTATGTGCCAAGTGTGGCTTTTAGGGGCTTCACTTGGGTGGCTTCACTTAATCCTCCAGGCACGAGGCCTTCCCAGAAATCAGGCTGCTTCCAATCCCACACACATTGCTTTCTCCCCTTTGCTCTGTCTGTACCCTTTGTCTGTGATGCCCCTCCCCTGCTTCTTCCTCATCCTTCAGGTCTTGGTTCAAAGTCAACTCCTAGGAAGGTCTTCCTCAACCAATTGAGCAAGTAGGCTCCCCACTTTCTTCCCTATTCTCTGTCTTAGCTGTGTTTGTCTTTCATAACACTTTAATTGCTGAAATCACTTCCAGGCCTCATGACTTACTTTAACCAGCCAAATGAGGTACACTTGCTGGTGTGGGATTTCTGAGCCCAGGTCACAACAGCCTTTGCGGTTTCCATTCTCACCCTCTGGGAACCCTGAGACTGCCATGTGAGGTACCCAGTCTGGCCTCTTCGAGAATGAAAGGCCAAGTGGAGAGATATGCCCAGCTGTCCCCAGCATACCCTCCAGCAAGTCCAGCAGAAAGATGGCCTGACCAACCCACACAATTGTGAAAAATAACCACTGTTGTTTAAGCCACTAAGTTTTAGGGTGATTTACTACACAGCAACAGATGAGTGAAACACTTATCAGACTGAACATTTAGTGAGAGCTTACCTCGGGGCTGCCATTGCCATCATATAGCATTTCTCAATAAATAAACATTTCTTAAAAAGACAGGGCTTTTGTTTAACTTCATTATAAATGGATAAAAAAATCCCATAGTCAAGCAAGAGCCCTGTAAGATAGGCAAGAATTTTACAGTTGATGAAAAATATGCTCAGAAAGGTTAATTAACTTGTCTAAGGTCACACAGCCAGAAAAGCAGAATGAGGATCTGATCCCAGGTCTGTCTGATTCTAAAGCCCATGCTCTTTCTATTATACTAAAAATACAAGCTGATAACTGATTTTAAAAGCCACATTCAAGGTATGTCCTAGATCATTATATATACATAGCCAAACCAATCTCATATTTAAAACATCTACATTTCTATAAAAAACATTAGCATCTAAATTGCAACAAGGTCCCATGAGCTAGATCCTGAAAGACTCAAGGATTTGACTAGTTTCACCTTACTTATCAAGGAAGGAAGGGCTTAGGCATTTTGGAAACATTTTCTTCAAGGGATAAAATAATAGATATTCCCCTTTGCTCTAAACTCTTAAACTTTCAGATAAAAGTTTAATAACAAAGTTGTGTAACTGTTTTTCCTAATACAATAATTAACAAAAAGATCATGGTAAATCAGAACAACTTTTGTGATCTTTACATAATCCCTAACTTGTTCATACCTAAATCAAACGGTCACCTAATTTGGCAAAAAGGACATCAGAGTATTCAAAGGCACATTCATCACAAAGAAGCCTTGGAACCCAGGCTGGCATGAACACTGCCCTGACCCTGCATCACAGCTTCCATACAAGGTCTCAGTGCCACAGCCCTATGGCTGAGAACACCACAGAGAAAGGAAAAGTTTTACTGTCAAATACAGTCTTAGCATTAAACAAGGCATTAGAATTAAGTAAGAAACTTGAATTTTACGTTGGCATTGAGGTCCAAGGAATCCTAACTTACAACCATTTGTAAACAGAAAGAAAACATGTAGTACCTATTTTTTTTTTAATTCTATTTCTGAAATTCACTTTTCAATATTTTCTTTTCCTTGTCTAGTAAATAGTCCCACACAGTGCCAGAGCCAAAAACCTCTGGGCCTCTCACCTTCACCTCTCACACCTATCACCAAGTCATAGTGACTACATCTCAGGAAAGTCCCTGAAATCCTCCTTGCCTTCCAAAGTTCCAGAGCCTTCCTTCAGAATCTCATCCTTGTTACCAGGATTATTTCAATAGCCTTCTAACCATGCCATCTGTTTCCCATCTTGCCCCTTCCAATTTATTTTCCCTCCTGGTGTCAAGAGTGATCTTTCTTTTCATATCACTTTCCAGTTTAAATTCCTAAAAAGTGACCCAATGCCTTCCAGGCTGCCAGCAGCCCACACAGCACCTTTGCCCAACTAGAAAAAGATGTCCCTTCCCCAAGATGCTTTCCTGTCACTTGCTATACAATCATCATGATAAATCTGCAATACCCTCAATGGGTATGGCGTCCCCTCGGATGAGGTGCAGCTCTGCCCTGTACCCTGCACATCTGAGCCTGGCTGCCCACTCTCATCTTTTCCTCTCCTCTTCCAAACTCATGCTTCACTTCTTCTACTTCTTCCTCCTTCCCCATGATTCAGTCCCAGTGACCTACCTGCCATATTTTCTCTTCTATCCCCATGTTTTCTCTTAGCTGCCCTTCTGCCTGGCTAACTCCTTCATGCTCCAAGACTCAGCTCAGATGCCTCCTTCTCCTGCTTTGGGGAAGCCCTTCTATAACCTCTACCTTCTCCCTCCCTTCCTCCTTTCTTCCTTTCCTTCTCACCTGCTCTAACCACCTTCCCTCCCTCCATTCTGTTAGGGGCTGTAGGATATGCCTTCGATATGCTCCCATGGCTTCTTGGGTAGTCATAGCATTAACCCACTGCTACAACTGTTTACCTTTGTATCTCCTGCAGGACTGAGAGCTTCCAGGGAACAGGGACTGTGAGCTGCCTTGTCTGTGCTTAGTATAGAGTAGGCACTTAAGAGAAGTTTGATGAATTAAGCATAGGCTAAATATTCAAGACTACAATTCTCTTCAGTATACACAATTCCTCGAATTCTATTTTATTGGCATCTACACAGAGTTTCCAAACAGATAATTTGTGTGTCCTTCTCTAAGCCTTATAGGGCAGGTCTCCATGCTCGTAGTGACTGCCCAACCCTGGCAGGCAGAATAAATGTCCAGCCTGAGGAGGAGGAACACAGCCAGGAAAGCATGCCCAGTGGCTGTCTCCCAACCTCAGAGTTCTCATCCTTAGTTTCAACCACATAGACCTCAAAACTTTGGCAATAGCAAGTAGCTCCTAACAAAGTGATTGGAGGAATCAAAACCTTTCCACTCTGTCAAAAGACTCCCGGGACAGCCATGTCTTCAGGCCAAATGGGCTGCTTTACATAACCATCCCGATGTCAGATTAAGCACCTGGAGTCTTTCTGCAGTTGTTGATTTTGCTCGTTTCTGCTCTTTGTTTGAACTTGGAGGAATAAAAGTGTACATGTGCCTATAGGCTAGTATCCCTCTAGTGTGTATGTTTTGCGTATGCTGTCATGTTCAAAAGGAGCCTTTGAGATGTGTCAATTATATATTGACTTCCTGAAAATAAATCTTAAGTAGATGCGACTAATCACTTGGACCCAGAAAACCTTAATAATATTCAGGGTCATAAAATACAATGAGAAACCTGCAAACGTTCTGATCTGCAAAACTCTTCTGTCCTTTTGCTTCAAAGCTTCAGTGTCTGCAATTGAGCATATGGATTTTCTAGAGAAGTGGTTCTTGATCTTGGCTATATATTGGAATCTCCTCGTAAAACACCATTGCCTGGGAATTGAACCCGAAATTAAGAGATTCTGACATACTCCCAGGATCTGTAAATTATGGCCTAAGCACCAATCCATCCCTGCTTTAGTAAATAAAAGTTTTATTGGAACACAGCCAAGTTCATTCATTTCCACATTGCCTGTAGTTGCTTTCCTGTTACAGCAGCAAAGCTAAGTACTGCAACTTTGCCCACAAAGCTGAAAATATTTACTATCTGACCCTTCACAGGAAAGTTTGCCAACCACTAAATGGGATTTTTTACTAACTAGGAGAGTGATTCTTAGCAAGAGATATATATCAAAATCATGTGGAAAACTTGTTCAAAATAAAAGCCTGGGCTTCACCTCTGGAAATCTAGATTAAGATCTGGGGTGATACATAGGAATTTATATCTTGTAAAAGCAAAGGCTTCTGAAACACAGTCCTGCTCAAGAACCACTGTATTAGAAGACATGAAAGCATCAATGCATCTTAAAGAATTAAAATTCTTGGGGGTTGAAGAGTGCTCAGTATTACCCAGTACTGTACATCTTCTGGCAGTTGAGATGTTTGTGCTTCTAATGCTCACTGCCAGGAGTTAAGCCTCAAATTGAGTGTTGTTTTTTTTTTAATGTATTAATAAAAGATCAGATTGAAGTGGATGTCTGTGTATTCGAATTCCCAAATAAGTCTAACTGCACTAATTAAACTTCTTTTCCTTGAGGCTGTGTTCTAAGGCTTCCCTAATATTTTGCAACAGATGTCTGAACTTCCCTTCAAGTTCAATTAAATTTCTGTTCCTGAAGTCACCACCAGTCTACTTGGGGAGAAAAAGAAATTAAATAAGAAAGGGATTACTGTAAACATAGAGTAAGTAGGAGATCTAAAACATTCTTGTGGCAGAAGACCAGAGATGTGTGTTGTAATCGAAGTTCAAAAGCTGAGTTCCATTCTAGTCAACTAAAAAGCATTTAAAGAAACACTTGATTATACCCACTATGGGCAGGATAGCACAGTAGGCCCTGTGGGGATCAGAAACCAAGTCAAGCAGAACAGCTGTCTCCCAGTGACCAAGTGTTCAATGCATACTTAAGACAGTGCCCCACATATTGCATAGTGCTATGGTTTGTTCATAGGAGCCAGGTATAGGTAGGGCAGAAGAAGGAAACAGCATAGGAAAGAACACTGGATCATATTAGTCATGAACTCAGGTGAGCCTTTTGTGCTGCCTCCAAATCCTAAGACATTCCCCTTCACTCCCCCACATTCTGGAGTGATTTTTTCAGATCTTCTTTCTCCTCAACTCTGAGGCCTCCTCCCATCCTCACTTTGTGACAGAGCAAAAAAGGAAATGACCAGATGAAAGTGTCCCCAAGCTTCCACCACTGCATCTGCCCACCCATCCCCTAGCACACATGCTCCTTCTTCTCCTCTACAGCCTTTCCTGTCTCAATAGATGGCAACATCTCCCTCGCTTACTCCATCCAAAAGCCTTGGAGTCACCAAAAGTATCCTCTTTTTCTCTCATATCCCACTTCCAGTCTCGCAATCCCCCAGCAAGTCCTGTTGGTTCTATCTTCAGATTATGCCCACAATCCGTCCCTTTCTTGTTGCCTCTACTGAGACCTCCTGGGTATAAGTCACCGTTGTCTCTTCCTCATGGATTATGGCAATGGTTTCCCATGACATCTTCCTGCTTCTCCTCTTCTCCCCCTACAATTAGTTTTCAACACAATAGCCACAAAGATCCAAATACGATGTCATTTCTGGGTGTAAAACTCTCTGTGGCTCCCATCTCGTTCAGAGGAGAATCTTTGCAATGGCTGAAAAGGACCACCATCTGGCCCCTGGAGCTTCACTTTTTCACCTTTCTCCTCTTCGTTTCACACACCTTGTCTCCCTTTTATTCAATGAATACTCCCAGCATGCTCCTGCCCCAAGGACTCTGCCCTTGCTCTCTCATGTCTGGATGCTTCTCCCCAGATACCTGTAGAGCTGCAGTAGGACCCTGGTTGCTAATGCATCTTCATAATGGCTGCCTTCACTCTCTGACTCACTCCCTTACTTACATATTCATCAAAGTTAAACCAAAATAGAGGTTACTTACCTTTTATATTTCCAGCTACTGGATCTTCTGGACTGGGAGTAGAAATAGGGAAAATAGGAATTCCTAGAAAAATAGTTTATTAAAAATACAGAGAAGGATTAAGGAGACAGTAAAATAAAATTTTAAAGAAGCCCTCTCTAACTTAGTGAAAAGTAGCATATACAGACCACTTTAAAGAAAGCCAATATGGCTATATTTAAAATGTATCTAGTAATTGAAACCAGACTGGTTAGACATTCCGATTTGTATAGTAATGAACAGAATTGGATATTTCATGCTCACAATATTAAGTCTCAGTCTAAGCAAGAATAAGCTTGGTTCCTTTAGCATCATTATTTTTTTTTTATTCAATGTAAAAATTCCAGACTAGCTTTAAACATTTTTTTTTCAGTGAAAGTGGGTGGCGGTTTAATAATTACCATGGGACAATAGGTGTGAGTCAGGACATAGAGTCTCCTTATTCACATGTGTCCTGCCCCCAGATCCTCTCAACTCAATCTGCTTTTTCTGAGACTGTAGAGTTGTGAGGGTGAGAATAGGAAAGAACTAATGTAGCAATGGGGGAGCTTTATCTTAAAATATTTTTGTCCTTATACCAAAGTGCAGTTTTACACTGTTGCAGAACAGAACCACAATTTGCATAGCCTATTTCAAAGACTCTTCTGCTTCATGTTCTATGGTATTTTTAACAGATATATATATTTTTTTCTCTCCAAGATGCTGAAATGTTCACTTAGATCAATGCAGTGGGGTAAAATGGGGACCCGTAATAATTTGGCTCATTGTACAGTGGGAAAGAGGAAACACATCCTTCTGGAAACCCAGAACATGACAAACACTATATGCAAATGAACATCTGGAAGCCCATGACATTTTTTCTAGGTTAATGATGAAAACCACAAACATGGATTACTATTAAATTGAAATTGCCAATATTTGACCCTTCTGACCTATTGAAATGGTGATGTCTATGGTATAACCTAACACTTTGGAGATAGATAAGACTATAAAACATACACATATGAGTTTAATATTCCAAACTTCTGCAAACACTTTCACATAAATACACCTACCTTGCCCCATTTCTGCCTCCCCTCCACATACCCCACCCCACCTGCCATACCTTCAGGTGTTAATGTACAAAGTCCAGCTATATGCCAAGAAGGATGGCCTCTCCTTCCACAATAGTACTTACTCAAGCAAAATGGGAAATTGTAGTATCCGACTGCACACTTCTCACAGTTGTCGCCATGGAAATTTGGCTTGCAGATACAATGGCCTGAGCCCTGCTCACAGTCATCTGCAAGCTCAGAATTACAGCTGCAAGCTAAGAGAAATTCCAGTTTTCAAAGGTCAGTCCTTTGTTGCAGTTAATAAGACAAATATGTCCTAATACTTCACGGGCAGTGCTTAATACTTTATCGTTGGTCTACGGTCATTCTTGAAAGGGCACATCCTTTTTACCACTTTAAATGTGGTTGATGGTTTCCATTGACTGAACCCCATGGGCCAGTCATGAGCTTTAACGACATCCACACTGAGATGTTCTTGAAAATGTAGTTTATTACATTGAGCACTGCTCAGCTCACTGAAAAAGAGGCAAAGCCTGCACCAAGTAAAATCAGAGGGGCTGGGTGGGTGTGTACTGTTAGGCACAGTCACACCTCCATTTGGGAGCTTCCCTTGACCTGGCAGGTCCTCACTTTGGACACTAAAAATAATATCATAGCTCAGCTAAGTGTATGTCCCATGAGGGACTGAGAGACTGGAGAAGCTGTGAGTACCAAGGACCATCTCCTCCCAAGCTGGCTTCTGCAGCTGTCCTTTACTTAATTTGTTTAGGATTTATGCTAAGCCTCTACTACCTCTATGAGACCACCTCAGTGACCAAAAAAAAAAAAATAAACTAGAAAAGTGATAGAAAATTGAGGTTCCTAAACAAGGTATGACTGCATTCATGCTGTCTGTTTTCTTTAGATGATGCCTATTTTTTGTGGGCACAAGAAAAATGATGGACATATTACTTCGTGGGATGATGTGGAAGGAGGAGGGAAAACTAGATCACAGTTATCTAAAAATGTCCTAGAGAGAGAGAGAGAGATCAGACTCTACACACTCTTTGAACTTTGATGCCCTCAAATGTTAACGATTTGAAGAATGAATTTGGGGGATGGTGGGCACAGAGGCCACTTTCAGGGTCGGAGTTGTTTTCCAACTGTGGCAGCCAAAAAACAGAAAAGAACCAAATAGTTTACACATATATGGTAAAGTCCATAACCTCACCTCTGACAGGTAATTCCACAAAGAAGTACCAGTAGCATTTTTCTATATAATGGATATAGTACGGCATAGTGGCTCCTGACAGGTATGAATTGCATCCTGCATCTACCAGTTATGGTTTTGTTACCCAGGCTGAAATATTTAACTACTCAGAACCTTTGGTTTCCCCATATCTAAAAATTAGAATAATAATACAATATTCTAAATTTATTATGATAATTCAATAAGACATTTGTGAAAGTATTTAGGTAATGCCTTGCATATAGCAAATGTTCAATAAATTGTAAATATTATGACTATTATAAATCCTTGTAAGATCTTTACTATATTGTCTTGATATTACTTTTGACAAAAATTTGAAATTACTAGAGATCATAGAAACATGTCGAAACAACAGGAAATGGAAGAACCGACATTTGTTTCAGGCGTAGTATATGACAAGCCCAATGCTTAGTATTTCCCTAGTGAGTTTTGAGGACATTTTCTTTAACATAGATAATATATTATCATTTCCATTTATATATAAGAAATCTTCAGAGAGATGTAACTATCTATGGTAAAGAGTCACATGGTAAAGAGTGAACCAATAATATGAAGAAGGAGGGAAAAAAAGGAACCTGATCAGAATTTAGCCTTATGACCTTCTCAAAGCAGGATACACAGTCTAAGATACACTGGATTAAATGAAACTTACGGATGCAGCCATCAGGGGCAGTAGCTGGAACACCATAAGGACGGTAATAACCCTTAGCACACTTTTCACAGTTTACACCAGCTGTGTTATGCTAGGAAAAAAGACAAAAGAAACTTAGAGGGTATAGTACTGGAGAAGTCTTTATTTTGTGCTATTCATCCAGAGAAATAATTATATCATATACAATTGTAATTTCAAAGTTACTAAAAAACAAATAAGCCTTGACCTTGAGTTTCCAAGATTTACCACAGGACACTGGCATAAACTTGGCTCTGGAATTTTTTTCCCATCGGAAGAGGAAATGAGAGCAAATTCCACAAACTATAAAGCCCAGGTTTTCCCCCTACTGCAGAATTTCCTTACTGAAGCACTTGATATTTGAGTGAGAAAAAAACCTCAGAGGACTACTTTTCACAGCTTCATTCAGAAGAAGTGATGAATGGAGAATAAATCACCCTTGGATTTGACTGAAGGAATAGTCACATGTGTCTTTCTATCTTCTCTGCTTTTGGAAGTGATCACATATATAGATCCTCTTCTCCTGCCATTCTAATTTTATCTGTGCTTTAGTCATGAAACCATTCTTTAAACATTTATGTTATGTGAATGGAAAATATAGGCATGGGTCTCATACACAGAGCTCATTTTAAAGTATAATACCAGGCAGCTTTTGATATTTCATGGTTAATTGTTGTAATTGTCACAAAATCAAATTACTCAACATGCATCATCAGTTTCCAAAAAACCATACACCACGGACCAAGCTCAATTCTACCTCTCTCGTTCTCTAATTAGGAAACAATTAGAAGGACAGTGTTCTTTTATTAATGAAAGGAAAGGCAACTGGAAGTTAAAAAGAACAAATATAACACACTTTGACCCTCAAAGAGTCTGCATAGAAACACAGAGGGTAGCAGGGAGAACAGAGACCGTTTCTGTAACTTCTCTCTTGTTTTAAATGATTTTATTAATTACAGACTTTTATTTATTACCACTCCTTGTCCTGTGGGTGAAAATCTGAATTCACTTTAACATTGAGGTCTAAAACCACATTGGCCACTTCTATGACTTAACATTTACATGCATAAACATTTTGTGCAAATAAGAAACAGCTGTAGTCCACCCTACTTTCCATCAGATGCCAATTAACCTCTCAACTATGTTGTTTGCCACTGTGGCTAAGAAGAGATAGAGGATGTCAGGTTAATGTTGGCTCCTAAATTTTTTCCCCATTAGTGTAGGAAATGAGGAGTAGGTATCTGAAGTGGGCAGCCCAGGCTTTTCCCTCTTCCACAAAGTTTGGTCAATGAGCACCTGCCACAGAGAAGTTACATTTTTAAGACACAAAGAATAGCAACAAATGACAAAAAGAGAAAAACAAATCGCTCTGCAGATGGAATAATGCCTATAGTTTGCCTTCAGATCTCAGGTAATTGTCTAGGACCCACATCACACCTTGAAAGTGACTGCATACCCCATTATCCATAGATGTCAAGGTCATGGTTGGACAAAGCCAATTTGAGACCCAAAGACAGTGGTAGTTTCCTAATTTCTATATTGGAAGCACTGAAGAAACAATCTTGCTGGTAGAAATGGGTACTTAATTTGCATTTGCATGACACTTAACAAGATCAGAAAATCTCAGCTGTCCAAACTAAAGAGTGGGTGGGCCCTGGTGGAATCTATGTAGGAGGTAAGCCCACCCCACACTTACCATCTCCTCTAGCTTTCTATAGAATGCTCACCTCAAAAGCTGGCCCTGTTTTGCTAATTCTTCAGTCCTAATTCCTCCAAGCAGAACTTTTCCAAGGTGCTTTTTAATCTTCAGGTAAACCCCATTTCTCTATCTCTTAATTCCTTGACTATGCCCACAGCACTGTTGGTGGTTTTCATTTCTGTGAACCTCAAAGCACAGGAGACTATTGGCTAGTCAACTTGTTGGCCACACCCCTGAAAACCCCCCTATCTGATTTCCCTTCCTAAGGCCAGCATGACCTGGCCTCTGTTACCTCTCTGATGTATTTACCCCTACTCACTCCCCTTCAGCCACACAGGGCCCCTTGCTCCCTCTCATGGCCCTTTGCCCTTCCATCCCCTGTGCTGGAAGGCTCTCTCCCAGACATATGCCTGGCTCATTTTCTTGTTTCTTTCAGGTCTTTACTCAAATGTCACATCCCAGAGAACTGGCCACCCCATTAAAAATGTCACATACCCCAATCCAAGACTTAAAATAGTAAACCTAAGAACTAAAAATAAAATCAGTACCACATGAGAATACAGCCATCTCTGATAACTGTGTGCTCTGCCTGATAATGACCTGGCTCTCTCTCATGCTGACTCCTTGACCACTCGAAGTTTCCAGGCCCACACTGACTGTATAATGTTCCCACTTTCTGTCACAAGCCTAGAGCTGATGGCAAATACTTCATCATTCTCCAATTACCAGCACTACATAGAAAAGATGGAAACCAGGTTAGCTAATGCTATTGACTGAATGGTTGTGCCCCCTCCCCAAAGCAAATCATGTATTATAACCTAATCCCCAATGTGATGGTATTTGAAGAGGGAGCCTTTGGGAGTAATATGAGTGGAGCCCTAACAATGGGATTAGTGCCCTTATAAGAAGAGACATGACCTCTTAGTCTACCATGTGAGGATATAAAGAGAAGGCAGCCATCTGCAAAGTATAGTAGGTGCTCACTATACACCAGATCTGCCCTCGTCTTGATTTTAGACCTTCCAGCCTCCAGTACTGTGAGAAATAATTGTTTTATTGTTAAGCCACTCATTCTATGGTCTATTTGTTATAGCAGCCTGAACCAACTGGGTTTCTGATAGGTAGACCTCTCTATGAAGTATGTGTGTTTTACAAGCAAATTTAAACTTCATCTTGAAGCATCACCCTGTTGCCCACCAAGCCAGGTTTAGTTAAACCTGCTGTAGTGCACACCCTCTCCTCCTCCCTTCCTCGTCAAGACTCCCCATGTCCCTCTGTATATGGCCTAAGATAGGGCTACATATTTTTCCCCAATTGAAGAGTCAATTGTATTAACATCATTTCTGGAACATTCATCTTGCTCTTCCATTAGAAATGCAATTTTTACTGTAAACCAAATTTTAACATCTACATGAATTTGTTTCTGAATTCTCTATTAGTTTCTATCGAAGTATTTATCCCTGCGTTGAGTCCATACTCAATACAGATTCAAGAGATATTTCGATATCTTGAAAGACAACTCACTTCCATAATTATTCATTTTTTAAAACTATTCATCTCAATAAGAACTTTAGATCAGTCTCTCAATCTTCAGAAAAGAATCCTGCTGAAATTCTGATTGCAATCACAGTGAATTTATAGACTGGTTTTGGAGAAATGGTATATTTATAATGCTGAGTTGGGAAACACATTATGCCTCCCCATATAGGTCTTCTTTTATAAACTCTAATAAGGTTTTATAAGTTTGAATGCAGCTCCACAGTTAATTTCTTGTTTTGTTTTGTTTTGTTTTTCCTGGAGTACCTTTAAGTCATTCTAGTAGTCACAGCTGTATTCCCCTGCATGTATCTGTTTCTGCATTCTATCTTCCTGGACTCTTTTGAAATTTCTGGTCTGTTGATGACACTCTTTCTTATTTTTTATGCTATTGTGGATTCTGGAAGAAGAGAGTAATTTGCTTGTCTAATATCTTATCTAAGATATTGTGGGATTTGTTGCAAGAGGGAATGCAGCCATGTCTGCTCCGTCTCTTAGTTTTATGTACTGTATGTGTGTGTGGAAGACAAACAGTATGGAAATAATGAGAACAACATATAAAAGACACAAACAGCTAGGGAGCAAGCTCAAGACTTAGATCACAAGTCATGTCTTCACAGAAGAAGCTAAAGACTTTGTTTTAGTTAATGGAGATAAGGTATCTTCAAGCATCATCACAAACAAATTGGGTAATCTTTCATCTTAATTAAGAACATCAATATTTTATCAAAGGGGAAGAAATTGAAGAATCATTACAAAAATGTTATTCCTTGACTTCTTTCATTGTTCTTTCCCCCCAATATTTTATAAAAAATTTCAAGTTTTACAGTGATCACCTATGCATGCCCTATGTAGTTTTACCATTAACATTTTACTATATTTGTTTTATTATTTAATTAGCATCTACTCATTCCCTATCCATCCACCAGTTCATCTTATTTTTTATGCTTTTCAAAATAAATTGCAGATATCAGTCACATTCTACCAACACTTTAGCAGGCATATAATTAACTGGAGTTCAGTGTTTGCTTACAGATTTTTGGTGTACAATTTATATACAAGTGTGAAACTCTTAACTGTACATTTAATGAGTTATGACAAATGCATACATCTGTGAAACACAAATCTCTATCTAGATATAGAATAATATTATACTCCAGAAAGTTCCCCATGACCAATCCCCTTTACCAACTCCCAGAGCCAATCACAGTTCTGATTTTTTCCACTATTGATTAGTTTTTTCCCCATTCCAGAATTTCACTCTAATAGCCCTCATACTATCTATGTATTCTTTTTTGGAAGTCTTCTTTCACTTACCATGATGCTGGTAAGATTCATGCACATTGTTACATGCTTTGGTAGTTTGATTCCCTATTGCTCACTGGTGTTCCATTGTATAAGTATGTTAGAGTTTGTTCATCCATTCTACTATTGATAGGCACCTGGGCTATTTCCAGTTTGGTGCTACTGTGCATAAAGCTGCTATAAGCTTTTTGTAAACATACATTTCCATTTCTCATGGAAAAATGCCTATGAGTGGAATTTGTGAGTCATGGAGTAGGTGTATGTTTAGTTTTATTTAAAAAACTGCCAAGACATTTTCCCAAAGCAGTTGTATCATTTTCCATTCACACCAACAATGCATGATAGTATAGTTGTTCCACATCCTCACCAAAATTGGTGGTAAGTCACTATAATTTTAATTTGCATTTTTCTGGTGACGAATGATGTTAAGCCCTTTGTTGTAGGCTTATTGGCCATTCATATGTCTACTTTTGTGAGATGGCTGTTCAAATCTTTTGCATGTTTTATTAGGTTATTTGTGTTTCTATTATTGAGCTGTGGGTGTTCTTTATATTTCCTGGATATCAACAATTTGTCAGATTTATGTTTTGTGAATATTTTCTCCCTGTATGTGGCTTGCCTATGTATTTTCTTAATAGTGTGTTTTGTGAGCAGAAATTTTTAATTTTGATGGTTATTGCCTTTTTCATGGTTATTGCTTTCTGTGACCTAAGAAAACTTTGCTCATCCTTTTGATCACAAATACATTCTATATTTTTTTCTAAATCTTTATAGTTTTAGTTTCATTTTAGTCTGATTCATATCAATTTAGTTTTTGTGTATAATTTGAGGTAGGAATCAAGGTTTATTTTTCCCATTTAAATATCCAGTTATTCCAGAACCATTTGTTGAAAGTACTTTCTTTCCTACCTTCCCATTGGATTGCTTTGGGATTTTTATCAAAAACAAATGTCTACGTAAGTGTGGTTCTGTTTCTGTGCTCTCAATTCTGTTACATTGATTGTCTATCCTTATGTTGATATCACATTTGTTTTGATTACTGTAGCCTTTTTTTTTTCCAATAGCATTTTTTTAAATTATGGTTGACATACAATATTTTATGAGTTTCAACACAGTGATTAGACATTTATATAATTTACAAAGTGATCATCCTGATAAATCTAGTACTCATCTGATACCATACTTAGTTATTACAAGATCAATGACTATATTCCTCATGCTATACTCTACATCCCCATGACTATTTTGTAACTACCAGTTTGCACCTCTCAATCCTTCTCCCCTCACCCATACCCCCACCCCACCTCCAATCCAGGAACCATCAAAATGCTCTCTGTATCTATGAGCTTGTTTCTATTTTCTTTGTTCATTTATCCTGTTCTCTATATTCCACATATAAATGAAATCATATGGCATTTGTCTGATTTACTTCACTCAGCACAATACCATGTCCACCCATGTTGTTGTAGATGGCAAGATCTTATTCTTTTTTTTTTTTTTGATTGAGTAATATTCTATTCTATGTATGTACCACTTCTACTTTATCCATTCTATTAATTCCAAATATCTAATAATATTGAGTCTTCCATATAAATATATCTTTCCATATATTTAGGTCTCTAAATTTCCCTCACCAGAGGTTTTAGCTTTATTATAGAGGTCTTCCATTCCTTTTGTTAAATTTATTCCTAAGAATTTTATTTTTTCGACATTATTTTCAATTGAATGTTTGTTTCATTTTTCTATCATTTGTTACTAGTATATAAAAATATAATTAATTTTTATTAATTTCCTTATATCCTGCAGTCTTATTAATTCACTTACTAGTTCTAGTAGTTATTTTGTATATTCCTTAGGATTTTCTACATAAATAATCACGTCATCTGCAAATATAGGCAACTCTACTTTTTCCTTTCCAAGCTCAATATCTTTTTTTTTGCCTTAGTGCAATGGTTAGGACCTCCAGGGCACTGTTTAAAAGATGTGGTGAAAAGCAAACATCCTTACCTTGTTTCTAATAGTTAGAAGAAAATAGTTCAACATTTCAGCACTAATATGATGACAGCTGTAGGCTTATCATAAAATCTTTATCAGATTGCAGAATCTCTATTCCTAGTTTGCTAAGAGATTTTATCGTAAAATAGGTACTGATTTTTTCTAATTCTGCTCTTTTATACTGTTAACATGATTAATTATACAGATTGACTTTTGAATGTTCAATCAACCTTGCTTTCCTGAGATAAACCTTAGTCGTAATATATTATCCTTATTATATATCGCTGAATTCAATTTTATAATATTTTATTAAATATTGTTGAATCTATGATGTTCATGAAAGATATGGGTTAGCAATTTTATTTTATGTAATGTCTATCGGGTTTCAGCATTAAAGTTACACTGGCCTCATCAAACAGGTTGGGAAGTGTTCTCTCTTCTGCTTTTGTAAAGAATTTGGATAAAATTGGTGTTTCTTCCTTAAATGTTTAATATAATTTGGCAATAAAACTATCTGGTCCAGGGACTTTCTTTGTCCAGAATTTTTGATAATGAATTCTATTTCTTTCATAGATATAAGGCTATTCATATGTTCTGCTTTATCTAGTATTAGCTTTAGTAAGTTGTGTTCAAGAAATGTGTTCATTGAATCTAGGTTGTCAATTTTGTTGGCATAAAGTTGTTCACAGTATTATGTTATTTTTCTTTTAATGTATATAGTCACTCTAATAATAAACCCACCTTTGGGTTTATCTTTTTCCCTGATCAGTGCAGCTGAGAGTTAATTAATTTTGTTGAATCCTTTTCAAAAAGCCAGCTTTTGGTTTTGTTAATTTTCTCTATTGTTGCCTGTTTTCTCTTTTGTTGAATTCTGCTCTTATTTTTATTATTTTCTTTCTTCTACTTACTTTGGGTTTGTTTTGCTCTTCTTATACTAGCTTCTTAAGGTGAAACTTTGGGTCACTGCTTTTAGACTTTGTATTCTAACATAAGCATTTAGAGCTGTGAATTTTCCTTTGAGTACTGCTCTAATTGCATCCCACAAATTCTGATGTTATTTTTTATTATTTCTTAATTTAAAATATTTTCTAATTTCTCTCAAGATGTCTTCTTTGATATGGATTATTTAGAAGTGTGTTGTTTCAAATATTGAAGTCTTCCTATTATCTATCCTAGTGAACTATTATTACACAATTGTCTATTTTCCCCCTTTATTTTTGTCAAATTTTGCTTCATGTATTTTAAACCTTTATTATTATGACTGCAATGTTTGTGATGAATTAACCTTTTTATTGTTATGAAATGTCTCTATTTATATATGTTAATGCTTTTTGTACTGAAATCTATTTTATCTGACATTAATATCACCATTCTATCCTTCTAATGTTTATTGTTAATTCAAAATATTTTTCCATTCATTTACTTTCAAACTATCTATGTCTATATGTTTAAAGTATATCTCTTGTAAGCAGAATATAGTTGAGTTTTGCTTTCTTAACCATTCTGATAACTTCTGCTTTTGAATTGGATGTTTAGTTCATTGACATTTAACCAATTTATTGGTATGATTGGAAAATAGGTCTACTATTTTTGTATTTATTTTCTGTTTCCTTCTTTATTTTGTTTTTTTTTTATGTGTATGTGTGATTCATCCCTTGTCCCTTCTTTCCACCCTTCTTTAGTTTATTTGTATATTTTTTATTTAATTAGTGCATTTTAATTAGTTTCAAGTATACAGTACATTGGTTAGACATCTATATAGTTCGTAAAATAATCCCCTTAATTGCTTCCTTCCTCCCTGGACCCTCCATCTAGCCAACATATTAATGCTAATTGCATTCTCTATGCCATGCTCCCCATCCCGTGACCATCTATCAGCTACTAATTTGTACTTCTTTAACCCTTCACCTCATTTTCCCAGCTCCCCAAATCCCACCTCTGCCCATCACCAAATTGTCCATTATATTTGTAAGTCTGCTTTTGATTAGTTTGTTCTTTTTATTCCTTAGATTCTGCATAAGGGTGAAATCATATCTTTGTCTGATTTAAATATCTTCTAGGTCCATCAAAGCAATACCTTTTTCCATCCCCTTCCTTTTAGTCTGTGTGTGTGTTTTAATTTGAAGTGAGTCTCTTATAGCAACATGTAGGGGTCTTGTTTTCCTTTCCATTTATCCATTCTATCTTTTAGTTGGAGCATTTAATTCCTTTCCATTTGAGGTACTTATTGATAGGAATGTAGTTGTTACCATTTTTTATTCCTGTTTTTGATACCTGTTTTTTCTTCTTAAAAAGTCCCTCCAACGTTTTCTGTAATACTGGCTTGATAGTGATACATTCCTTTAGCTTATATTTGCCTAGGAAGCTCTTTATCTGTCCTTCAACTCTAAATGATAGCTTTGCTGAATAAAGTATTCTTGGTTGTAGATCCTGAGTCTTCATCATGTTGAATATTTTGTGTGAAGCCCTTCTGTCCTGCACAGTTTTTTTTTTGAGAAATCAGCTGCCAGTCTTATGGGTTTTCCCTTATAAGTAACTATCTGTTTTTCTCTTCCTGCTTTTAAAATTCTTTCTTTGTTTTTAACCTTTGGCATTTTAATTATGATGTGTCTTGGGGTGGGCCTCTTTGGATCCTTGATTTTTGGAAATCCTGGGGTTTTATGTCTATTTCCTTCACCAGGTTAGGGAAGTTTTCCATCATTATTTCTTCAAATGGCTGTTCGACATCTTGATTTTCTTCAGTTATGCCAATCAGACAGGTATTTTGACTCTCAATAGTGTTTCATATGCTCTTTAAATTATTTTTATAGTCTTAGCATCTTATCTCTTGCCATTCTAATTGCGTGTCCTTGGCTTTCCCATCCTCTAGAAAGGGTATTTGATTCTTTTCTTTATTCACTTTGTTTATTCCATTTAATATACTTCTCATTTCAGTGTGTTCATTTCAGACTGGTTCCCTTTTACAATTTCCATTTCCATTTTCATGTTTTTTTAAAATCTCTTTGTTTAAGTTCTCATTGAATTTATCTACACATCCCAAAAGTTCATTGAGCACCTTTATAACCAGTGTTTTGAACTCTGCATCTGTTATATTGCTTGACTCCATTATTCCTGGATCTCTGTTCTGTTCTCTCATATGGTTTCTGCTTCTTTGTCTTCCCATTTTGACTGCCTTTCTGTGTCTGTTTCTATGTACTAACAAAAGCTCCTAAGTCTCCCGGTCTTATTAGTGTGGCTTTGTGTAGTAGATGTCCAGTGGCACAGTCCTGAAGGGGGTTCAGCTGCAGGCCAAATTTAACCCAAGCCTTTGCCCCTCTGGGCCACCTGTTAAGATTCAGTAAGCAAACCACAGATGCTGTGCTTATAGTTACCCCAAAAGGCCACACCAGAAACCGATGCCAGCTGGCTCCAGTGTGAGTCTAGGCGCTGCTCAGCAAGGAGCACCTGACTCGCTGAGGATACACCTGGATGTGGCTTGAATGGGGCCCTGAGTTGGAAGAGGTGGAGTTTCAGAGAATCCTCTGGGTGGAGCAACCTCTGTTATCCAGTTTGATGACCTGATGGCTATGGTAGCTCTGCATTGGCGCACTGGTAGTGGGGGAGGGCTCAAGAGGGAACAATGGATACCTCCAGCACTTCTGTACCTCACAAGTCTCACCTTGGCCTTCACTTCAACAATGTTTCCCTGTAAGTCCCTGGTGCACTCTGCACACAGCCGAATTGATACTGGTCGAGCAGGACCATCACTGCGAAAATCTGCTCGTGGACATGGCCCCTTTAAGAGGCTTCTGCCACTGCCACTGCCACAGCCTCCGTCTCACTCAGCAGCTTGAGACTGGGCAGTCTCCTCACCTTGTCCTACCTTTTGCCGTTGCCAGGTGATAGCTTAGATTTCTCCTTAGTCGTATGGCTTATTCTTCTAGATCTCAGGTGATTTTTCCTTGCTGCTGCTCCTTGTTTCCATCACAACTTTAATTTGGTCACCAGAGAGATGAACAGAGCCTCTATCATCTACACCATTTTTTTCCTCCTTTATTTGTATATTTTTAAAACTAAAATACATTTAAATTCACCTATTGGCCTTTTAGCTATACCTCTTTGCATTATTTTGTTGGTTAATTGCTTCAGGGATTATGTGAATTCTTAACTTCTCACAGTCTGACTAAGGTTAATATTGTACTACTTCATGTAAACTGTAGAAACTGCGTAGTCTTATATGTCCTGTTATTTATGCTATATTTTCATATATATGATATCCACACACATAAATACCACAATACAATGTGACAACTTTTACTTTAAGCAGCCCTAAATATTTTTAATAGTCCTTTTTATTTACTCAGACATTTATGATCTTGTACTCTTCATTTCTTCCTGAAGATCTGAGTTTCCATCTGGTATCATATCTCTTTAACCTAAAGAACTTGCTTTAGCTTTCTGGCTTTATTTTATTGATGAAACATTTTTCTTTTTGCTTTACTTCTTGAAGGATATTTTTGCTAAGTAAATAATTCTATGTTGACAGGTCTTTGTTTGTTTGCTTTGTTTTAGCAATCTAAAGATATGCTCCACTATTTTGTGGGCTTCATAGTTTCTGAGAAGTCCACTGTCATTGTAATGTGTTGTTTTTCTCTGCCTACCTTCAAGATTTTGTCTTTGGTTTTCAGTTGTTAGGCCCAAGAGTGCTTTTCTTTGTATTTATCCACCTTGGAGTTCACTCAACCTCTTGACTCTTAGTGTATTGCAAAATTTGAGGAATTTCCTCCACTGTTTCTTTTGTTGTTGTTTTTCTTCATTCTCTCATCTCTCTTGGGTCTCTAATTAAATGTGTGCTAGACCTTTTGATATTGTTCCACAAGTTCCCAAATCTTTGTTCATTTTTTTAAAGTTTTTTCTTTCTCTTCTTCAAACTGGATAATTTCTATTGATCTGTCTTCAAATTCACTAACTCTTTTTTTCTATTTTTTCCATTCTGATATTAAACCCATCCAATGAATTTTCAATCTAATATATTGTATGTTTTAATATATTGTATGTTTCATTTGGTTCCTTTTATAGTTTTTATTTCTCTGCCAATGTTTCTATTAATTATCTGTTTCAGAATAGGTCACCTTTTTTTGATTCTTCAAATGTCAGAAAATTTTGGATTGCATCTTGGACATCGTAAATATTATGTCGTAGAGACTCTGGATTCTGTACTATTTCTCTAAAGAATATTGATTTTTTTGCTTATGAGACAATTAACTTTACTGAAATTGCAAACTCTGACTCTTGAATGATAATTCAAATCTCAAATAAATTATTTTAGTTTTAGCTGAAATCCATCCTATGCACAGATGGTTCAGGGGTCAGTCAGAAAGTTGGGAAAAATTTATACATAGAATTAGAGATTTCCTCTCAATTTCTTTTTTCCTGGAATCTCCACTCACTTTCTAAAAGTTGTAATTGTCCTAAGCTCTGTCTTCTTGTACTTTAGGCCAGAAAGACTCAAGATTTTCTAGAGGAATTTTAGCCATACTGTGTGGCACCAAGTTTGGTCTTCCCTCTAGCTAAAAGTCATAAAAACATGTAATTCACTTTATACTGATCCCTTTTGCCAAGTGGCAGCTCTTCTCCAGTATTTTCTTGTTATGTTTACTCCCCAGTGCCTTCAGATCATTGAGGGAAGGGAGCCCTTTGTTTTTGTTTGTTTGTTTTTCGTCTATATTATATAGTTGTTATCTGTTAGAGGTTTGGGTCTTGTTGGAGCTCCTAATCGTAACAGAAGCAGAAACTCTCTTCTTGTTTCTTGATTATAAATGTAATATAAAAGTTAATTATACTGAAATGTACACTTAAAATGGTTAAGTGGCAGATTTTATGTTATGTATATTTCACCACCACAAAAAAATATGTTAATTCTGCTAATCTAATACCTAACTTAAGCAAAGACATTTTAAGTATAAATTGAAAAAAATGCAATAAACTAAACAAGATTTTTATAATTTCATATGCAAAATAAAATGCTTTTGCAGAGCCACTTTGGATAAAAGGACTATATTGATGGTTTTCGGGAATAGCAAAGTACAAAACATAATATCACTGGGAAAAGGGGAGGAACAAGATATTCTAAAGACACATTGAGGAGCTTGCTCCTTCATCTAGAAAAAGGATTCCACCTACACATCCTAGTCCTATGCTTCTGCATCTTTAATGTGCATATGAATCACCTGAGGTCTTATAGTGCACAACCTTAAGATGATCTTGTGTTTTTTCACTTATGCATGAAACCTTGTGATTTGCAACAAACCTATGAATTATCTTTTACTTATATTTTAATTGTCTGCAATGACAGATAATACAAAATGTGTGGAGTGGAATACAAGTGGAGAATAGGAGGTCTCTCTCTAAGTGTGTGTAGCCCTGGTCCCATATAAATAGGCATCTCATGAAAAGAGTACCTCTTTAATGTTAATATTAACAAAACATCACCATAAAAGCACATAAGACAGAGTGACAACATAGACTAAGTTCATGAACATTATATCTTCTTGGCTAATAGTCTTCTTGGCTAATTTTCAATGAACCTAATTGTCCTATAGAAGGGATGAAGAATCAGCATTCCTAATTTGGTGTCAATGGCAGACATCATTAATTGATCATGATGCACTTCCTTGCTGAGTCTAAATTCAGAATCTTCCTGAAAACTTGATTTAGGGTCAGCACTGAAGCTGACACCTATTTGCTCTCCTATCTTAGAACCTTTCTACCATGAATGGGTAGCAGTCAGGATAACAACCAGGAATTCTCCTCTCCATTTAGGCAAAGACCTACATGAAGAACATAATCATTGAAGTCTGTACAACATGCCTCAATCCATTTCCTCTACAATCCCTAAATTATATTTGGTTAATAAGAACTTTTGTATACCCAACTGGAGAAATGGTTTCAGAAAATCCTTTCAATTGCATATCATTTTCTTGACATTTTCTAGGAACAGGGCTTACTTAATGCTCATTTCCTGTAGTGACATATCCACTTTGATTTAAATAGTGCCTCACCTGACAATTAATGCAGACCCCTCCACCTGCATAGATGCCTTCAATATTCAAGCTTGCCTGCTGCCTCTCAACATCTGGATCATAGTAACAGTCCATGGCATGGCCGTGGCAGTTGCATGCTAAAAAAAAAAAAAACATTCTAAGTTCATATTTCATCACGAGAATGAGACACTTAGTAGTAAATTCTCCCAAATAGTATTATGGCTCATTGAACTACAATAAAGTCTATTCTGGAACACAAGGGATACTCTCAATGGAAAATTTTAGGGACTTTTACACAAAGAACAATATACAATTTACAAGCTTCTTTCAACTGATATTAAGTGGTAGAGATTTCTCTTTTTAAGGAAATAAGATATATAATTACAATAAATTAAGATAAACCAAAATGCCAATTAAGCTTCGTGCACAAAGAGAATATTGCTATTACTACTATTACTACTACTAACAAAAATAATTGAGCTCTTGGTACACTGAGAAAAGTGATTTACATGCAATATTGCATTTAATCTGCACAATAACTCTAAGGTAGGTACTATTATCCCCTTCCCCTAGAAGAGGAGGTTGAGACTTGGAGAGGTTAAGGGATGTTCCCATAGTTACAAAGCTCATAAGTAAGAGAGGCAGAATCCTGACTTGTCTTTATTTGGCTCCAAAGCCTATTATATCAGCCTATACTCTAAACCTTTCAACACTATTTATAATAGCAATAAATTATAAATAATCTTAATGTCTAATATATAGAAGTGACTAAGCAAACAATAGTATATTTGCTTGACTGTTCTGTGAAATCAAGAACTGTTTAGGTTTTGTTTGCAATAGAGCACATTCTCTGGCACATAGTGAAAACTCAACAAACATTTTTTGGATACACTTAAATGCATAAAATTAAAATACTACGTGCCATCAAAAAGGATGTCAAAGTGTTTTAAATAATATGGGAAAATATCTAAATATATCAGGATATAAAATATTATAAATAATATACTCTTGAGTAACATATGCATCACAAAAATAGTAAAATACCTAAAAAAATATTAATAGTGGTTCTCTTAGGGTAGTAAAATTATTGATGATTTTCTTTTTTAAAAATAATTTCTAAGTTTTCTACAAGTAATATATAATACTTCTATAATTAGAAAATATAATTTAAAACCCATTTAGGATTTCCGTTATTTCCACGATGAAAAAGATTTAATGAGTAAATTCTTATTTCTATTTATACAAAATATCTATACATTACATTCCACCTAGACCAAATTTTCTAAGTCTTTCTAGTAATTTGTAGGTTTTAATCAAGTTCTCAGATAAATCTATTAGAAAAGAAGTTTGAGTTAGAATTTCAACATCCTGTTTTTAAAAGGCTGAGTACTTATTTTCATTTCCTCAATGTTGCCATGAATTAAAAAATTCAAGGCATTTATATTTACTACATCAGTTATTTCTTAAGTCTATTTATTATGAATTTCAGTAGTTCAAATGGAATTTAGAAAGCATCTAACAAATAGGTCTGATCTTTCCATATGTTGTTTTTGTAATTTTTAATCATTATCGCAAATGTAAAAAAATTAAAAACTAATGAAAAGAAATTAGTTAAAATTTGTCATATGTGTTGAAATAAAGTATGTCATTCACTGAAAGATTCCATTGGTCTGAAGAACTAACGAAATTGTTAATGTTGGAGTTCACATGATAACTAACACTTATTCAATCAAAGTATCCTAAACCAGTGCCCGAAAGCATTGGAAGAATCAACCCCTGATTACTACCTTTCCCTCCTTTCAGTCCCATTATGGTAGAGAGGATTGGGGAAGTCACCTAGAAAGTCACTGTTTGCTTGACTATAAAGTGAGAATGGCCTTCCAGGTAACACCCCTGGACCTAGCGATGCACCGAGTTTTGTCTCAAGCAGCATCGGCACCTTCCAGCACTCTCAGAACTCCTCACTGACAATGCCTTTTGAGTAATTTTGCTGTTCATAGAGATCATCAGTTGTATTTCTTAATAATTACAAAAAAAATTGGGCCCAAAAGTATAAAGAACAGATTCTTTCTTATATCGTAGTTCAACAAATCTAGACCCAAACACCTTTTGGTCATTTCAAAAAAGCAAATCCATCTTCAATCTATAGATTAATATTCAGAAAAAAACAGGATATGGTCTCCAAAACTAAAAACTAAAAGTTACAAAAATATTTTCAGCAATTGGAAAAAATACATGGCTTCCTGAGAAGAGTAGTTTAAAAGGTAATCTTTAGTTGAATGTCATAGGGCTTGCTTGTTAAGATAACAGTTTTTTTACTTTATATTGTACCCATAATTAAAAGGAGCCTCTCGTCTTTCTCTCTTCTTTCTCAGGTTCCCTCCATCTGTACTTGCCTTAATCCTACTACAGTACTCTTCCCATCCACCCTGCTTCCTCAATGTGTCCAGGTCTCCATTTAGACACCACTCTCATCACCTTCGCTAGACCTCAATCCTCAAAAAACAGGATTCTGATCTAGTATCACATCCTAAGAAATGATAAGGGTTTAAAAATTAATAGTGGCTGCATCATATTTTCGTTAGCTAAAAAGAGATGCCAACTTGTTAAAGCATTCAGCCTAATCCTTGCATACAGTGAAAGCTTAATGCATATTAAAGATTATTATTATTGTTATTTTTGTTCACATATTTATATCTGAATTTATATCTGAATTTACACCTCTAGTCTGTGAGTTATTCATTACACCAGAAAGACCTGGGACCTTAAGATTGGCATGATTCCACCCTCTTCACGAGCAAGAGAAAACACAGCATCAGTCCTCAGGTAGAAATGGTGGGGGAGAATTTAGGGTGGGGCCTGGTTTTCCAGTTCCCCTCCCCCTGCTCACCTTCACACTCATTGCTCTGCTCCCACATGGCAGGCTGCCAGCGCCTCTGATTGTGCCCAGCACAACAGCGATCACATGTCTCCCCACAGGTGTGGTGTCGACATTCACAACGAAACCTGGGCATGGGGTGAGGCACATCTCAGTTATTGAAAAGTTTTGATTAAGATCAATTGTTCCTGTGCAAAAACTGACAGTCACACCATGGTCACCCATGGTAGCATTTATTTAGCAATTATGAGAACAAAGCACTTTGTATATATTATTCCAAGTTTCCCCCATCCTGCTTAGTATCTTCATTTTACAGATGGTGACACTAAGATTCCGAGAAATTAAAACATTTGCCAAAGGTCAAATTTGAGCCAGATTTCAAACCTGTCTGTCTGACTCCAAAGGCCCAGATCTTTCTTCTTTATCACATTATATTACAATGAATCAACATATGAGCAGACAGGTGCTGAGTTTACTGATATGTGTTGTAATGCCCAAAGCTGAGATCACTCAGCAAGGCAAAAGGATAAAAATATTTTTAAAATTCATATTCAAAGGATTATATGACTGTCTTAAAACTTTTTTAAGTTAAAATAAAGTTGTTGCAGCCATGGCACTGGGTTAGAACTCTAAGCTCTGAGCTCCCATTTATCTGTGCTTGAAAGGGGATTCACAACAGTTGAATAAGAAGGCTCTTAGCTGTGCCTGTGGGAGTTCCCTTAATTCTTCTAAGGGAAGTTGGGTTAGCATATATTTAATTACACTCTTAATAGAAGGTGTCAACCCTCTTCCAGTTCAGCTTCCTGTTAAAGCAAATGGACATTGATTTAATTGGCAGCACAGAACAGCTGGAATCCAAATGGGCTTTTGTCAAAGAGACAAATTTTCATTCCCTACCAATGATGTATTTTCATAAGCTAGACTGAAAGAATTATTTAGAGATAATGGATTGAAGAATGTGTAGTCCAATTACTCTCACAGGGAGATTAAAATTAAATTTAGTGAAACAAACAAACAAACAAAAAACTGGGTACTTGTCTAAATCATATTGGTACCCTCAATATGCATTTTCTGACTCTCTCTCAGCTCAGGCTGATGGTTAATATAGAAAACTCATCCTTGTATCTACTGTAAGGATGTTATGAAAAATGTTGTTGACTAGAGAATCCTTTTCATGATGACCACGCCACCCTACTCCTGGGGAAATTTCTTATCTGCTTCTAGGGTCAACTATCATGTTTCTATTAAGCAACTAACTACTTTTTAGGTTATGATAACAGTGAAATATGAGACTCAACAGGTTTTTCTTTTTGAGGTGACTTCTAGGAAGCTCAGAATCAAATCTGTGATCCATCCATGTTTCCGTGCTTCAAGGTCAGCAGGGTATGTAAACTTAGTTAAAGGCCTGTTCTGCCTTTTCGTGGCTTCTGCTAATTAACAACTTTTTCTGGTTGTCCAGCTTCAGATCCCTCCATTAAGCCTCTGCATCCTCTTATACATAAGATATTTTCCATTTATGGATATGGATTTCATCAGCATTTGTTCAAGCCAGCCTGTGAGGCAGAAGCGAACCGGTAGACAGGTCAAGACAAGGTAGTCGTGCAGGTGCAGAGCGATGGCAATCTGAGCCTTCCACCACAGCATGGGGAGATGGCCTCTCCGCTCACGACCACCCTCCAGGTCTGCAGAGTCAACAGGGGTTGGCAGCCCTTCCAAGAGGGAAACTCAGAGCTTCTCTGGTGACTTCAACTCTTCTTCCACTTTGTCTCAAGTTCAGGAACAACAGGACAACCTCATCTTTCCCCTCTCTCTAATGCAGGACTTCCCTGACCTGACTTCTAGTGTCTGAGGGCCCTACCCTCCAGGCTACAGGGTGGCGATGGATTAACCATTAATAAACACGTCCTTGCTAGTTAAAGGCTGGTCAGTTGATGGCTTCACCCTGCTATTTCAGATAGCACCACCTAACCTCTGAAAAAAGGCTGACAACATTAGGGACTGTTGCTGGTCAGGGAGAAGGGTTCCACAAAGTATACTGCATGAGCTGGTAGCTGGCACCTCTGCCTGAACATGAGCTAGACCTAAAAATGCACAAACCTGAACCTGACTAATGTCAAACATATCTCTGGTAAATGCTACTTATGGGAATTGTAGACTGTAAATAAAACATTGAGAGAAAATTATTAGTATATCTAGCATCTGGTAATTTCCAGCCCTTAAAAGTACCCCCTTGTTATGGTAACACATGTGTATATAATTGCCAAATGCTTACTATTTAAGATCCATGAGTCTTATTGTGAAATATACCTCAATTAAAAACAAAAAAAGGATATACTCATGTTCATAGCCAAAAGGTGGCAGTTACCTAAGTTGAATGGATAAGCAAAATGTGGTATATATGTAATAAAATATTATTCTGCCTCAAAAAGGAAGGAAATACTGACGCATGCTACAATGTGGATGAACCCCAAGGGTGTTATGCTAAGTGAAATAAGCCAGTCACAAAAAAACAAATATTGTGTGATTCTACTTCTGTGAAGTAACTAGAGTAGTCAAATTCATAGAGACAGAAAGTAGAATGGTAGTTGCCAGGGTCTGTGGGGAGGAAAGAATGGAGTATTGTCATTTAATAGATATAGAATTTCTGTTTTGAAAGATGAAGAGTTCTGGAGATTGGTTGCACAATGTACTTAACTCTACCAAACTGTACACTTAAAGATGGTTAAGATGATAAACTTCATATTATGTATATTTTACCAAAAAAAAAAAAGGAACAAGGATTTGAAAATTAGACCAGAGATGACAAGTTTTATTTCTCTTGGCAACTCTAATTAATTATTTGTGCCTGCCTGGGGCATCATCTGGGTGAGGCGAGGACATTAGAGATATTTAATGGGATGCAAACATCCACCGAAACAATTAGACTTATTCATAGCAAGGCTAAAAGCAATCTGTACAATGTACTTACAGTTTTTCAGGATTGTTTGCATTGCATACTTCAGCATGGCCGTTGCAAACACACCGCCCACCAATGCTGATATCCTTTATGCTGTAATAATACTATGCAACAGAAAATAGAACACATCAGTTTTACTAAATGGCAACATAAACTTTACTAATCTTTTTTTTTTTTAATGCCTACAAGCACCTGGTCTTCCTAGGTGGTCTCCCATCCAAGTACTAACCAGACCTGACCCTGATTAGCTTCCGAGATCACACAAAATCGGGCTTGTTCAGGGTAGCATGGCTGTAGACAACTTTATTAATCTTTAACTCACAGTTTGTATTGACTCTGCTTCCCTTTTGTCCTGTTCTCTTGAGCCTGCCTCAACACTAAGGGAGCCACATTTGGATGTAACTTGTCTTACAAAATAAATGCATTCCTCAATCAAACTTAATACCATAATGCTGAATTTGTACATGTTTAAAAATCAAATGCTTTAGGTAGAAAGGGAAAAGAATCATACCCTATAGCCTTTTGGAAAGGGCTCAAGTGCTTCCTATATTATTTTTTAATGTAAGTCTGGGTTTCAAACTTGAATATATTTATTTACCGAAAATAAAATTTTACAGCAAAATTTTTGCACCTAGTATGTGCAAGCGCCAGGAAGGGAAAGAATATTTACAAAGATGGATCAGATACAGAGCTGAGTCTGGCAGAGACCACCAGCAGTGGATGAAGCTTTGCTAGCTCAGAGTTAATAAGGCCAAAGGCCAGAGAGAGCGAACTTCATATCCAGCCGAGGATCAGCTACTAAACCAGGCCAGAACTATGGGTAGGTCATCGTATAGACAAGGCACAGCTCTAGTGTGTTGGAGGCCTCTCCACTAGCGACAACAGGTGGCACTGTCTGCCAGCTCCCTTACTTCTCAGGTTTGGCGGGAGATGCACAGGATTTGGCGAGTAATTTGGGGGCTGTAGAATAATCTTTCTCACTGGGATCACGCTGCCTATGAGAATACCTGTCAGTGAAAAAGTGTTTCAATTCACAAGGATAGGAGGGTTCTTGTAGCTTTCTGTTGTTGTGGCTGAGATTAGCCATCTTAAAGTGCCCTAATCACTTAATACTGGGGTTCTGTTCTGATTGCCTCTTTATAAACTGTTTAAGTGTCTAAGCTTCCTGGCACTGTCTTACTTTGAAGGATTAACAACTTCTCTTGTTAAACTGGATAAATTCAGTATTAGAGGGCTTTCTGTGACATGTTAATACTCAGAGGCTTCCGCGCTGATCACCATGGAAGTTTCTTTTCACATGTGGGATAAGGGCGGCAGCAGCAAGAGACAGAAGCACACAATCAGCAGGTTGCATGTGATAGGATAGCTGATATTCTGTTCCTCCATTCAGAGAAGCAATGTAGATTGGGGGCTCAATATTATATTTGTTGTGTGCTCCATTAAAAATCACTTAATAGAGGAGACTGCATTCTCTCAGGTGAAAAGAAATGTATACACATCTGAGTATGAATCTTGCAACACCTCCAAGATAAATAAAGTTAAAAAAAAAAAAAAGTGGTGCGGTACATTTGTGGAGGCTTCAAAACACCTGGAGGAACAGAAATACAGTCCAGCTATAGTTTATCAGAAAGCCAAGGCCACCAATATGCAAGATAAAAGGCCTTTCTGGAAAATGCTAAAGACTGTAGTGCAACTTATTTTTCTCTCTCCCTTCCTTTCCCAGACCTTTGATATTACCTACATAAGAAACCAAACTCTATCAGATGTGCTGGACATCTTCCATTCACCCTTCTAAGTTCACTCTCTACCTTTTTCCACCTTGCCCTTTGCTCTGGAGCTGAACTTTAAGGGCTGCAATTAAGGGTCTCTTGTCCTCTGGCTTCCTGTTGGGCTTGCCCAGTGGGAGGCATTGGCAGGAAATCAGAGAATGGAGGAAGAGTGAGCTCAGGGTATTTATTCTTATGGCTCCCTCTGTGCCCAGGTGACACTATGAATGAGACCTGTTCAGGCTGTACATCCAACACAGTAGGAGTGCTAGTGCTCACCAATGTCTATGTCTCCTCTACTTCAACTAGATTACATTACCCAGCCTCCGACATCTAGGTGGGTCTGTACAACCCATTCCTGACAATGGAAGTAACCTGCGTGGTTAGGAGCATATGGGTCTTCTCTATCTTCTCTCTCTCTCCTCATCTGCTGACCAAATGCAGGGAATCCAGAGGAGGACTCTGAGGTCCTACAGGATGCTACGCCTCTAGATAACAAAAGCCTGGTTCCCTGAACGACTGTGTGGAGCTGACCCCACCTGCTGGGCATATTAGATCGTCACGTGAGCAAAAAATGAAACTATTTTGTTAAGCCTCTAAGACTTGGGAATTGTTTGTTATAATATCAGACTAATACCAGGCTGGCTGTCATCTTTTGTCTTTTATCTTCTTTGAATGTAATGATTTTTCTTCAACAATAAAACTTTTAAATTACACCTTGTATTTCAGATAAGAACAACTCCTACTCATACACTATTACTGGCTGTAAAGATTACTTGAAAGAGTACAAGGCAATTAATTTTGTAAGCTAAAAAGAAAGAAACAAAAGCTGCTGTATAGGCACTTAAAATCACTGCTCACCCGCCGAGTGACAGTTGGATCTCGCTGTGCTTTGGAGATGAGGTGTCCAAGAAGGGTGTTAGTTCGGAGAAAACGTAAGCGGATATTTGTTGCCTTGGTGAACTCCCTCAGAGTGTGAGAGAAAGTAAAATTTTTTGCACCTGGACGACCATTTATCAAGGACACCACAACCTAAAATAACCACATACACACACAAAAGAGGATAAGTCCTTTCACCAAAGTTTAGCTGCAAGTATCTAAAAACAATTCATATGCCCAAAGCACAAAGGTTTTTTGAGCTATTAGTTTGTAGGTGGTCTTGGATCTATATCTATGTTTATGTCTAAAAACATTACAGCTAATTCCATTTTCCTTTTGAATTCTGGCAATCTGTCCTTAAAACCAGGGCTCTTGGGAGCTGTTATTTAATTTTCAAACCCTTTGTTCTATCAGTGTAGTTGTGGAGCTGTAATACAATGAAATGTTGAAAGTATAATGTTAAAATATATAAACATAAGGAAACAACTTTTTGTAAGGCTGCATCAAAGAAACAAAGCCAAAGTAATCAAAACAATCTAAATAAGGTTGAAAAAGGAAGTCTCTGGCTATAAAATAGACAGTGAAGGAGATTTGAAAAATCTATATAAAATGAAGGTCCCAATCATTTGAGATATGGTGAGTGCGCCATTCATTGTAAAATACTGGATAGAGCTACTCAAGAAAGATATTTCTACCTAAATAGGGGGACTGACACCCTTTAAAGACATTTATTTGAAACTCACTTCATGCTCATGATAGCCTCACAGTTTCCATGGCATTCTTCTCTGTTCTCCTCACCTGTTTTGCCACCTCCCCTAACAATAGCCTGGCTGACTTCACAAGGAACAACTGCAACCCGGAAGAGCAGCTATTCTTTTCTCCCCAACCGACGATGCCCACCCTGCCCAAAGGGATCAGGGATTATCACTGCCACCTACCCTTCATCTCCTCACTTTTACCGGGATAATGTGTTTGTGAAGCAGTGGGAGAGATCTTCACCTCAATCACTAGTAACCCATTTTCTAAATATTCCACCAGAAAAGAGAGTTCAAGACCTGTGGGCCTTGAATCTGGAATCTGGACTTCCAGAGGAAAGTCAGAGACCTCAGAATTTCCAATGTTAATGATACCTCAATTAAAAAAAAAAAAAAGCAAAAAAGCACTGGTTTTTATCATGTTCTCTGTCAGATTTCCTTGAAAGTGCAAGTTTTGCTATTATGAAACATTGAAATCTTCATGTTTATTTCTGAGTCTTATCTCTGTGGCTTCCCAAATCTACTTACCTCACCATTTTCCAAAGGTACAATTCGAGAATATTCAGTAGTACAAAGCACATCATCATCTCGTGTGATAGCTATATTTGCCGCCTGCCCAAATTGTTCCAAACAGTCTACTTTAGAATCTAGGAAGGAAATATTTTCATACTATAAAATAAAACATTATCAACTTGTTGTAAATCTCTTAAATAATTCTATTTCTTTAAGAAAAAACACAAAAAAGCACAGAAACATTAAAATTTTAGACAAAAGCTTAAAGTCTTTAGACCATGAAAGAAAATACCAAGCTATTTCAGCCCACTGGACTTTCAAAAGCAATATTTGGAGATGTAGTTCTAAGTTCTCACTCCTCATTAGGTAAGCTTACCCTCTGAGGAGCATTGATAGAAGACCCAATGCTCCACCCCAATTCATCAGACACTGACATTCTTCATTAGTGAAAATGACAAGGTCAAGGTAAGTTATGAGAAATGTAGACTCCATAAAGATAAAACTAAGTTCCTAATTCTGCATAAAAAGAAAAGGATTGGAGCTCTGGCCCAGTTACGGGTACACTATTTCTTCCTAAATAGTGCAAGAACTGTTAACATAAAAGATACTTCAACCTCAGTTCTGGATGTGTACCCTTGCAATTAATGCACACATGCCTGAGTAATAGGGATATTCTGAGGATAATCTAGAAAGTTAAAACTGCCCAGTCCCTAACTAGCCACACTGAGAGACTAATTTTCTAGTTAAATCCAAAGTCTTGATATGCTACAAATAATTAAAGCCTCTTATAAAGTGGTAGGCAAGATTACTTACGAGCAAAATATTGCCAAGGTGAGTAGGTGCTTCCAAAGTCTACAGATCTTTCCAAGACCCAAAGATCAGGACGAGGAGAATTTGCAAATTTGATTAAAATATAGGCCACATGGAAAAGCTGATGAAGCAAAGGAGATACAGTTACTAAAGTCATCTCATCTACCCACAACCTCAACCATCTCTATATGATGCGGCCTGATTCCCAAAGCCACATATATAGCCACACCTCTCTCAAAGTCTAGATCCCATTTCTAACTGCCTATTGGACATCTCTACCTGGGTATGGTTCCTCAAGCTTATTACGTGCAAAACCAAATCACTTTTCTTTCTATAATAAATCTATACAATAATCTTTGTCATACTTTTGTTCATTATACCCTTTATATTTAAACCAGTCTACACAGCATCTTAAAGTCTATACCTTTAAAGAAGTCTGATGTCAAGCATTAGGCACCATTAAAAAAAAAAAACCCTGATTTATTCAATAATCTATGATTTAATCATTGCTATGTTCTAGGTATCATGTTAAACACCTCTCAAACATTCTTGCCTTTAGGCCTCACAATAATGAGGATGAGGAAAGTGTGGCTTCAAGAGGTTACATAATGTGCCCACGTCTTGCAGGTGTAAAAATCCTGAGCTTACGTGTATCCTACTCGCTGACCATTAACTATGCCACAGAACCTATCAGGTACTTAATATCTGACCTGTTTCATCTTAGGGGAAATATAGATTGTCAGATAGTTCCAAACATCATTATTTCTAAATATGCTAAATTTCCATTATAGGGAGCCTGGAGGTGGGGAGCTATGTTATAATACATCTCAAGGATTATTTGAAAGAAACAGTTTTCCAAAGTTGCAATTTCTCCTACTGAAATCCAAATAAATGAAATAGCCTCAGGGGCTCAGAAGACCACTCTCTTTGTTTCCCTTCATCATGCTCTAAGATAATATATGACCCCTTTGACAGCAGATAATAATCCCAAATCTAGCATCAGGTGGAGACAGGCCACAGTGTGCCCTTCCCTTTGTTATATGAGCCTGCCACCGCACCTAATTTAATAAGCCCACTGATTCCACCAACTCATCTGCCAGCACCTATCAGATAGGGCATTCCACCTTAAAATGTTTCCCTCCCATTTTCACCTTAGAAACCAGTTTCTGAGGTTCCTCAGCACATATTTACGTGCCTGACTACTGGCAGTCTGCATCCCATTTTTTCTGAGCCCATTTGCACTGACAGACTTTCTCAAGCTCTACCACTGCGGTGTAACTTTCAGCTGATTCTTGCAAAGTGCTCCAGTTCTGTGGCAAATCTCTGAGACTTAGATTCAAAATGTCACTGCAAAGCAGAGTGAGTGGTGTCCAAAGTGGGTTCACAGCTGGTTCATGCATGTTAAACGAACAGGCATGGATTTATTCTCTTCTGCTTGATAATTTAAAATTATGTGCCTTTTAAATGGCTCCTTCTGCTAAATTTCTATTATCAGTTACTTATGTTTGCTCTTTGATGGCTCAAAATACTTCAAGGCATGCATGACCCATGCTAGAGACTCAGTGATGTAAACAAGGGCCCTTTATGAAGCTGGAAAGTGCCAGGAAATGGAGTCATTGGAGGAGAAAAGCAAAGGCAAAGTGGTGCACCTTCAGAGAAATAACAGCTACTCACGTACACACACAATTTTATTGAATCTTTGAAAGTGAGTTTCATACATTATTTCAGCATGTATCTCCCAAGAAAATGGACATTTCTTTTATATAAACTCAAAATTTTGATGCCTAAGAAATTTTACCATTTATACAACAATCTTATCTAATACACTGTCTATATCCAAATTTCCTTGATTCTCCTCGTAACACCCATTGTATATTTCCAATCCAGGATCCACTCAAGGATTACATGCAGCATTTACTGTCAAGTCTCCTTTGTCTTCTTCAATTGAGAGCAGCCTTTTCATAGTTTTTGTCTCTCCTGACATGAACATTTGGAAGAGTCCAGCTCTTTTCTATCCTACAATGTTCCACAGTCTGAATTTGTCTGATTGTTTTCTCATGATCCGATTCAGGGCAAGCATTCTGGCAAGATTACTACTTGTGTGACATGTCCCTCTCATAGCATCATACCGAAGGCACATGACATCAGGTTGTCCTATTAATAGTGATGCTGTGTTTGGTCACTTGCCTAAGAAGATGTCCACTAGATTTCCCCATCATAAAGTTATCTTTTTGACTTTGTCATTAATAAAGAACCTGTGGAGAGACGTTTTGAAACATTTATTTTAATCAACTAAATTATAAACATTTCCCACTATCCATGTAAAAACACAAACATGAGTTATAAAAAATAAGTTCCAAAGTAAGGAAATAAACAAATTTCCTTTGCAGCTGCTGTCCATTTGAAAATTTTATCTAATAAGTTAATTTTATAGAAATGCTTTAATTGAGAAGATGCAGATCGAGTGAAATTAAACTCCATTTTAGTAACTGTGTTTGAAAACTTTTTACAAAATGAAGTACAATCCTCATAAAACAATCAAGGCCAGTGATGAAAATACAACTCAGCTGGCCTGAAAAAAGGGATCCTTTTAATCCTGGTCCAAATTGCACATCTGCTAATGGTTCAGCAAGGGTACTTCTTTCTTGTGGGTTTATTATCACCTATACCATAAAACCCAGACCCTGGCACCATCAAAAGCATGTGTTGGGAGGAAAGTCACCTGTCCTTCAGCTCCTCTTACTGTTTCCCAGAAGCACCTGCTCACCTGGGAGGAGAGAAGGTAGATCATTCCAGAAACTTACAGGAAGGGACTCAAGAGGCCCCTAGGTCAAACTTTCACCCAAGGTAAGAAACTTCACCCTTCAATCTCTTTTTGAGAAGTAACCCACTGCATTCCTGACAAGTTCAGGCCATTCCATGTTTCCTCGGTATTTTGTCAAAACTTTCTTTCATGAGTCTTCGTCCCAGCCTTTGAAGTAGCAAAGACATCTACTGTTTATCCCACATGACACCCTACCCAGAATTTAAATACCAACACCACATCCTCCTATATATTTTTTAAGGAATTAAGATTCAAGACAGCAGGAGGCAAAGATTAATATAAAAACTAGAAAGGAAAGGAGTAATAAAATTCCTAAATGAAATTAGAGTCTCAAGATTTGGGTCATGCCAATAACTTAGAAAATAACAAGCCCACTATTTTTAATGAACGATTTCAACAACAACAAAAAAAAAATCAAAAGACAGGGAAAAGGCGAAGCACTTGCACCTATATTTTATTACTGACGAATTTTTAACTCTGTAGAAAAAAATATTGATGACATATCATATGATATGTCCTCTTTGCGAACACTGATCATTATTCCCTAAGTAGACTCAAATTTAGAACTTGCAACTAAATTATGTTAAGAATATTTTATCCATAATAATTTACAAAGTTGCTGGTGATTTTAAATAAGCTGAAGCCCACTGGAATCCAAGAACTCTGAGCTCAATTTCATATTGAGTCTTATATTTTACTTTACTCTGTGTAATTACTTTCACTTCATGGAATTTTTTTTGTCTAGGGCCTGATTCTCCTTGTGAAACTCACTTTTTCACATTCATGACTTTTTTTTTTTTTTTTTGCTAATTTACAAGAAAATTAGATATGACATTTGGTTCACTCACTGAACTGATTAGTAGCCTAAGAATTTTTCTGACAAACCATACAGGACAAAGGAAATAATATAGTCATGTCCTTCCAAGACAAAGAGATTTAACTGAAGACTCTAATAACCAGCAACCAAGTTATTTAAATTATGTATAAGTGACATAGACCATGACTTCAACAAATTATTTCTCAGCAATGATAATTTGTCCTCAATCAGATTCTGGATAATGTGATCATCACTTTTCTTAAATAATTCCACACCTTCCACAATGTTCCAGTCTCCTCCTCTCGGCCAATATCTTCCCGCCTAAAGAGTAATATTTCTGGCCTGCACTCACAATGGCCCTGTTCTACTTAGTTGTCATATCTATTTCTTTCTCCTTCTGTTACATCTTTCTTAGGTTCAGCACCCATTGCTAAATCAGTTTTATCTAAGGCTAAACTATCTTTTTGGCTATGTTTCTAATATCCTTACTAAGGACAGGGTACTTCAGACACTTTTTTTGACAACAGCTGTCCATGTCTGTAGGGCATAATAATGGTCACTTAAATTGGCTCAGCGTCTTCATTTTTATTAGTTAGTATATTCTTTTTTTTGTTGTTTGTTGTTGTTGTTGTTTGTTTTGAATGAGTTTTAAGCTGAAGTGTCGTTTCAAATCAACTGGCCCACAGAATAAATATTCTTCTTCGAATTCACCCTTTGACCAAAAGCTGTTTTTACTTTCTGAACACTAAATCCCCTAACATGGAAGTTCTCAAAGCGAGTGGCCCACCCTCTGGGCTATTTTATTAGTTATCACAATAACGAGCCCAATAAGCAGAGAGACTATGCATCTCAGAGGCACCAACCTGCACCCTGAGAAAGAACACAACCAGTTCCAGGTAAGAAAGCTGCCCTCTGGGTGCCTGGATCTGAAATAATGCACTCATGCTGCTGTCCAGAGTGTGGCTGGAGAGGGGGAGGTGTTCATCTTTAGTTTGTTGGACTTCCGAGGATCTGAATGCCCTTCCCACCTTATGAATCCTGCTGGGGACAGAATGCACTGCCGATTTTAAAAGCTGAAAATGACAGCTTTTCTAGCTCCCCCAGCAGTAAGGAAGGCAGCATGGATACATGACCCAGACTCAGTGAATTGGATGTCTCCGACTGAAAATTTGTATCTACAGCAAATGATGAATAAAGGCAGGGACACTGAAGAATTCTTTCTAGAAGCAAAAAAGATGGCAGCATCATCTGGCTTCTAGAGACAGTGGCTGGTTCCAGCAGAAGTATACTGAGTTCAGAGTCCAGGTGCAGGGCAAACTGTGTCACCAGCACCAGCTGCAGAAACCAGCATTCAGCTGTAGCTATATCTTCACAGAGGAGACTGTGGTTCTGTCTGCAGCCTCCTTTGCTTCTGCCCATTTTCTAAGTCTCCTCAAACCTCCAACCACCCCCAACTCCACGTCTTCCTCCTCCCTGATTTTTTCTCTTTCACTGGTAAAATCAGAACTACCAAAAAGGAGCTCCCTTGCCTTCCCTTTCCAAATCAATGAGCACATTTGCATCTGCACATCCTCTCCCTCTTCCCCCTGGTCCAATGGAGTGAGGCACCTCTTCCTGTCAAAACCCAATCCCTCCATCTGTGCTTGGGATCTCACTCCCCTCCTGCCTTCTGTTAGATCCTTTCCATCAGCTTTTAAACATCTCTTCCATCCTAAAGACAAGAGAATGCTTCTCCTTCCATCCAAACCCTCCCCTAGCTCCACCCTAGCTCCTTCTTCCCACCACAGCCACACTTCTTTGAAAATTGGTGTGCTGGCTCATCCCCCCTCCTCATCTCAAACCCACTCCCAAGTCCCCTCCAGCTCATCCAGATTTCAGCTATCAGCCTTGTCTAACCTTATCCCACACTCTGCCTCCATCTTACACCACTGACTCCAATGTATATCTTTAGCCCAGACTCCTCACACAAACTTCAGACCCACGTTTCCAACTGCCTATTTAATTTCCCCTCATAGATACCTCACATCTACCCTAGCTTGGCATGACCTAATGGAAGTCTAACCCCAGCCTCCTGGAGCCTGCTAACCCCTACTTAACCAGTAGGTCTCAGCACAGCCTCCACTTTCTAGTTAGCTGTCTATTTTATGCTTCCTGGAGCACTGTACTTTTCTTTTAAAATACTTATCACAGGAGTAATTAAATACTAATAGTTTGAGTGCACATGGCCTTGGGAATACAGGAGGTATACTTGATTCTCCTGCCCACTCATGAACTGCAACAGGAATACCATAGCTACATGCAGCTGGAGGCCAGGGCAGAGCCTGCACTTTGCCTGGGTGAGGGAAATGCTGGTAGTTGGACAAAACCCTAAGGATTGAGCTTACTTGGCATAAAATGAGACAGCTCGTCACCATCATTGTGATGAAACAGTGCATCCCCAGTTGAACAATCAGATCTAGACATGAGATGGTCCCTTGTGTCCCAAATGCTCCCACTTAAAAGCTTTGGCTCCCATGAGGACCCCTAAAAGGCATGCTTCATAACATGACAAATGTGTGGGAAAGAGTAATGCTGCAGAGTAGAGGGAGGCCTGGGCGTAAAGGTTCTGAGAAGGATAAAGGTGAGGAAAGGCAGCTAGGCAGCAGGGTGAAGTGTGGATGGGCTCCATGCCTGATGGATATCAGGAGAACTGAGTTCTGTGCGCAGCTTGGCATCTGCCAGGAGTCAGGTGACCTTGAGTGAATGAGTCGAACCTCTCTGAGCCTCAGTTTCCAGAAATCCAGCTCTGGGTGTGACTCTGTTAGGAACTTTGGCAGGGATTCCAGCCTGCCCAGAGCAGATGTGAAGTAGAACACAAGCCATGGAAGTGACAGGGCAGCCAGACAGATCCATCATGGCAGGTGTGGATTAAACCAGGAAACTGGAGGCATGGCAAACTCCCTCTCTGCTCGCTGGCAGAGAATGAGACTGATGAGGGGTGTGCCTTTTGGAACCATCCCACTAAAATCAATCCATCACCTTGTAGAGGATGAGATCTGGGTCTTAACTTGGCCAATGGGGTGAGCAATTAGGCAGCCATTATAGCTACACAAAGGGCTACATGGGTTTTTAACACATAGTTTAGGTCCCCCTTCCTAGTTATAACACTTTTCTGGCAAAAAAAAAAAAAAAAAAAAAAAGAAATGCAATGAGTTCTAAATACCTGATGTAAATTTTGGCACACACCTAATTTATACCTATATATGACTTCCCCCAAGATAATATTCTATTAAATAAATCAATGTGAAAGATTATTTCACTAATGACCATACAAATACCAAACCCATAGGGATCAGAAACAAGAAAACAGATACACATATAGCAATATGGATGAACCTTCATAATGTAAAGGGCATGAATACAGAAAACATCAAATTAGATGTTAGAGCACATTTATATAAATTATATATATACACATTCATATACATATACAGATATATACACATACATGTATACACACACATATATTCACATAGAACACTTTATATTTTATAAACAATCTGTCATAATGGTTGATAGAGAAGGACCTTGGACCAGAATTTCTGGTTCCAGTTTCCAAGCTGTGCAATCTGGGCAATTCCATTCATCTTTGTGCTTTAGTACCCTCATCTGTAAAAAGGAATAATAATAGTACTTAATGGCAGAGTCTTTAAAGGAGCTCAATAAAAAGCTTCCCTCTTCCCTATCTGGTTCTGAACCAACTGAGAAGACAGACAAATGAGCAAGGGCAATGGGGACAAAATATCGCCTTTATTTCTGGAAAAGCTGATATTGGAGGTCACAGGTTGCATCTGTTGAAAATGAATGCCAGACGAGATGTCCTGTGGTGAGTGGCCCATATGGCTCTGGCAGGAGAAGCAGAGGAGAGCACCCGTGTGCCGTGGGACACCTGCTCCCAAAGGCCAAGGCAGAGCCATGTGTGCCCTGCTTTTGACTCCATATTTACCATCCAGAAGAAGAGGGGAAAGAGGAAGGCCAGCAGCACTACCCAAGTAGAGCCCACCCCACATAGACAGAAACAGTGATGACCATGTAGCACAAAGGGTTGGAGTGAGGAATAAAAGAGTTGATGCCTAGAGAACGCTTGGCACAAAGCCCAGCACATATGAGGGTTCAGTCCGTAAAAGTGAGCATTCCTCAAAGGCACAACCATGTTTCAGGTTCATTAGCAAAGACATTAGAGCAGATGCTTATAAGGGGGACGGGGGGAGAGGGAGAACAGGAGTGAGCATCTAGGATGAAAGGGGAAATATAAAAATAAAGCAAGAGAGTGGTGTAGTTCATAACACGCTATGAGCTGAGAAGAATAATTAGCTCACCTCCTTGAAGCAGGAACCATATCTCTAAAATGCTCTTAACAATGCTTCCTAAGGAGATATAACAATACAAAACTAAATGGAACATCAGCCTTTAGTAACCATAAAACATATATTGCCATGTATTCCGGTCAAGTGACTTGGCAAAAATCCCAAGGAAACATTTGAAACGCCCATCAGCACCATCTCAGGCCAGCACCTTTTGAGAGGGGTGTTCTCACAAGAGTTCAGGGAGAAGGGGAGATGGCACGATTAGGGTGAGCCTTATAACTGCAAACACACATGAGCACATGCATCCTAGAAAGAATTGTTTTATTCTTGTGGTTTGGGCAGCCAGTAGTTGAGTTTTTGTTTTTAATCCATTCCTATTGGTTAAGAGACATAGGTACATTAACTGCCTGATTTGCAAAGAGAGAGGACTGCTTCCACTTGAACTACAATTCAACTAATGGTATCCAGGGAATAATAAATTCACTCCAAATTTGAGAAAACTCTCTGAGCTTGAAAATATCCCTTTGGATGGCTTGATTCTGCTCCTGCTGGCTGCCCAGGTCCCAGGTCCTTCTTTCTACCTCCATGACCATGTAACCTCTGGTTTCTTCCTTCCTCGGTATTCTTTTCAGGCTGACAAGACTAATCACTTCTTGAAACTTCAAATGCAGGAGGTATTAAGGCCTGAGGATGGCCACATGGGGCTATCTTATCACCATAGCTGGGTCAGAATCTAAGTTTCTGTTTAGGGAGTTCTAAAAAGAAATCCTTGCTCTATCCTCCTCCTTTCCAGAGAAGCAATGTGGGAAGTTCTGTGTACCTGACTTTCTCCCTACAACTAAGTACTTGAGGATGGTTTGAGAGTTATGCTCATTAAAACAGAGCCTGTGTCTATCACAATAGGCTGGTTGCATTGCAGTGACGATACCAAAATCACAGTGCTTTAAAAAAATTAATGTGTTACACGTCTATTGAGGGTGGGCTCTGCTCCATGTCCTCTTCACACACGGACACAAACCAGTGGAGCCCCCACTATCTGGAACATCACTGATGCAGGAACGTAACGTAGCACATCGTGCACCAAAGCAGGTCTTATGGCCAGGCTTTCCCTCAGAGACAGGAAATCCTGGTGAGCTAGAAATGCAGACATGCTGGTGCTTAGAGGACCCCATTTCATACCAATTTGGCTCTGCTCTCCTGGCTAAGACAGAAACCAATGGTTGTAGAAGTTGAGATTTCAGAGGCATGTTGGGTTCTTTTTTTTTTTTTTTCCCCACCCACACTACCCACACTGGCCACAGAGGACAAATGTGGCTGAGAGAAGACAAGGTCAATTCTAGAGGTCAAGCTAGAGGGCAAAATGACACTGCAGTGCTCTCAAACTTAAGAGTGCACTAGGAGCACCTAGAAGGCATGTTAAATGTAGATTCCAGGGTATAATTCAGGAAGTTCTAAGTCAGTAGGTCTCTAGTGAGGCCTATAAATAGGGCCAGCTAAATAATTTGCATAACTTAGAGCAAAAGGAAGACTTTAAAGGTAGGAAAAAGTGCATTTAAAACTACTAAAATTTACTTTTTCCTTTCTTCTATAGTTTCTCCCTTGTCCTATCATGGTATTTGTTTTGTTTGCTATTTAATACTGTACTCTCTCGGGCAAGGGAACTCTTACTGGGTAAATGCAGACTCTCATAGGTACCAGGGGACCCCATCGTGTCACTGTATACATGCCAGGATTCCTCTCACAAAAGCTACTGGGTTGACATGAATGATACACCGTGAACTGCCTGCCAGAGCCAAGGAGGTCAATCTCCCCTTCCTGTGGGCCCATTGCCCCAACCTATCAAGAAAGATGACCCCTGAAGGATTGAAACCTCTGCACCAGGATGTGCTTGGTATCTGGATGCAGGCTCATCCTTGTCAAATCACCCATCACTCTGTTATTTTAGGACAGGGGTAACACTGCCATGCCCCTCCTCTGCATGGTGTGCGTGCAGCCAACCCTGCCTGCACCTGCTCCTTGACCCCAGCTGAGGGTAAGGGGCAGCAGGGTAAGGAAGGTTAGAGGGATCGAGGTGCCAGGGATCAGGTGGCCAAGAACCTATCTGGGGAGGAGGTTGGCTCATGAGCCAGCGCATGCTCCGCTGTCCCACTGGATTTCATTTACAAAACACAAATTCAAATATAAAATTATTAAGAGTTCCAAGATGACACTAAGTCCTGAACATGGGTCCCCCTTCTGAGCACAGGGATTTAAGGACTAACTTTAAGAAACTCTGACATGTAGACAGGCTCATTCAGGGGAAGTAGGTGATCAAGACAGGTCCCAGTACCAAGGAGCAAGACTTTAAGAGCCAGCCCTGTTCTAGGAAGGAAGTTGCTCTATGTTCTAGAATTTGATATCAGGGTCCTAGGCACAGACTATAGGCTTTCAGGTAACTGCTAAAAGAAAACAGTACTCTAAGATCCAGACAGATGGTCATGATGGACTAGTAGGGTTGACCAACCTTTCCACTTTGCCTGGGACTCTCCTGGTTTTAGCAAAGAAAATCTTGCACCCCATAAAACCCCTCGGTCTCAGGCAAACCAGGACAATCAGTCACACTATGACCAGGGCCTCATATTGGCCCAACAAACCCTGTTCATCTTTGAGATACTAATGGAAAGGCTGCCTCCATGTAAAATCTTTCTAAAGCATCTCAAGCATAGGTAATACTTCCCTCTGTGGTGGTTACACTGATCAGGATGTGCACTAACTATTCATGTATTTAACTCCCCAAGAAGAATGTGAAATCCCAGAAGACAGGGAGGGATCCTAACATCTTGGTAGGGAAGACACCCCTACCAAGATGTAATGCAGGGCCCTAAGGGTGGTGGGGCATCAAGGCAGCTTGAGTTCCCTGGCTTCAAGGACATTTTGTCCCACTCTCCAGGCCTGTGTGTCTCTCGCATAGTGTCCACTTCACTCTCAAGGCCCTTTGGGAGGCTTTGCCCGCCCCTCTGGGACCTTGTCTTCTTGCACCACTGCTTGCGCTTCTTCTCCATTGCCTGTCCTGCTTCTGGCTCAGCCTTTGCCTTGCTGTTCACTTTCCAGTCAGGTCTGCTGATGAGCAAGGAGTCTAGGCCCTGGCTGCTTAGGGTATGGCCCACCAGCCAGCAACTGTGGCATCACAGGGGAAGATCTTAGAAATGCAGAGTCTACAGGCACACCTGCAGACTTCTGAGTCAGAATCGTCCTTTGAATAGACGATCCAGATGTACATTAAAGTTTGAGAAGCACTGGCCTAGCCCATGATATATATCCTTTTTCTCCACCAGGGTACATTGCTGGCATTACTCTTTCTCCTATGAAAACTTGGTCCCAAGTAAATTTTAAATCAATGTGTTACTTCTCCCCAGGATATTACCTTTTTTAAGCTTTAGCTAAAGAAATTCAGGGAGTTTTGAACAGTTTACATCCTGAAATTCCACCATGCCAACAGCTGCCAGACCATCTCTATAGATAGCTGAAAGTTGGCCCTGTTTTTCCTGTAATGGACTATACATCTTCTCCATGCTATGATTACAGACAAGTTTAAGGGGCAAAATTGGTATCTTCAGGTAGTCAAACTACGATCTCTTTGTGTGTGCCTATCTCTATAGGATAATACACTGAGCAATAAATTTCAGCATAAAACATGCTTTATTAAGCCCCAATTGTTCTCCAAAGCAATATCTCTTAACAAGAGGATAAATAATGGCTAGGAAGAGGTACAACATGGGTGGGAAGGGGTCTTTTGAAAGAATGCCTCAAGGAAATGTTATGACTCATAATATGAATGCTTAGGATGATTCTCTATATATTTAGAAACAAGCCCACTCTCAGCTATCAACACACATATTATTATCCTACTGTCACTGGAAACATTTAGGAGCAAAAGAAAAAATAACTGGGAATGAAATGGTACAATAACTAATGAGGCCTTATAATTAAGATATATTTGCTCTAAGGGGGAAACAAATCACATAAGTTTTAAAAGGGAACAGCTGAGTATTGTAAAAAGAAAATTATAACCTGGTGTGCTATTCGGATAGCATTTGATGCTTGATCATTCTGCTTGATGTTGAGCTTCTCTGTGACAATCCACTTAGAAAGAAGCAAAAATTAAAAACTTAGCCATAGCCAGCTTACAAAGCTTGCGTATTTTCTACAGAATTGCACTGTACTTCTCAAAATGACTCAGAAATATCATTTAATGCTATAAAATGAGAAATATTTCTATATGAATATACAAATCTTTCAGGCTTAGGATAACCATAAAGTAAGGCAAAATATATCTTGGCAATTTATGCTAAATGGCAACTAAATGTGTATAGCTGAAATGAAAACAGTGATTAGATTACAGTTTCATCAATATATTGCATGTATTCATCTGCATCCCATTTCTTTAAGAACAAAAGAGTGGGAAGGGATTTAGAGCCCTAAATCCCAAAGGGCATAAAACAAACAGCATTACCAAAAATCAAAAGTAAACAAACAAAAGGAGTAAAAGGAAAATGATCAGTAGGGGTGAAATGTTGAGCCCATAGTGAAGTTTACACACAAAACGCAGGTCACAAAGCTGTATACCCCTGTGTGGCAGAGCCGTAAAATTGCTTCCAATAGCCAATATAAAGCGGTAAATATGATCTCAGTGACCATATGTTTTGTTTTGCTTTTCAATGCCCCAAAGAAGCACAACTATTTGAAGGACTAAAGGGATTTCTCAAATGGTCCTTCACAGGGAACACTGTGGAAGGTGACAGACAACATCCTGACAGAAGGGCAGAGATTACAAACACCTACATGGGCCTAAGAGCCGGGCTCAGACAGAAAGGCAGCATGGTGTGCATAACTGTCGCACATCAGCCAAGGCTGGCCCTGCAGCCAAACTGCCTGGGTGCAAATCCCTGACTTACCCCAAGCTCACCTGTGACCATGAGTCAGCGGTTATGTAACCCTGGGAGGCTCCAAAACACGTCTGAGCAGCAGTTTCCTCCTCTATGAAACAGGAATCTACCTTACAGGTCGCAGTGAGGATTAAATGAGTAATACTCATTGACAGGTGCTTAGAACAGTTTCTAGAATATTAACTATGTTAGTATTCATAAAACTTAGGTTTCTAAATTCTAAATTAGTCATCTTGTGAAGCAAGTATTCATCTTGCTTCATCTTGTGAAGCAGATGTTGAAGAATTTTCTAAGATTTATGAGCTTATCTACCACAAGGAAAGAGCAACACACCTTCTTTCTACCACCTATTTTTCCAAATGTTTAAATTAATGTTCTAAATATAAATGACCAGAAGTCCAACATTTTCATTATATTCCAAGTTACAAGTGATAAATATTTAATACCTATTGTACATGTATATATTTTGGTATGTGAGGGACATATGTACATTGGGGCGACGCTCTCACCCTGGAACACAGAAATTTGCAAAATTTGCCCCATCTGCAGTCAGGAGGCTGGACACTGCTTTCCTGTGCTTACCTCACCTTGGCCAGGCCCAGGACCCTGCCCTCTTACCAGGATGCTAACTGCTCCACTGCTCTGCCCATCTAGACCTCTGATTACAGACACCAGCCTGAATTTATGCTGCTGAGCTCTCCTGGATTTGGTGATGCAGATCCTGAAACAGAAAGAGGGCTCCATCTCTCTGCCTCTGGCTCCCTGGTCCTGGCCCTGGCCGGCCCCCTTCATTTCAGTGGGAGCTCCTGGGACACTGCATGTGAGGGACTTCAAGAGTCAGCTAAGCTAGGAGGATTGTGAGAGGCAGAGGACAGAACCGAATGTTCCATTCCTGTCATTCCTTGATGTTGAGAAACTCTAAAGGTAAACAAGCAATCTCCTCAATCAAGGTGCTTAAACATGGAACAGAGTGTGTTACACATGATGTACTGAACTGGGAACTCCAAACTGTAGCATGTTTACATTAGTGGTTGGAGAGTCAGCGAGAGGAGTGTAAATAGCACAGGAGCTTGTTCTTGATTTAGAGAGACAAGGAGCATGACGCATCCTTATCTAGTCTATGAGGCCAAGGTGAACTTTGTGCAGACAAGTAGCAGGAGCTGCAGGGTGAGATGTGGGAAATGAAACCTGGCCCCTCTGGTCTGCAGGGAGCTGCAGGAGTCCTGGGAAATAGAATGCCCACACTGCCCACATAGCGAGGCCACTTGGGACAGGCTCAGTGGTACTGTCGTAGTCAGGCATGAACCTGATCCTGGTGGAACCTGATCCTGATGGAACCTGGACTCCTTGAGGAGCCCTGACCTTCCCAACCTGCTCAGTCAACCATCTCTCTGGGGCTTGAAGGGGTGGCCAGGGACACCCCTCCTGAAGACTGGCATTAACCACAGAAAAGGTAGTGGTTAGATTTGGTTTTCATTTTTCCCTAAAGGAAGGCATGCAATGGAAGAACGAAAAGTGAAATTTAACTTTGGGTGGTGAACACAATGCAATATACATATGACATATTATTGAACTGTACACTTGAAACCTGTATAATTTTATTAACCAATGTCACTCCAATAATTAAAAAAAAAAAAAAGAAACAGTGAAGAGAATCACAGAAATGAGAATAGGGAAAGAAGAGGCATTGGGAAGAAAAGAATAAAGAAAGGTAATTTGGTGGTGTAGAAAAGCTGCAGGGACACCGAGTATAAGGAGGGGCGCAGACTCTGGGGGTGAGATGAGCACCCTAAAAGACTTTGGGTGGAGGAAGGAGGTACTGAACAAGGACTCCCCAAGACTGTATTTAACTCAAACTCTCATTGGAACCTTGTGAAGAGTTCATGAAATTCAGTTTTTCCTTATATATGCTTGCCATTTATAGGAGAATTGCCATGATTTAAAACCAAAAATATGCTGAAATCACAAAAGTTTCACAAGGGAAGAAACATAAAATAGTTTTTAAGATTAGCTCAGGAATAAAATAGGCTCTTTAAAAAAATCAGTTTCCACTTACTGGACATTTTTCTGATTCTGCTGGCATTTAAAGCTTTCTAGCAGCTGACCTCATTCCAGTAAGAAATAGAAACTTTTCTTAGGGGGAGAGAGGACATCCAGAAAGCTTCAAGTAAGCTTTAACTTATTTTATTTTTTATATCTACAACGTTTAATTTTTTAAGAATTGTGATATGAACATTGAACAGACAATATTATTTACATTAAAATTGTGTTCTCAAAAATTTCAAAAACCTACAAAAGGAGAGATTAGAGAAAAACTTCCATGAATCCATCACCTTACTTCAAAATTAAAACTGACTAAATATTTGATTATAAGGACTTATCTTAATTTCATTTTATTAGAATGAAATCCAAATAAGCTTTTAAATCAATACCCCAAATCCCACCAGAAACAATTGTTCCTTTTGTCCTCTCTGTATTGAATTCTTCTCTCCCCAAAGGAACAATTTTCTCAATTAGTTTCATTGTCTTTCTAACTCTGAAGGTAAGATATGTTTATTGAAAAAAATACAGACCTGAGAGCTAACATGAATTGAGTTCTTAGAGTGTGTGAGCATGTTTCTAAGAGGTTTTTTCTGTATTACTTTATTAATTCCTCACAACAACCCTATGAAGGTAGAACTAGATTCATCCCCAAATTTCAGATGAAGAAACTGACCCCAAGATATTAACTAGAGGGTCCAGTGTCACATAACTAGAAAGCTATGGAACCAGATTTCTACTTAGGTGATAACCCAGAAATCTGAATTACACTGTAAATGGGGATTTACAGAAAACGGGGAAATCTACCAACAATCCCACCATCCAGAAAAAAGCACTCAGCATTTTAGATTCTTTCTTTTCTGATTTTTTTCTTTGCTTATACACAAAAAGAAAATGTAATCGTAACATACAATATATACAGCTTACATATAATTTGATTTTTTTCTTCACAACATGGCAAGGACATAGGTCATGTCAATAAAGACATCAATGGCATCATTCTAATGGCTGCCAATTAACCAACTGAATGAATCAGTCGCCTTTAATTGGACATGAGATCGTTTCCCACATCATGTTATTATGAACAATGCTCTAAGAATATCCTTGCTCAAACATTTTGAGCATTTATCTCCTATTTCCTTAGGATAAATTCTTTGAAATAGTAATACTATGACAAAGACAGTAATCTTTTATTTTAGAAGCAATAATGCACCTTAAGCTTACTGGAACCCTAGAAAGGGGGCAAAAGTAAGGTGGACATCAATGACAATTTTTCTAAGTAATAATAAGAATATTCCATGTTTGTCTAGCGCTGCACAAAGGTCAATGAACATTCGCATACACTGTTCGCGGGCGTCTCTAGCCACAGGCCGTGCGTTCTCCCCCTACTCACAGGTGAGGGCCCAGGCCCGCCAGGCCCACCGCCAGACCCTGGGTGCCGTGACCCCAGCCTGCTCGGGTTCTATGCTTTGATCTCTTCCCCATCCTGACCCCCACCATATAGCCAAAAGTTATCACAGCAGCCTGGGCCCTTCCTAAAAAGACAGTGACTTTCCTTCCTGGTCAGTTCCCAGCTCCACGTAACTCATTATCAGTGCCACGTCATGTCGTTGTCCTGATGTCTTAACTACATGGCCAACCCTCAAAGAAATGGGATTAACCTTTTCTAAAAGGGACCAGGGCTTCGTTTCTGGGTTTTTGTTTTTGTTTTTGTTTTTGTTTTTTTCTCATCAGCATGAGCCTTGATCCTGGAAGTTCTCCAGAAATGAACCTCATGTGTATGTTTGTTGTCTAGCTGCTCTACAAGAGACATATATGACAGGAGCTGATTCAGCAGAGGCAGGCAGACTCTTCCTAGACTGCATGCAGTCTTTGCCTTCCCATGGGATGCCGAACCTTGGTTACCACCCTTCCTGCTGAGAAAAATCCCTCTGACAGCATTACAATGGCCTTAATCCTGGGATGCAGCCAAATGTCAGTCATAATAGTATCATCCAGAGTTATCTGGTAATAGTCACCAAGGAGGTCATGGAGACCTCCATTTATCACTTTATCATATTAACTTCTATCTGTAGAGAGTTTGGGAGAAAATTCCAGAAGAAAAGTGTTGTTGCTTCCTACTACAATTTCTATCCCTGTTTCTATTTCTTGGATTTATGTTGTCTCCCTACAGCCTACTGAGTGTTTTGGAAGGAAACATATTTTACTCATTTTCTGTTATATTTACTATACTTGTGAGGTTGGTTATATGGAAACTAGCAAATATAAATGTTAAGAGTCTTTAAAAAAATAAAGCAGAGTTGTTCATGGTTACCTGAAGACATATAATCAAATGGAATCATGTGAAAGAACAGTGTAGAAGTTTTCCTTTTCATTTAATTCAGCATGTGCTGAAGACACAGCACATGCCAAGACTTTTAAACCCCATGGATACAAAGGAGAATACTATATGCATAGCCCTTGGCCTTAAGGAGCTCACAGTGTATTGAGCCTTCATAACACAATGCAGCAAGTGCCTCAGAATAAACAGAAACAGTCCAGGGTTGGTGAGAGAAGCAGGTAATTGGGGAGGGTTTCTAGCAGGTGATATCGGAGTTATCTTGGGAAGGAGGTAGCCAGACCAGGCAGGGTGGGAAGGGCCATGAACAGCATCAAAACAAGGCCCCAAAGCAGGAAATAGAGTATTTAGGGAGCTAAACAGGCTGTTCTTAATGTGGCATAGAGTCTGTGGGGTAAGTGGCATCTAGAGAAGAGGTTGGCGAAAAGGCAGGGGCTAGACTGTGAAGGGGCCTGTATGCCATGCTAACGAACTTCAGGTTTATTCTGAAAGTAACAGAGAGCCACTGAAGGATGTTAAACAGGGAGAATGACATGTTCAAATTTTTGTTTCATTCTGGAAGTGATGAGGAAGATTGACAGGTAGACCCTTGGAAGACCATCAATCAACCTCAATTGTTTCTAATCTCTCTCATCTCTCCATTAGTGATTCTGTTCCTCCCAGAATGACTGAAAAACAAACTGAGCTGTGAGTAGAGGCTGTGAGTTAGAAGATGGGTGGACTAATCACAGGAGCCAAACTATAGTAGCATGGTATCAGTGGAGAGGAAGAGCCAGACTCCAAGATATTAAGAAGTAAGATATAGCGATGAATTACACGGTAAGGAGGAATGGGAAGGGGAAATAGAGGGATGGAGAAAAGACTCAGTGAGTGGTATGCTGGTTAACTGGCTCTCGGAAGGAAGAAGCCCTGATTTGTAGCATTTGCCAATTTCTGTGGTGTAAATGCCCCCACCATGGCTGACGTCATGGGATACAAAACTGGAGAGAGATGCACAAAATCAGTTCTCACAACTGGGAGCCACCTGTAGCATGCCACTGAAGAAATGGCTTCTCTAGTTAGAAAGTTTGTTTCCTCTTCTTGGACAATAGCTAGACGGCATTTCTTGGCCTCTTCTGCAGTTAGGTGGGGCAAAGTGACTGAGTTTTAGCTAATAGAATAAGAGCTTCCAGAATAAGACTATGCCACTTCCAGGCTTGCCCATAAAAGTCTCTCATATGTAATCTTCCATTTTCGTTTCTCATTCTCCCTGGTTCAAATGGAGACAGTCCTCAGGGCAACCTAAGGAACCATGTGTTGAAGGTGATGGAGCCAAAATATGGAAAGATTCTAAGCATTTGAATCATTGTTTGGAGTGGCCAGGATCAGTAAAGGTTTGAACTGTTTACAGGAATGAGAATTAAACTTGCATTGTATTTAGCCACTAGAGTCAGGATTTATGTGCAATACATGGAGTAAATGGCTTGAAGAAGTGGGTGTGAAATGTATTAGTTGAGGGGGGCAGGAAGGACTGAAAAAGAGCCAGTATGTCCAGAGAATATATAGTTTTTAGGTCAGAAACTATTTCTAAGACATTATTTTCTATAATAGTGCTTAAAGATCTTGGAATTTATTTACTAATATATATTATCAATGCTCTTTAGGATAAGCTGTTCAGAGAACAAAACAAATTTGACAGCTCAGGAATTCTAGTCTATTGCTCTAGATCTACTCAACTTCCTTGACTATTTCATGTATAAAAAGAAAATGCCATATTGCCAGATTCTTTCCAATGTACAAGTAACTTAAAAGGCATTTCAAAGTCCTTTTAGATTACTATAGTAGCCTAAAGGATAAAGTTGCATCCCTGGGAGCCCAGGAGATTTTTTTGGTTCTTATTTTTCTACCCACTCATTAATTATTTGCTTTCGTGAGTTGAGTCTCATCATTATATGTTCATTAATAGAATATTTATTAATTACAAATTTATTCTAAATAAGATCTATATCTTCTAATTGTATTATAGCTATAAAATATTTAAATGACATTGCAAAGAGACTGAAGTGTCATAAGTAGAACGAACCATCTAATTATAAAGTCGAGGCTGATTCCCTCCTACCCAGAGATTTGGTATCACAGCAGTATGTTTTCACTAGTACTACACTCTGGGGAAATTCAGACTAACTCTGAGTCATCCTTGGTTCATTGTACATTTACTCAGCAAATATTTATGGAGCATGTACTATGTGCTGAACACTGTGCAAGATGTTGGGAGAAGAACATCATGTAGGAACAAAAGAAGACATGGACCCTGGCTTCCAAAAGTTTGGAATCTAGAGAATTTCTGAGGAATTTAGAAGATTGGGTCAAATCCAAAAATCACCCACTTTCTCGCTTTAACTGTATCCACCCAGGGATCCAGCTGAGCCAGACTCCTAGTGACCTTGTCTGCCAGGCATCCCTAGAACCAGTTTAATCTACAAAACCCACAAGCCCAGGAAGAATCAGAAATTAACCCAAGCCTTCCTCCCATCTGAGTCAGAATTGACAAGGGCTACAAAGAATTTTTTTGATTCATCCACCAAAGTCTCATAAAAGTTGAAGAGGACCAGGATGGGGCGGGGGGAGGCGGGACACAGAATCCTAAAAGGTATCTGCACACTAAATTCAGTCTCAGCTGGTTGAATCCTATATTTGTATCTGGCTCCTAGGGAGTTCATGATCTATGCTGAGCTCATGAAAAAATAGAGTAATGGGAAATTTCTGTGACCTACTTTTTCTTTAAAAGTTATAATGCTGTTTCTTTTGTTACTCTTAATCTGAGAGTTTAAAAATCATTTCCTGAATTTTCTACTCATTGCATTTTAAATAACTTTTTCATTGTGTTTGCCTGTGTAAATACATATGGGGGGTTTCAGGGTCAGTCTGGGCCCCCTTTCTTCCCTGTGTTAGTCTAGGTCCTCTCTAAAGCCAACTTTGAAACAAAGACTTGGGTACAGCTAATTTCTTTTGGAGTTGATCTCAAGAAACACAAATTAGAAGTGAAAGGAACACAGAGGAAGGAGAAAAGTCAGTGATGTGTTAATGAGCAGATTCTTACCAGGGCCAACTGGGGCTCGATTCTGGTGGAGACACTCTGAAGAATTATGAAGAATGCACTTCAGAACGGTCCAGTGGAGAGACAGGGGAATGGGGTATTTTTCCACCAACCCCTGTCCCTACTAGATTGAGGGATGCCCTGAGGGCATTAAATCCTACTATTCTCAGCTGCTCTATACACAGGCTAAGAAAGCTCCCCACAGGCCTAAAAAGACCCCTCAGGCAGGAAGCAGAGAGTCGGGTGTAGGCTCTGGAGATGGAACAGGTGAACGGGCACGGGAACTGTCCATGGAGGTCAGCCTTCTCAGAGTGGGGCAGGGGACTGTAGGCAGGCCTTGGCTTCATAGCCCTTTCCTCTACAAGGTCCAAAGGACTGTCTCATCTGCTGTCTTCTGCTCTAGCTAGGCACACCTTTCCCTAGCAATCCTGCAGAACAGGGTGCAATGTCACCTTTTCTCTTCATACTTCCTACCTTTGAGGCAAACACACATTAATTTTGAGATCTTCTAGGGGGTTGTTTGCTGTGTCTTTGTTTATTTTTACTAATAGGTTTTAAAATAGGTCATAGGGCATGCAAGTTGCATAAAAGCCTTAAAATCCTTCTCAAGATGATTTTCCTGCTGTTCCCTGGACCTGATGAACCAGGCTTGCTCTGCTGTGGATCCCATCATGCCCACTAATGGTTCGCCTCTTCCTTCCCACCTGAGTGCCAGCCCCTCCCAACCTCCCAACCACCTTGACTTCAGGGAACTATGAGAACCCTGGCCACACCTGCCTCTGCATGTTTTTCCTTACACTTCACGCAGAAGGAAAAGCAGAGGTGAATGTAGGTAGTCCACAGGGTAAGACCTGCTTGGACTCTGAAATACAGGAGGGTGACTAGAGCCCATTGCTATATCTTCCTCTCTCACAGTGGGAGAGCTCTGGAGGTCGTGCCCCACCAGGAGTACAGAAAGAAACAAATGTCCATATATTCCAAAAAATCTCTTTTAAAAACTGAACATCCATATTTTGCTTTAGATGTCAAAATTAACTCATTATTCTTTGCCTGATGAGATGGAAGTTTCCTGTAAGCTGTCATGTTCTTATTCTATAGCCTGAGATTGATGAATAAAGTAAAATCAAATGAACAGCTGCAAAAAATGCCACGGCTTCTAGTGAATCACAGAAAACATCCTACATTTGCCACCTTAAAAGGGGGAAGATCAAGTCCTGAAGGTAATGTTTTTGTTTGTCAAACTACATTGATCAAGAAAAATAACAATGAAAACCAGCAACTAATCCAAAAGGAGACAGAGAAAAGTGACCCCTTTGTGACAACATAAGCTGTCAAATTGACTGCAACACATCAAACTCAAATTTTACTTCTCAGTAGCTGGGAAAAAAAGTGATTTGGTAATAACAAGTTAATGGCCTATATTTCATTTTCCAACCATGCATCAAAATCCTCACTTCTAAATCTAAGGTCTTTAAGGTCTCTCTTCAATTATGAAATCTAACCTCCAGTGACACTTTCATGATTAATTCCAGCAAAAATAAGAAAATATGGATCCCACAAATGGGGCATAGCATATGAATCTTATAAGAAAAAACATGCTTGTTAAAGCATGTGTTACTCCAACACAAAGAAAGAAATATTTCATCTGATATAATTTATACTGCTTTTCCTATTTCTACAGTATTTCCTATAGTATTCTATACAGTGTTTTCTAGAGGGGCAGCAGTTATGAGTTTGTTTTAATAATGAGCATTTATTAAAGTTTATTTTGTTAAACAAAAATTTATTTAAAAAACCATTGTCCTAAAGGGGTTTAAAAACGAAGCAGTTAACTCATTTAAACCTCACAGCAACCTTATGAGGTAAGCTCTATTATCATCTCACTTTATAAATGAGGAAACAGCAGAAAGCAGTGAAGTCTGCCTAGGGTCACACAGTGAGTAAGCAGCACACCAAGGCACAAACTGAGCTGAGCTGACAATGAGACTCACACTCTCAATGACCTCACAGAGCAGCCTCCTCCACCAGTAGGGAAGTAGGTGTCCCGAGTCTTCATGAAGATGTTTGCCATAATGTCTGTCAGCAACCAGCAAATTACTAAATCGTTCCTGTGCTGGTGTTTTCTAATTCAACTGTCTTAGAGATTTTTAAATACATCAAAAGAGTGCTTTTAAAAGGTAGGTTTAAAAAAAAAATAGCTTTAGGGGAAAAAGAGTAAGTCCAGCAGGCACTGGCATGTTCAATATATATCATTTTGATGGATTAAAGTTTCCAGCTGACTGTAGAAATCTTCAGTTAAATAAGTGGTATAATGGGCAAATCCTGGTCATCATAGGCAAAATCTCTACTGAATTAATGCCTACGGGAGAGCTATTAGAGGGATAAGACTAATCATAGTTGAAATTGGGTTTATACAGTCTTTCAAACTATGAAGGCTCTCCCTAAATTATCTCAGATGCAAATTGACAGTGAAGATATTCTCCAGAGAGGCCTAATTTAATATAACATATGGCTAAAAAGGTGGAAAGCCCTCATATCACCAAACTAGTCCCAACCAAACTGCAGATAACACAGTCATTCAAAGAAATCTTAGTATCATTTCATTTCCAGTCTGTGGGGTAAATTTCCCTTTTTTATTGCTTCCAAGCTGTATTTCTGTATATAAATTGTACTCTATGCACAGCTGTAGCCAGCAGAAAGATTAGTGTAAGCATCAGTCTTCGTGTTGTTATTAGTTCTAGTGTTAGTGGTGCCAGCATCTAGCAAACTCACATGACACGGCAGCAGTCTTCTCCCTCCTGTTCATATTACCATCTGTACACAAGCTCGTTGCTCTCTCTCCATCATGACTTAACCAACCTTCTCTTCATCTAACTTTCAATGACTCTTTCCCATTTCTTTTATCCCCATTGCAGCAAAACTCTTCAAATTAGATTTCTACACTAGAAGTTTCAACTCCTAGTATAGAAGATTCTTTTAATCTTCTACAGTCAGGTTTTCGAGCCTGTCTCATCAAAGTTACCAGTGACCTCCACACTGACAAATGCAATGGTAAATTATTGGTCATTATTAGTTTTACATTAATTGACACAATATTTAACACAGTTATTCTCTTCCTCCTTTTTTCCTTGAAATACTCTTTCTATGAATTTTATTTTTTATGGTTTTATTAAGATATAATTCATACATCGTACAATTCACCCATCTAAAATGTACAATGAAAAGGTTTTTAGTATGTTTACAGAGTTGTCCAATCAATCTCAATCAATTTTTATCTCTCTCTCCTCAAACAAACCATATCTGCTAGTTGTCATTCCCCAATTCTCTCCAAAACCCCTAACCCCGGCAACCACTAAGCGATTATTCTGGCTCTATAGATTTGCCTATCTGGACATTTCATATACACAAAATCATATGATGCATGGTCTTTTGTGGCTGGCTTCTTTTACATAGCATAATGCTTTCAAGGTTCAACCATGTTATAGCATTCACTGGAAATTCATTCCTTTTTATTGTTGATTAATATTCCACTGTAGGAATATACCATATTTGGTTTATTTATTCATCAGTTGATAGAAATGTGAGTACTTCCTTTTTGGCTAATATGACTAATGCTACAATGAACATTCATAAACAAGCTTTTCTATAGATGTATGTTTTCTTTTTTCTTGGGTAAATGACTAGTCATGGAATTGTGGGGTCATATGATAACTGTGTGTTTAACTTTGAGAAACTATCGAAAGTGTTTTCCAAAACAGCTGCACTATTTTTTATTCCCACTATCAATGTACAAGGGTTCCAATTTCTCCACAGCCTCACCAATACTTGTAATTATCTTTATGATTATAGCTATCCAACTGGGTGTGAAGTGGTAACTCATTATGATTTTAATTTATATTTCCCTGAAGGTTAACGTGTTGAGCACCTTTTCATGTGCTTATTAGCCATTGTGTATCTTTGGAGCAATGTCTGTTTAGAACTTTTGCCTATTTTTTAAAATTGGGCTTTGTCTTTGTATTATAGAGTTGTAAGTCTCTCTCCTTCATCTGGCTTTTAGGACACCACCCTCTCTTGGTTGCCCTCCTCCCATTTTTCACTCCATATCAGTCTTCTTTACTGGCACTTTCTCTTTTCCCTGACTTTTTAATGTTGGAGAGCCCTAGGTCCTCTGCTCTTCCCGCTCTCTCATATTTTAATACCATCTATATTCCATCAACTTCCAAATGTCTATTTTAACAGGAGCTCCACCTACACCAGGCAGCCTGGGATAGTGGGCTTGGGGAGCACTCTCTGCCCTGAAGGTCCAGTGTCTCTTAACCCCTAGCAAGTGACATTGGGTCAGGAGAAGTTTATTCTGCCCTTACAGACACCACTAATAGGAACCAAGCAGAAGCCCCAGGCACCAGATGAACAAAACGGACTAGAAGAGTGTGCACCAGCTCTAAAAATCAAATTGTAATTGGAACACATAGAATCTAGAGTCTCCTGATATAACATCTAAAATGTCCAGAATACAACTGAAAACCACTTATCATACCTAAAACCAGGAAAAAATAACAACTTGAATGAGATAAGACAATCAACAGACCCCAGCACAAGATGATGAAATAGACGGTAGAATTATCTGACAAAACTTTAAAGCAGCAATCATAAAAGTACTTCAATGATAAGTAAAAATACTTCTGAGATAAATGAAAATATACAAATCTCAGCCAAGAAATAAAAGATATAGATACAAAAAGATATAAAAGATGCAAAACATAACAAAATGGAAGGTATAGAATTGAAAAATAAAATAACTAAAATTAAAAACTCACTGGAGTGGCTAGATATGAGAACAAATATAAAAAAGAATCAGTGAATTTGAAAATAGGACAATATAATTACCTAATTTGAAAAAATATAGAAAAATCAACTAGAAAAAAAAATGAACAGAGCTTCAGGGACCTATGGAACAATAATAAAAAATATAACATTTGTATTAACAGAATCCCAAAGGGAGATAAGAGAGAAGGACTGAAAATTATTCGAAGAAATGATGGTAAGTCCAAGTTCTTTAGCAGAAAAGTCCATGTTCCTACAACCTGGTCCTTAATTCTTTCTCTGTGCACATTTGTTATTTCTGCTCCAAAGTTATTTAACTACGTACAGTTATTTACATACCATTTTTCTTCTACTGTTTGTTTTTAGTCATGTCTCTCAGTTCTTAGAAAAGTCTCCCCAACTTCTTTTACTTGACCAACTTTCATTCTCATTACTCATTTTAAGTAACACCTACCTTATAAAACTTTTCCTGAAAACCCAGATAATGGTAAAAGCTCTACCAATCTCACACAGAAATTTCTTTTTGTATGTCCCTCCTCTTCTAGTAGTGATCATATCTTTCTGGCAAAAACCATGTCATTCTTATTTTCATTGTTTGTGCAGAGCATAGTACCTGAGGCATTGCATGAACTAAAAATCATGCTAAGTCAGCTAGGTATGACTATTCTTCTAAGACACCTCTCTTAGTAGAGCCATATCCCATCAGCAGGCAGTATATTATTTCTAGTTATGGTAATTGTTATTATGTCCTGAATATATACTATGTACCAGACACTCAGTTCTAAGTTTTCCACTTTAATTATCACTGAAAAATATTGATTATTATTATCTTTATTATCCCCATTCTCTCAGCTGAGAGAACCAGGGCACAGAAAGTTTGGGGTATTTGACCGTGATCACAAAGTTAGTGGAGACTGATTTCAAAACCTGAGAGTTACAATCCAATATGATATTTTATACCTCTATCCTATTCTTGTATGGTGGATTTTCACCTTCAATTTTGTAGAAAGAGGTTAAAAGAATATTCATTACTTTTATTTACCTCCTTAGAAGTCAAATTCAGGTGAGATACACACACACACACACATATATGTATATGTATATATATATATGATTTATATATATGGCGATATTTGTATTTTTAAAAAAGATCTGTTTCTACATGCAGGTAAAATAATAGTGATCTTTAGCCACCTGGATTCAAAATATATAATACCAAGTAATGAGAGTCCAAGAACAAGTACTGTACTATGAATGGTTAGTCAGATACAGCATCCCACCAGAGTCAGCAATATAATAATGCTCATATTGTATTGCTGATAAATGCAACATGTTATCTAGCATTAGCTGTTATAAGATCTATATAAGGAAAAGCCAAGACAAGCCAAGACAGTAGGATACAAGAATAAAAGGTTTTGAGAGAAGAGAGAGAGAGAAAGAGAGAGAATGAGAATGAGAAAGCAGTCCAGGGGAATTTGAAAGGAGCCTGAAAAAACTCAGGCATAGAAGGCCAGGCTTGCATTATACATTGGCACATGTGGGAATGCTCATTGCAGTACCCCAGATCCAGTATAATCTTTTCATTATTAAAGTTATTATGTTTTTAAATCAATTTTATATGGGGATTCCTTTTGAGCTTCTAGGAAATTTGGGCTGTTCAAACTCAATTTTCTCTAGGGGGAAAATTACTTTTCCTTCTTTAAACAGACATCTTCTGCTACCTGATATAAATAATACTTCAAATTCCTGGGGGTGAAAAGAGAAGATATAGGGCTCAAAGAATCACATTCAGTTTAGAATTTAGGGGAAAAAAAAAAAAGGTCAGACTCTAATATGTGTCAGGTAACTTTGTGTTCATTCAATGAGCCTTTTATTACAGTTGTTGAGTCTAATACTGTCCATGAATTGTGTTCCCTAAGTAGAAGCCTGCAAAATTACCCTCTGGTAGAGAGAGTCATAGAGCTCTAAAAACAGGAAGACTGAGCATACTTTGGAGAGAGTTGAAAAGCCATTGTCATCATATGTGTCAGCCTTCAAGCTAAAGATTCCTAGCGTAACAATTGAGGAAGTGATATTGGCATTATAACACTAAGTGCCACAGCCCATTTCATTCAGCTTCTAAGTCTGTTTCCTCCATCTCCCCTACATGGTATGATTAAAATCAAAGAACAAGAGAAGCCCTTCCCAGTGACTTTTGAGTCTTGGAGTTTAAAAGAAGATACTTTTTGTTCTTTCAAGCTGACTGAGAAATGTGAAGCCCATAAGGCCCGAATATTCATTTTCATTTAAAAGATGTGAAGAAATTCTCAAATTGTTCCTTACTTCAAAATTTTCTTTACTGAAAATGTTGGGTAGAGTGATACAGCATTATTTTTACTTTTTCTTATTTTTGAGGACAATGGTTTAACTTTTTAACTAGTGAGCATGGAAAATAAATAGCCAGCAATGATTATCATTAGCCACATTCAAATCCTAGTTCATCACTCCTCTAAGGCAATGGATAAAGCAGAAAGTGAATATGAATGTCTGTTTAATTTCACTTCTATGTTGCTTAACACAACATCTTGTGCATGTTGTTTAAACACTGTATATTATGTAATAGATGCATTCTTAACAAAACTTTTCCTAAGTGGTCTATACATTACCACTTTTGTTTATTTGTTAAATGCTTATTGAATACCTGCTATATAATACATTGTAATACCTGGAGATACATGGAGAACTGGGAGACATGACTAATAAATTGTAATACCTGCTATATAATACATTGTAATATCTAGTCAGCCAAATGTAATTGCTCCCAGTCATTTTTGGATTAAATAATAACACTGATAATGATGGTAATGGTGAAGAGCATACAAAGGGACTGAATAACATAAAAAGTGCCTTTGCAAGTATATATATTTTCTATCTATCTGACAGAATAGTATAATATATACTATTGCTAATATGAGCATATTCTGAACCTTACAGAGACTAAATATCTTGCCAAAGTAACAAAACTAGTTATCCTCAGGGTCGAAATCCAAACTCAAGCTGTTTGACTTCAAAGCTAAACTTTTAAATCTTGTGAAACTGCATCTATAAATTCGAACTCTTTACCACATCTGGTAAATGCACCCCCTTCATGTGATCCCATTACATTTCTCTTCTGTTTCTTCTGTCCTCTACTCTAATGACAGAAGTATAACATGCACTCAAATTTTTTGAATTGCAAAATTTGTCATTGCCTATGTTCAGAGTCACTTCCTTCCTTCTTTCCCTTTCCTTCTTTTAGATCTTATCTCTCCAGGAAGCTTTAAATGTACCAGGCTCTGATTAGTCTCAAAATGCTAGACACTTAGCTTATGATTATATAGCAAAAGATATGAAGAGAGAGAAATAAAAGTTCATTTAAATTTGCCAATCATATTTAAGAGTAAGGAGCCAATCGGAAGAAGGAAAGGGTAAGAATAGGCTTCCAGCTGCTGTGCGAACCCTGGCCTGATTCCCCCTCCTCAGAACTTACTCAACTTTACTACATTGGAAAACAAAAGCAAGAGGATCAGTTTACTTTCTGTCAACCCCCAGAATAAAGAAAAAAATTTAAAAAAGAATCTACAGTTTACAGACATGCCACCCTGAACAATCCCAATCCCATCTGATCTCGGAAGCTAAGCAGGGTCAGGCCCGGTTAGTACTTGGATGGTTAGTACTTAGGAAGACCAGGTGCTGTAGACGTAAAAAATAAAAAATAAAAAATAAGGGATTGTAAGCTGACAAGGTCCTTGCTATCTGTGAGGTCAACCAAGGGTTGCCTCACTTAAGAAAATAAATAAAAATAAATAAAGTTTTTTTAAAAAGCTAGTACTATTGTGACTTTGGTTTGTAGCTGCACTGTGTTTTTTATTTGACTTAAGAGACTAATGTAGTAAAAAAATATATTAGTCTATGTTTTTGGACATACAATGTATAAAGATGTAATCTGGTGACATCAACACCGTGTTAAGGTCAGAGCTATGAAGGAGAAGAGTTTTTATATGTTCTTAAAGTTAAGCTGGTATAGATTCGTATATGGGTGTTACAATTTTGGGATGTTAGGTCATTCCAGTGACAAAAAATATTTCTCATATATTTTTGGTCTTCATCTGTGATTTCTGGCTCAAAACACCCTGAAATGTTAAAGAGGAGGAAGAAACTGAAAGAAAAGGGTACTACAGGTAGACAGGATAACAAGTATAGTATGCTGAATAATGGACACCCAAAAATGTCAAGTCCTAATCCCTGCAGATGTTATTTGCTAAGGAAAAGAGGTCTTTGCAGATGTAATTAAATTAAGAGTCTTGACATGGATAAATTATGGTTCATATAAATGATGAAATATTACTCAGCCATTTAAAAAGATGAAATCCTCCAATTTGCAATGACGCGGATGGACCTAGAGATTATTATGCTGAGTGAAATAAGTCAGACATAGAAGAATAAATACCACATGATTTCACTTATCTGCAGAATCTAAGGAACAAAAAGAACGAATGAATCAAAAACAGACTCACAAATATAGTGGACAATTTAGTGATGGACAGAGGGGAGGGGAGTTTGGGGGGCTAGGGGAATGGGGTAAAGGGTTAAAGAAGTACAAATTAGTAGCTGATGGATGGCTATGGGGATGGGGAGCATGGCAGAGGGAATGCAGTTAGCATTAACATGTTTTCTAGGTGGAGGGCCAGGGGAGGGAGGGAGCAATTGGCAGGATCGTTTTACAAACTGTATAGATGTCTAACCTATGTACTGCATACTTGAAACTTATTAGAAGTAATAAATTAATTTTTTAAAAAAGTAAAGCTTCTCTAAAAGTGAAAAAAAAAAAAAAGACTATGTTGTGCTGGCATAATGACAGACATATAATACACTGGAACAGTATTGAGAATACAGAAATAAACCCCCACATATATGGCCAACTAATTTTTGACAAAGGTGCCAAGACCACCTTAATGGGAGAAAGAGTCATTTTTTCAACAAATGGCAATGGACCAACTGAATAGCTACAGGCAAAATAATGAAATTGGATATTTTTCTCACACCATCTACAAAAATCAACTCACAATGTATTGAAGACCTAAATTAAGAGTAAAATCTATTAAACTGTTAGAAGGAAACATAAGGCTAAATCTTCATGACTTTGGATTTGGCAAAGGCTTTTTAGATTTGACACCAAAAGCACAAGCAACC